>NW_023590727.1:0-82028 GCF_014843425.1 Jatropha curcas
AACACACACACCCCAGAAGAGAGTAGAAGAAGGAAAGGGGGAAGTTTTTGTAAAAACCGTTTTCTTCCCCATATAGTTAGGTAAAATGAGCTGATAGAATATTTTTTGTGTTCAAGAATGTTAGAAAGCTAATTTGCATATTTTTAAAAACTTTGTTTTTCTTGCATCAATGCAATTTAAAAACGTAAATAAATTAGCCTTGATTGGATAAATTTTCAAAGCTTAACAAACCTTAATTTGCAACAATGAATGCCGACTTGCTAGTTATTTTTAAATTCTAACTAAGGCCGGAAGTTCAAAACTTTGGATTTAGGGGCTTCGGGGCCATTACAATTTTAAAACCTCGATCGGCAACTTTTGCTTCCTGCATTGCAATTGTTTGGAAATTTTTCTCTTTTTCAACATTTTGGAATAAATTTCTATTTAGCGATGCCTAACTACTAAATATCTATATATATTCCTTTTCCATGGGCAAAAATTAACCGTGAAATCCTTTGATTGGGAACTTGCTTAATTTCCTCCTAAATTAATTATCGGCAAACATCTTCCGGAAAGATGGGTTTCTGTTTGAACTACTTTCAGTCTCCGGGCCCCCCCCCGCCCTTTTTCTTCCCCAAAAAAAAAAATCTAAAACATCTTTCCTGAAGTGCGAAGGGACGACAATAGCAATTTTCATAATAAATGTTTAAACACGAAATTGCCAATAGTAAAAACACATATTAAATACATGAAAGAAACAAAATAGTCAAATATTACTAAGCGCAACTTTTAATCTAACCAAACATAAACAGACCGTTTAACATAGAATGACTTAAATACGTTTAACAAGCCTAGCTGGTGTTAAACAATGATTCAACATTCCCAATTGAAAATTGAAACTTTTCAACCAATTTTTAATTTAAAATGAACTTTCACAAATCAAACAACATCTCAAAAATGAAAGGGCATTTTAAAAATTTTAAATATATCAAAAAATATTTCGGGAAAGATGACAATTCAGGGAATAGGTCATCATCTAATTCCTTAAAAAAAAAAAAATGCATCTGTTACGCCTAACGATCTCTCAAAACAAAATGGCTACTCTCTATATGCAATACGTATTACTCGCGAAACTTAATCCACCAGAATTGTTTGATCTAAATAATCTTTACTCTTACACGCGAAAAATATTATTAATCATCCCTGACAACCTCGAGTTGAACACAGATTTTGTCTTTGTTATTTCATTTTTCAATGAATCGAATGCTTGAATACGTACGATATGGTATTTTGACAAAAAGAAATTTCGTCAAAGGGCTTTTTGAATTGGTTAGCACTTAATTGCAAGTAGCCAACGTCACCAGGCATAAACATCAAAATGCAACGCTTGTATCTTTAGATTAGCTTACCAGTCTTAACACTAATACTAATTCATTATTAGTCCGGCCTGGTAACCAAGACAGTTCGAATAAGTAATAATTGTCAATAACTTCTTGATAATTCTACACGTCTGCCGGAATCATTTAAGTTAAAAAAAATCTAGTCCAACAACATCAAATCCAATAAAACTGCAAACTTAATACGAAAAATTATTCAAAATTCTTAACTCAAACTAATAATAAAATCCGATCCATTTAATAATATAATATTAACAATCCGGCTTCCCCAAACTGGGTTTAAAATGTGATTGTTTCGGCTGTCAATCTTAATCATTATTGATTGAGGGGGGAGAAAAAAGAAGGCAATCCACACAAAAACTCGTTCGAAACACTGTTACACGTAGTACGCCATAATCCTCTTATAGGGGTACAAACGGGCTTTAACCTTATGGAACTCTCTCTAAAGTCAATTTAGAACTCCCGCAGCCCCTTACCAAATTTACAGCAAAAAGCCGCAAAACAATAAAAGTCAACTTAGAAATATTACCCAAATACAGAAAGATACGTGCTTGCCGATGTAATCTTTTAATTATTCTTCTTAAAGACCGCAAAAGAATTCAGACAACAAGGTTCCTGTACCTTGTCGCTGGTAGTCCTGGTACAAACATAAATCTTATCGGTTATATACAGTAATCGAGAAAAGGGACAATGTACATATTTTTTTGATTAGACATAAAACTCAATTTGGCCTCTTTCAACTTCATATTTACGATAAAAAGCCTATACAAATCCAAACCTCTCTTATTTTTTCATGAACATTAATAAATTTTACAGGATCAATCTTAATTTTAAAAACGCCTAAATTCACGAGACGAATTAATAAATCTATACGCAGAAATTTAAACAGACTTTGAAGATTTTTGTAGTAATTTAACCGCGTAAATTTTAAGATAAATCAAATGAGATAAATTAAGTTAATGGATGAATTTAATATAACTTTTGGCAATCCTAAGCTGGCACAGCGGATTAACTTTTACCGATTAGTAAAACTCAAAATGCGATAACCTAATTTCATCCTTTAAGATAATCTGAAAAAGAGATTTAATATGGATTGGCCTTGCATCACTAACTTGAAAATCACCCTTTGAATTGAATTTAATTAGCCTCAACATCTAAACCTTTAATCGTAAAGATTAATCGGACAGCTGGACAGTAACAGAATTGCAAAATGGTGGTAGCGCGATACGATCAATTACATTGGACCTCAACAATCATCTTTCTTTTAGTACAAAAGAGCTTATTCCTTTAATACAGAACAAAAACAAACTCTATCATCGGCAATGAAGGGACTGGTATCTACGTGTCCCCGTCCTTCAATGTTAGGCCAAGGATCTAGTGTTGTTTCTTTTTTTTTTTTTTTTAAAGAAGTTTTTAACTTTTGGTAGTAAGCCCTAAGCTTCAACTTAATGGTCCCACTCAGAATGCGGATCCAAAAACGATCAGGAAAAAGATAGACTTAGATAACCATAAATTATGAAATGCTAAATTTGAACAATTAATTTTTTCTTTAACTTTGCTAAACTCTAGCCAGTAATTAAAGTTAAACAAATTACTACTATTTGCAACTGCATGTAAGGGGTGCCACGGTTCCGGAACCGGCCGGTTTCCCGGTACCGTTTTCAAAAACCGACCCATCCTCCGATCGGTTTTCCGGGTAATCGCATAATTTTCAAATTTTTAAATTTTAAAGACCCGGTTTTCTCAAAATTTAATAAATTTTGTGAAATTATTTCTAAAAAAAATACACCTAAAAAATTAAAAAAATGCTCAATTAAATTTATTTTTTTAAAGAACTTGAACACCAACAAAGAAACGCAAACGCGCCAACCAACCCATTAAGGGAAAAAGGAATTACAAGCAAAACTAGCAAAAAGATGATGCCAAACCATTAGCACTTGATAACAATTGATAACAAATAAAAAAAAATAAAGGAAGAAGGAAAGAAGCAAGAAGGCGTGGAGGTAAAAAAAGAACAAAGATCTTACCTCTTAGTTCGGTGGTCGGTTTGAGGGGGAAGCTATGAACTTTTGATTTCTCTCCTTGATAGTGTAAGAAAATCACAAAACAACAATTAAAAAAAAAAAAAACAAACTGACAGTTTTGGCCTAAAACCGCCGGTCTCGAACAGACCGGTTTCGACGGTTTTGTGGAACCCGCGGTTCTGCGCGTTTCCATAGATCTGGACACCCGCGACATCGGAACCGAAAATCTCCGGTTTGGCGGGTCTCCACCAAATATCCCAGTTCCGCATTCCTAACGCGGCCTTCCCGGTTACGGTTCCGCAGACCGGTTTGAACCGATGGTTTCCCGGTTCCCCAAAACCGTAACTATGGCCACCCCTTAGCTGCATGGAAATATCCTCATATTTGGCCACGACTCGAAATTTTTAATTTTGACTTCTTACTTTCAAACCTAACTTGAATATAACTTATTTTTTCCTTCTTAAATTCATTTATTCTTCTTGTACCTACGATGTATACCTTTACTTTGAACCTTTACCAGCAAGCGGTTCCTTTCGTAATTTATTCTTAATTATGTAATATATGCGAGGTATAACTGTATTTCGATGGCAGCCATGAAGGAAATGACTTCCCTATCCACACCTCCTGGACCTGATTTAATGGGGAAACTGGACTCGTCTTGGCCAGTCACCATCATTTGTGCGGGTACAGGCCCAACGAAATTTTTTTTTCTTTTTTTGAAAATTTTTTAAAAATATAAAATTTTGGGATTTAACTAGTCCATTATTTTCCAAACACAATTAAAATAATTTTTTTCAAAATTATTCCTATTCTCGTTATCTTTTTTTCGCCCCTGAATACACTTAGACCAATATACGGTTATCTCAATAATCATTCAAAATGAGAGTCATCAAGTGGTCCCACAACTTTAACTAGCTTGGGAAATTAAGAAGTGAACGGAAGAAATAATTCGCCTTCCAATTTGTTCAAACTTATTCAAATTCCTATTCTCAATGTGCGGTAACGGCTCTATTCTGCATTTAGTTTTTTGCTAAACTTTTGTCCCATTTTCCTCCAAACTCAAAGCATAAAGTAACCAGAATGACTGTTGTACCCGAAGCAAATGAAAAAATGGAAATCGGGAAAACATGCATGAAGATCTCAAAAGTAATACTTTTGTCCAACTTAATCTAAGCGTCCTCACAAGAAATTCTACTCTTAGCTAAATTTCTCGTGTCTAAGTGATATACTACTACACGGAATTAATCGTGAAGCAGTGGAAGGCTTCGTTGAGTTCCGAGTCCTTTCGCATTCGGCAGTTTATTTTCACTATTTCACGTGAGTTCAAGAGGAGGACTACTTCTGTTGTGTACCCTCCGTGGAAAAGTCTTCCAATCCAAACCTTAAAAAACGGTGGGGAAGCATAATTTCTTTCGCAAATGTCTAACTATATATAATAATCTATTATTACTCTGAGGTCAAATACTCTTTCCCAATTTTTAGAAGAAAATCCATGGTACGACAATATGGGCTTTTTGGCTGTAAAGTTCCAAAAAAAGTGTAAAAGAATTCTTCCAACCCCAAAAAAGTAAAATACTTATAAATAAATAAACTAAGTAACACTGCCCTCTCTGTTTTGTAATAATACTTCATACCGTAGTGAGTACACTTAAAGATCGGCTACCAAAGAAGTGGGAAAAAACCTTCAAAAATTCCCAAAGTTGGGAAAAAAAAATTTTTTTGAATTTTTTTAATAAAAAGAAAAAGCAAAACAACTTACTTTTAAAGCAAGCACAGTTCATACGTAGATTTTTGTCCATGTCATGAAAAACTAGTTTCCAACTCCAGTTACGCAATTACACGTCGGTGCCTTCCTGTATTCTCGCACTCCTGGGAACCATAACATTTGTTCTTCTGGAGAGGTAGACCGCTAATTAGGCTTTTAGTGGGCTTTTCTATCAGGACATTACCAAATTGGTCGGGTGGGTTACTGGTTTCTACACTCTTTGCGGCATTGTTGGTGATTAAGTGGAGGTTTTTTATTTTCTATACTTCCAAACTTCTTCACTTAGAGAAGAAATCATCATCTAAGTTGGCCTTCAACTTTTTCTTTTGGTCAACACTTGATTCTACGCAGAAATTACAATGAATGTTGGGCCAAAAAAAAATATATATCATTTTTTAAAAGAAATCCTGACTTAGTACTTTAATATTCCTCAAATCAATTTATGCAAACTTATGTTAAACCGTCTCGACGAATATCTATTCTACACTCATTGTACAGGAATGAACAAACCGTAATTCAACGTCAAAATAAACTGTGACGCAAATTAATTTGGGTTCAACTTTTAATAAAGCATATAAACGAGTAAAAGTATTGAATTCAGATTTTTTCGATAACTATACAGCAGTTTTTATGAAAATAGGCAGCTGGTGGTGTACCTATTGGCCCCAACGTCAAAAGTGTCGCCGACTTTGGTAGTCAGAAATGAAGTGGTTGTAAATACCGTTCAGATGACGCTCTGAGCAAACAAACTCACCTACGACCCCTAGAAGCCCCGCATTCCGCAAAACAACATAATAGACGGAATGCAATAGGACAAAGCTTTTTTTTGAGGTAATCGCTAATTCTTTTCGCGGTTAGACTATAAACTTCCAGCGCAATGAAGAACGTGGAACAATTAAGGTATTCTACTTGATTAACGGGTTGCCTAAGTCTGGAAACCCAGGATCTAAGGGCTACGAGGCTAGACACATATCAACGAAAGCAGATAGGGGGTGAAAGAAAAAACAGCTGTAGAGATTGTCTTGATAGTGGTTTTCGTCCTTTAAATCGGGACGGCATTTTACATCTGAAAAAAATTGCTTCTCGATGATACCTTTGGCATGGCCCATCCTTTGAAAGGCACTTTCTTGGATTCTTTGAGTCGCTTTTACAAATTGAATTGAAATGGGAAAGTTGAAAATGACTTACAAGAGGCGAGGACTTCTGAGGAGCTGGTTCTGGCTTTCTATATCTACTATGTTGAGCATTGACCAAAAAGTTAAATTCCACTATTCGTCCACTGTTCAACCACTCTATTTTTCATATACTTTAAGTCTATGTTCATATGTAAAAGATTCACAACCTTTGGTAATTTATAATACTTCTTTCCTTTTCTAAATTTAATTTGTAAGGATAGTTTTTTCATTCAAGAAACTAGAAAAAACTTAGTTGATTTTGACATGTTTCAGTTTTAATGCCATGCAAGTCACATCCAAGAGACAATCTCAATTGTTTTAATATCTGGGATTATCACTTGAAAAATAACCTATTTTCGATTTGTTGTTTAAGTCCAATGCTTTTCCTCTTCTGTCTTTCTTTCATGATGAATTCAACCTGGATTCTTAACATATACTATTATAAGTATGGAGCTTTTAATCTACCTTGGCCTGAGATGGTGGGACCCAGCTTAAGCAGTTCTCATCGCCAAATAGAAGAAAGCCAAGTTCAGACTCTAGTAAGTGATATTGTCAAACCCTTAAGCAAATTCCCTATTCCTTGAAAAATTTCACAAAACCTAATTCAACTTCAATTGGCTGGTTGTGATGGCTGCAGCTGGAGCGAACAGAGTTCTTACCTGATTTGGACCCACTTGCATCATCGGACCAAAACATTATGTTTTTATCACTTTTGTTTGCTTTCCTATCTCGGGTCTGCACTCCATTAACCACATTTTTTTTTTTTCTTTTGTCTTCTTTGGGCACCAGGACAAAGCAAATCTTATTAAACCAAAAAATTTCAAAATGAATCTTCCAAGCTTCAATCATTCTTTTTTTGGTACATCATTTAAATCCAAAAACGAAGGACTCAACAACATTTATCTATCCCCGGATCAACAACTTGCAACTTTTTAGCTTATTTCTTGCTATAATTAATCAATTGACATAACTACGAATAATTGCTAAAAAATCAAGTTGTAAATTAAACAATCCTCGCGAGTAGTAAGGCTCGCCGGAGGTTTTTGAAGGCATGCGAAATCAAATAATCTTTAGGGTTTGGATTGGAATCCGCTACATTTTCCCGGTGATCGAATTGGGAGACTGTCCAAACTTCAGGATGTTGCGATGAAGACGACTGGTGAACCTTTTTTAATGCCATAATACAAACGCCAGAACTTGGATAAAAACAGTAATGCATTAATTATTTAAACCAGCAAGTGCCGATCTCAAAGGACCTTTCTGTTTTGGCTTGGATTGAGCACATAATCTTGCATTGCTTTCTTCATTTTTCCCATACTTTGTCCTTCTCGTTGCCGGACCATTTGGTGATATACAACGTTATGGAAAAAAAAATTCATTATTCCGAAGCAACTTGGATTTTCTTGATTTGCGCTGCTTTTCTATTAGTCTTATTTTTTTTTGTCTCTTGAAAAAAAAAAATCACTCTTCATTTGTAATTCTCATTACACAATTACAACTTTTATTGCTTTCATCTAATTAACTAGAGAGTACGTATCTTGCCTTATTCACCCATGTTTTAAGTGACACCCTTAATGGTCCCTTATCAACTCTCGAAGATACCGTATTTTCTGGTTCATAAACACACGTGGTTACTTCCTATGATGACTATCCTAAACTCTTTAGACGTTCTTTTTCTCTGATTTTAATAATTTTTAAGCGCATCCATTTCATCTTTAGCGGCCACGTGAAATGAGAATTCTTTCATCAATTATTACAACAGAGTATCGAGACGTATCTGATTGGTACGTCACCCAAAAGAAAAGACTAAAGCAACGTGATTGTCCCTCCAATTATTCGACGCAAGGAGTCCTTTCAAATGAATAATATCAACCGCTTGATGGAGAAAATAACCATAAATAAATAAATAAATCTTTATTAATCAAAATCAAAGCATGAACATTTTTGGCGACCTACATCGGCGTACAAAAAATAATTAAAAACTATAAATTTATAACAACATAATGTATACCAAACCCCCTTTTGGTAAGGCGCGGTGGGTCCGGAAAGTAAGAGCAAACAACATAGCCCAGGAATGGCACCCGCGGCGACGAGGAGAGATGCTGCCCAGTTCTTGAAATATCATTATTCTTAATAGTATTAAAATACAGAAATAATTGAAACTATATGTATTTTTTTCGTCCACTTCTAATCTTCCTTCCTGTTGATGGAACCATTGGAGTTTTAGCTCAATAGAAAACCAAATTGGCCTGAATCCTCTTCCTCATTTCCAAGTTTTAATCAACAACTGGAAATTTCAAATTCTCATTCCGCGGTTCTGAGGCTTTTCCGACCAAATCCCTCCAACCAATTCCAGCTAATAAAGTTTAAAACTAAACCTCGGTAGCCCAGTCACCTTCAATTATATAGAATCCCACACGGGGTCCCCCCCAATCTTAAATTTCAAGAAAAACAAAAATTTGAAAAAGGCCCCCCCCCGCGCCCCCCCCCTCTAACACATGTTTCCAATAGCCTTCATGAAAGTAAGTATCAATGAAAACGTTTGAAAAATTACCAGACTGCATCTATGAACAGAGAAACGCAAAAATAATTCTTAATAAGAGCACACACCATTAACACATACCTCTATAAACAGTCGATTGATATCTACACTTGTGGAAGATGCATAAAGAAAAAAAATCAAAATACCTGATTGGTTTGGGTATGAAGAATAATGAACCCACTTACAGAAGGCACTACAATAATCGGTGAAAACAGTTAATCAAGCTTGCAATGATCAACTGTTGTGACATTTTTGCAATTCTTCATCCTGATCATTGAATTAAACAGAGCAGTGACCTCTCGCCAACATGAAATGTGGATATTACAATCATTTCTGATTTCCAAGATGATTGGTTAGCATCAATAATACAGGATTTTCTTCAATTAGGCCAAAAGGCATGGGCAAAAAAAGATGCAACAAGACCAACAAATAAAAGTTTTTTCTTATTGGCTATTAAGTTTTTAATCACTCGGATAATAATTTTTTTTCCAATTTCTGAAAATACCTGTTGATTACAAAATGAGGTTGAAGCTGCCTGAGTGTCTGTTACCGTTTGCGTCTAGCATCTGCTGTTAATTTGTCGTGGCTCGCACTTTAAGTACAACTGGTATTCATGAATTTAATTGGTTTCAATTAATTACATCTAATGAAATTGGTTTTTTGAATCGGATTTTAATATAGCCAACACCCTCCTTACCCAACCGCATTTTTTTTTCATGTATATTGTTTTCGTTTTTTTTAATCTTCCATCTTAATGGAATTTAATTGCCCTATAAGAAATAACTAAATAAAAATCGAACTACAAGTAATCCAAGCAACAAGCCAATAAACAAAATCAACCGTTGACCGATGATCAAGATATAGAACATCTTCTTAAAATTGGCCATAAAATTTATATATACTATATCACCTATACTATATATATATTACTATACATAAATATATTTCGGTGAATAAAAAGGTAGTGGTTTTGGTTCTCATGCTTTTTTACCTACTCCACCGCCCAGAAATGAAAGGCTCTCGGGAGTTCTAAGTTTTCTTTCGAGCACATAAAATTTCGGTCTTCTCCCTCAAAACCCTACTCTCAGAACCTCTCGATGAATTAAACATCATATATACATATACTATCTATCATATATATACTATATATATATTTTTTTTTTCTCTTATTTTCAACCCGACTCAAGCCATCTTTTAAATCTAATTATCAAAATCCCTGATACTATTTTTTTTAATTAGCTCATGACTAACTGATACTTTTAGGGATTATTCAATTTGTTAATACTGAATGATCATTTCTTAAAAATTCCATTACTTTTTCATTCTATACATTACCTATATATCCATATATATTGCTAAAATTTATTGAACAAAATAGAACTTTCTGATTAACATTATTTAACCTCGAGCTATACCCTTATTCTTCAACCATCAATTCAACAGAATAATGTCTAAATAGACTATATACCTTCATACTAGTAATGATCCGTCAATGGGACCTCTTCTACAAATACATTTAAGCTCCAATTCATATCCTTATGAATCTGAAAAATAACATAATTTTCAGAGCAAGCGCAATAACCCTAAATAGAGACCGCCAATCCGGGCGTTTTTAATGAATACCTTAATTAGGCATTTTTTTTATAAAAAAAAAAAAAAACAAAAGATTCATTCCCATAATTTAAAGATTGACCGGCAATTGCCCTATACGCGGGAAAACCTACAAGACCATGGAGCATAAGCCAGTTCAACTGCTTTTTTTTCCTAAGACGGAAAGTTTGCATACCTTCTGGCCAATGAAAATAAAAGCCATCTCTAGGCAAGAAGAAGAAGAAGAAAGAAGAAGGACAGGGTCGCGCGTCAGGGTTACGGACCTCAACGTCCCCCTAAAGCGACTAGAGAGTCATTTGCCGTTCTTCATTAGTAGGCTGGTCAGTTTCATTAACCCGTTGGTTTCGTTTTTGGTCCGACTTTCGGTGTGGGTTCAGATGAACTCGACCGGTCTTCCAATTATCGGTTTCCGACAATTATATCTTTTTTTTTTTTTTTCAAAAAAAAAAAAAAACGATCTTACCCACGTTATACCTCTTTTTTTCAAAAATATTAATGATGAGTTTTAAAAAAATAATTGGTCAACTTTTCCTTTACACAATAAACTTTTAAATGCTCGCATACTCCATACTAACGAATAAAATTATTAATTTTACAAAAATAATCAAATAAATTAATCAATTTTTTTCTGTTTAAATGTTATCTAATCTAACTAAATTTCATCAAAACAAATTTTGAACAAATGCTTCAAAAAGAATTCTAAATTTTTAAACTTTCAGTAACACAATTTACAACAGGGTAAAAAGAAAAAAAAGTTAACAAAACGATCTTACAGTTTAAAACTACAATATTTCTCTTTTTTTTCTTTTTAACCCATTCTTACCTTTTAGATTTTTAACTTTTAAAATAAAGTGGTGTTTAAAAAACCACTCATAAATATAAGCATATCCTTTGTAGGCCAAAATATTATTGAAAATTTTAGAGAATGTATACAAAGTAGGCCTAACTGTTGATTATCATTTTAAAAAAATAAAAACTAGAAAATCTTTCGGTTTCGAACCGGAACCGGAACTCGTTGATTCGGATTCAAGATTTACACATTCTCATGAATCTTCAACCGGTCCTTTGCAACCACGCCCACGATTTCAGCTCAAAATTTTTAAACCAATGGTTTCGATCTGGTTCTGTTTCATCTATACATAGACGGTTTAGATTCGGTTTTCAAAAATGAACCCGTGGCCATGTCTATGAAGAGTGAAATTTTATGGCTTTTTTTTATAAGTGCCACGTGTCCCCGACCAACTTGGTTTTGTCCTCATATGTATATGGAGCTGTATGAAAACTGCTTGTTCAATCCTACTCTAGTTTCTTTCATTAACCAGGATTTCATTATTAGCATTGCGGGCTGAAGACCCACAAAGGGGGACAAAATACCCGCATATGGCCATACTCGCCGGACAAATTTTAAATTTTAACTTCGCTTTTTAAGACATCGCTTCGCTTTACATGCACAATAAGTGGGGGTGGGGTTCAAATCTCGGGTTCGAACCGACAACACTTTGTTCTTCTCTTTTATATATAATTGTCAGCTCAACATTGGACCTCATCATGTCAACTTTTAGGGAAACTCCAACGCTCACTTGCCAACGTAACGGGTTGAATTACTAGTTTAAACATATAATCAAGCCACTCAGATATTTTTGAATACTCCTTGAACTCAATAAACTTATCTTTTTTTCAATTTTCATCTATTCATATATTATCAAATGACCATGAGATTAAAAAGGTAATTCGATAAAATTATTTTCATTTATTATACATTTAAAATATCAATTGATTTTTCTGATTCTTCTGCAAAAATTTAAAGCACTTTTATGTTGGAACGGGAGGGGAAAAGTCGATAATTTTTAATTGTTTCCCTATTAATGTCCGGCAAAAGATTTCTCAATCTGAAAAAAAAGAATTAAATTGAATAAACTACATTGGTTTAATGTGAAATAGATTTTTATTATTTCATTTTTTTCCTTTCGTCCAATATTTTTCCTTTCCATCACGTACTTTTTTTTTTTTTTTGGAAAAGTACTGTTGCCAACTCCTAAATTATACAGCTTACATACCAAATACGTATTCTACCTTTCTCATATCTCAAAATAGAAGGCCTTGAATTATTGGATCAATGGCGAACCTAGTAAATGATGAGCCGCTGAGGATAAACGATGAAGAAATGGTGCTAAAAGTGCCCACTGGTCTGAATAATTTAGGCACGGCATGTTTCTTTGGCAACAGAAGAAACCTTCAATGGTCATTAAGGCACCTAGCCCAAGCCCAATTGGAACCTGTGAAGGAGAAACCTGCACCTTTTCCACAGCTAATCCGAATTGAGGGGTTACAGACAAACCCTACCAACTTCAATTCTAAAAATGGAAACTGCACTTTATCTCTTTAACCAAATTTTTGAAAAAAGGGATTTTGGTAAAATTTTATCTCCTCGTCTCTCTCTCCTCCTCTCTCTCTCGTCCTCTCATACTTATATACTAACCTATATATATATATACTATACTATATAACAATTAAAATTAAAACATCTAATATTCGAACATTTTAAGTTTCAACATTCAAGAGCTGCTCATCGCAAGAACCCCAATATATAAAGTTAAATTAAAAAATTAATATTCGAACATTTAAGTTTCAAACATTCAAGAGCTGCTCATGCAAGAACCATGAAAACCATCAGCTAACATAAAATAGAAAATGAAGAAAGAAGTCCAATCACAATAGCTATTAAACCACATAGTAAAAGCAGAAACAGCACCAAAAGCTATATTAATCAAGTTTAGTACTGTAAACCTTATGGATCCAAAAAATTTTTTGTTTATAACTATGAACAGAGTTGAAGAACCACTGATTGCCCCTAAGTTACTATCACTCCAAGCCCAGCAAAAAGGAAATCCACAAAATTAGCATAGACGGGCCTCAGCCTTCTTCAAAAACCCAACTGCCAAATTGAATAGTTCCATCTATGCTATCTTAGCTCTTGAGAAGTCCATCTCTGGATGCTGCAACATCAAAAACATACATCAGCAAATTTAACAACTAGAGACAAGCTTAAGATAAAAAGGGATAAAATTGCTCCAAAGCCTCTCGATTTTCACCTGGGCCATGAAGTTCTTCAGAATCTCCTGCTTCTGCATCTCATCGCTGGTTGGGAGACCCATAGACTTCTGTCTTTGATCAAACTGTTACAGATTTTGGAAAAAAAAAAAAAAAATCCTAAGTAGGTATACTGGAAAATAAATCAGCACATAGAAGCCAAGAGAATCAACAAAACCAACTAATAGATCAACTATACAACTAAGACAAACCATCTAACAGAAAATCTCCAGTGAACAAAAGATGGTGAATAGCCACAAGCCCCCAAACAAAAAGTAAACGTGAGAAGGATAAAAACTTACCATCATTTTTTCAACAGTCTGCCTTGTTTCAGGATCCAGGTCAGACAGTTTGCTATTTTCAGGTTCAACCTTCTGAGTATCAATCTCAGGATCTCCCTTCACTAAACATTTCCACCATTCCATTTGGTCATGCTTGGTCAAAAGAACTGAGATGGTATTCTGGTCCTCTGGAAATGATACAATTTAACACTTAATAAGCAACTCAGCCTCTCTTTTTTTTTTTAAAGGTTATAGCAAATACCATACAAAACATTCAGATAATTAATAGCATGCTTAGTGCATTTAACATGAAGGTAGAAGCTAACATACCTATACTCCAATAGCAATCATCAACCTTGATAGGTTTGTAAAGCTCTCCCTGCAAATATTTATATACATTCAGGTGAAAGTCATCCAAGCATAATAAGGAGATAAGTTTCAGCGCAAAAGAAGTGTACGTTCAGGCTTACCTCAATTATTGGAGGCTGACCCTTCAGTCCAACTTTCAGGTGGTTTTTCTTTATGTCACATACAACAAACCTTGATTTAGTTCCAGAAGGGACTGGAATTTGCACAGTAACCTCTTGCAGCGTCTGTGTCCAAGAATATTTCTCCAGATCAAGGCCATTACCTTTGTTTGGAACTGTCCATAATATTCGAGACAGAAAACGATGAAAAAGTAAGAAGAATATAGAATGACATACCATTTCTCTAAAATAACATAAGTGACTTTAAAATCAAATAATTGATGAATAATAGACAGAACTGAAGCCAAGTGGATTCATATGATGACTTAACTAAATAATGGCAACATCCAAGTCTCGATATTGCTTGGACTTATAGATCTTTTGTGGAACTATGTATCTCATTAAATGTGAATACTGTGTAGGATGTACATGTTTACAGATTTAAGGAGTAAGCATGAAGCTAAGACATTTGTCCAATCCATAAACTGCCCATTATCCAAAATAAGTCTAACACTTTCATTGTCTAAAATAATTTCTTCCATGATTTCGTATGAACTTTCCTTTTAATTCAATAAAGTTTGAAGCTTTTAGTTCAATCTATAACCAGTTTCAGATACACAAGCTGAGGTCTCATCCCTGTGTGTCCGACCAAAGTACCACATAGTGACAGCAGCAATCACAAATATTGTTTTAATCAAAAAAGACAAGACAGCACCATATACCATATACTACTACTTAATCATTCAACTCTTTAGTGATTCAGCTCAATAAGCTGTTAATTAAGATTCAACATTACAATTTGTACCATCCCACAAAGAGGCACACTGAATAATATCAACTCAACTGCAGTTAAATTTCTCTACTAATTTCGTAAGTATTCCAGGATTGGAATTTGGTGTTTCCTTCACACTCTCAAGTCTCAATAACTCAAATCATACATCCTCCCCTCCCACGATGATAACAACAACAAAAAACAAGAGTTGATGATTAAGATCCTCAAGGCTGCAAGTTATTCTTAACATATATACATACATCCAGATAAAATACTAATGAATTCCCCCTTCTTGCCCAACTCCAACAATTTACATCTTTTAGGTGCTTTCAGGCCTAACTATTGCCTTAACAACCATTTTCAATAAATTAGTTGATAAGTTAAATTGCAATAATTGGACTTTCTTTTTCCCCACAGCAAAATAACAATTAACAACAGATTCAGCAATACTTATCCTTTCTACATTTAACAATAAATGACACCAACAACTACTAACTTAGGGCAAAATTAATCCAAACAAAAATATACCATAGTCTCACAATGCAAACTTACTAACAATCTTCTAAAATGCTGAGGATTTACGAAACGAACAATAATCAAGCAATGAAGCAAACATTTCACCGTTCTCGCCCCTCCCAGAAAGGGGGGGAGGGGTGGACCTAAAACTTGCCTCCATTATAGCCACTAAACAGGCAAGAAGATTCAAAATGTACCCTTTACTATGCCAATTTCTCTAACTATACAAATCAAGATTATGGACCAAGATAAGAAGTGACGGGAAGATCAAGTCAGAATAAATTCATACCTCTGGTGCCACTCTCCTCCTTATCAACCTCCATAGGCTCCTCCTTGACCTCAGTCTTCACTTCCTTTTTGACCTCAACCTTCTTCTCCTCCTCCTTCAACCTCTTGCTCTCTTTTTGCTTGGCAGCAGCTTCCCTTTCTCTCTCTTCCGCCATCTTCTTCTTAACCTTATCCTTAGCTGCCTTAACGACCGCCACGATCTGCTTCTCCGCTGTGTCTTGAGCCATAAAGTCGGTCTCTTTCACCAGAAAATCAAACAGTTTCTCCACAATCCCTATCGGATTGCTCGGATCGAATGTTGCGTTAAACGGCAATGTTTTGGGTGATGACGATGATGACGCGGCCGGCTTGCTCTCGTGTTCGTCCTCCTGAAAGTCTGAAATTATCGCCATGAAAAATGATTTTGCCCTAGACTCAGGTGACTCGGAGAGTAAAAGTTCTTAAGCAGGAATAAAAATGAAGTAGGGGTTAAGGAAGAAAGTGTGTCTCGTAAGTCGCACCTTATATATGCGAATGGGACACTGTTAAGGACTTAAGGAGAGTACTATAGAGACTTCCGGAACAATTTCCTTTGCTAAATAGAACTCGTATTTCCACTATTTGCAATGCTCCCCTCATCCGTACTGGCCATGCTGGCATCTCCAGCGCAAACACCATGTCCGTTCTGGGTGCCACGTTACCATATATAACCCCGGCCATGTCACAGCAATATCATTAGAAAATGTCACATATAATGTACACATCATTACCACGTCAACAGATTTAATGCCACCTTATCGATTAGTTACCACGAAGGCATCCATCCAACCACGTTTACAAGGTGAGGACAGCCACGTGTCAATTTTTACAATGGTGAAGATGACACGTCATGCAGACTTTCCCTTTCGTTATGCGTTGGCCAGTTTCCGCCACGTCATCAGAAGTTAGCAGAAGACCAATTCGCGAGAGGATTTGGCAAATTTTGCCCTGCTGATTACGATCTCGACTTCCTTTTTGCTAAATTCCGTTCAAATTCTGGTACGGAACGGAAAACACCAAAGCTGAAAATGTATCTTCCCAGTCCTTGAAGATCAGAGTCCAACCTAGATGTCTCGATCTCCTTGTGCAACTAGCAAAAGAAATTTTCTGGTACTCGTACACTTGATTGGGGGCTTGGATTTTACTCGAGATTACGAGGTATCCTCCCTTTCTTTCCTATCTCAAGAAAGTGAATTGTTCATCTCGGAGATTTCTGTTTTTCTTGGTTTATTGCCTGTAATTATAGGCTTCAGTCTCATTTGGTTGGACTGAGATCCCTGTATGTAGTATATTATATTGGTTTAACTATATAGCACGTAGAATTAGGGAGTGTAAGAAAATTTCCAAGGTATGGAACCAAGCCAAGGTACGGCCCTCGAGTTTGAATGCTAATACTTACGGGTTCTTACTTTGAAATGAAACAGTCAATAAAGGTCACAGAAAGGTGTCTTTTTGTTCAAAATCTTGCTTTTTCATTAGTCCTGTTTCTTTTCGATTTTCCAGCAACTTTGATTTTTTTGGTTTGTCAGAATTTTCCTGGTTTAAGAACCTCCTGTTAGCAATTGTGTCGTATGTCAATATCGATATCCGTTCAGATTATGAATGACTTCCGTTTCTGCAGAATTTTCCATCTGTAAATCAACTGCTAGAAGTTAAGATAAACATTTCCTCGGATAAAGAAATTATTAGCTTTGCCCACTAAATAAAAGCAAAAATATGGCTCATGAGCTTTGTGAATCTTGAAGATGCAGGCAATTGGCTTCAGGTAGTGAGTTCCTCTCAGAGTTACATAGTATGCTATCTTCTTGATCTTGTTAAACTTATGTCAAATACAATGTTCTTCGCTGATTTTACAATCTTAGCAGTAAATTATTAGGAAATAAGATCCAAGTCAATCCATTTTGTTTGAGACGAGGTTAACGATTCAAGATTTGACAAATTTCCCATTCCCCGAGGTACTTGGCCTGTTAGATGATATATTGGGGTGGAGATTGGAGAGAGAAATCTCAGACTTGAACGGATCATGCTGTCTTCAAAAAGGTTGTTTGGCTTGCGAACATGTTTAGAATTGCCTTGGATGATGCATACAAATGACGCTGTTGAGCTTTATATAAGATTTGATCTCAATTATAAGTGTAGAAAACAATCAACATATGATAAAATTTAACAGGATTTTGATAGAATCAGAAGTACTCATTAAGCAGTACTCTTTTTGTTATCAGAGTTAGAAGCAAAAGGGTAATAGATGTGGAGAGTCTTCACAGTCTTCCATTTTAAATATTAAGTAGAAGATATGATATCGATCATTAGAAATTAAGGAAACATACACATTTGAATCTGATCACATCTGCACAATCATGTCTTTATTTGTTAATATTTGCTGGAAAAGATCAAGCACAGATTCACTTCATGTTCTGGGAACTGTATAACCTGAAATCACAGTGTTATTAGCTTTAACTAAGTGTGCTCCTGTGGCAAATAATGGGTGAAGGCCAAATATGGCACTAGCAGATAAAATTTGCAACCGTTTTGATTCTTTAATCCACAATATTTCAATATGTATATATATATATATATATATGGAAGAAAATATTTTGATGAACTTACCTCCACATTTTGTTCCGGGTGAAATCTTTTTACCACAGGATCGTGCGACATGGACCACCTTCTTCATGCTGATCATATCTTGAATTTCCTCTGTAAGAAGAGCACAAACGCATGGAACATCAACATTCTTCACTAGAGCACAGCACCCAGGTGATGGTGAAATTCTTGGTCCTGACTTTTCTACAGATTTTTGACATTGTGATACAAGACCCACAATATCAGTGTTACAGCTATGGGCTGCAGCCATTTGGCTAGATATTGGCATTCCAACTGCTATGAGTATGGGCAAGATCAAGCAATACTGGAACCTACGACTTGAAACAGCCATTTCTGGGTGCTAAGGTATCGCCAGGATTGTGTTATATATACAGAAAACAGCCATTAATCACAGGGTTTTATTGGAAATCTGAAGAGATTAGAGTTTTAAGTTGAGAGGCCACTTGTTAGTGAAATGTAAGGGGTCGATCACTAGGTAAGTAGAGATTGTTGAGAGTTTATACTGGCTTTTCTAACATTTCTGATAATGTTCATGTCATCATCGCACGAAATCTGCACTGATCATTGCCATCTGGGAATCATTTTATAGTTTGTATTTTTCTTGTTTTTGTTATTAATTGTTTTTTGTAACTGAAACCAAATGAATGAGGCTAGTCTGTCCATTTACGATCCAAAAGTGGCTTAGAAAGCCTGATCTTAATGGGCTCTGTTATGATCAGAGTTTCAGGGCCCAGTCTTAATGGGCTGGGACAGTGTCTATTTCGTGAGTCATCAGTTGCTTTGTAAATGTGGTGAACTGGAATAAATGATGACACGTCAGTTTGCCAGTGTCATTTCAAAAGCAGTGTTGTTACTAGAATAGCATTCTTTCTAACAATGTCCTCCTCTAATTATATTTATACATCTCTCTATTATTGCACCCCTCTCCACTTTTTGAATATTCTTCTCCAGTGCATTGAATATTCCACAGCCGACATACTTCTAGCTATCTCCAGCAACGTGGACAAAGCTATATTATTTTATTTGTGAGGAATTTAATCATCCCATGCGCATGAATATAATATATGTCACTGAGATTTACTTGATCATTAAATTTTATTCATTAATTTGAACAGAGTTTGATTATCATACAAAAATAATTTGAGCAAATAAAATTTTGAAACAATAAATTCATAAATAGTAACTTGGAAAAGTATAATTCTCACATTTTGTTGCTATAGAATTTTACATTTTCAGGAAAATTCATTTCTCAAATCTTTCCATTATCTATATTTTTCTACATACATATGCTTTCCCCTCTCAAAAAAGATAAGAAAATTAAATTTTCAGTATACAAATATTTTTAAAAATTTAATAACATGAATATTCTTAATTATCTTATAGTTTAAAAATATTTTTATTATCATCTAAATAAAATAGTTTAATCTTTTCATATTAATTTTTTTGGAAATTCATTTTCTTTAAAGAAATGTTGAATTGCCAATTTGCCATACCCAAATGGATCGTTATAAAAATAAATAAATGATATGTTAAAGACAAAGAAAAAGAGAAAGCCCATCATACAAGTTAAGTCCTACGATTCCAATTATAGGGAAACAAAAAAGCAACGAGCTTAAACCCTTAATGGAATAAAAATTCAGCCGATTGTGAATATCTCAATCATGGGAGAGAACGGGCCGGGGGAATCCCATATGACCCAGATGAAATCCTAACGTGTGAACCTGATCTCAACCTTATCTAATTGGTGGAAATAAGGTTCACACGTAAGGATAAGATTTTATTGTGCCAATGACGTTTTGTTTGTAAGTTCATAAGCGAAATTATCTGGTTTTAATTTTAACAAATCCAAAATAAATTCCCCCATAGAAATTGTTAAAAATTTATGAGATGAGCAATTTTTGATTTTGATAATAGCTTTTTTTTTTTTTTTTTCAGGGCTTTAAATCAAGTTATTGGAATCAAAATATCTCACTCGCTCTTTCGGATATAGAAATAATTACTTTTACTATGCAACGAGCAGTCTGGCATGCTAAACGATATATAAAAGACATTGAACAAAAAGATAGCTCTATGTAGCTTTACAATCATAAATCACAGAGCCAAAATTGAATTATTATTTCATTAATTTTGTTACTATTTTGAGGATGTATTTTATATATTAACCCATTAAGTCATATAAAAGCATTTTGTATGTGACGTAAAAATTAAGTGATGGAGTCAAACTAATTTAAATTAGAGAATGACGAAGACAAATTAAGAAATATAATTTATTCTTAATTGGGAAAAAAAACAATTCATACATATACATCAAGTGGAAGTTTCTGACAGTTTTTATAGTAAAATGTAAGAGAAATTTTACTTTTTAGAAATTTACAAATTATAATTTAAAAAAATAACTGCGCCGCCCTATATATTGGATAATATCCTATAAATATGTATGCATGCATTTCTCGTACTCAAAAAAACCCATTTCAGCTTCAATATGGAGTTCAGTTGTCATCTCCTGCCTATCCTTGCCTTGCTATGCACTGTAAGTTTATATATTGTCAATATTCAAGAAACGAAGCTATTATGTCTTGCAATCATTTTATGTGTGTTGTATTTGATTAAATACTAAGTTGTAATGATTAAATATTTGATTACATATTCAAGAAACGAAGCTATAATTAATGGATTAATATGTATATTTTTAAAATAATTAAAAAGAATAATTGATTATTATATTAAAAATTATACTTAAACATTTTTAATAATTGATTATATTAATAATAATGGCAGCTGCTGCTAGTGGGAAGCCATGCATCTCTATCTCCTATGCTCTATTGGGAGTCGGTGTTGCCAAACGTCCCATTACCTAAAACTCTACAAGAACTTCTCTTGCAGCCTGGTTAGTTTTACATAATCATCTTCATTAATTCATATTTCCAATTATAATAATTTGTATTTATTTGTTTATTTATTTAAAATCCAATAGAACCTATATGTATGTTGCAGAAAACAAAGGCAATTCTCCGAATGGGTTTCCATACGCTACTGTCCCTTCACTGCGAGCAGATGGCGGCACTAGAATTACATCTACTGGTCCAAAAGTATATAGTCGAAAAGTATATAGTCGAAAAGTATATAGTCGAAAAGTATATGGTAGAAAAGGATATAGTCGAAAAGTATATCCTGGTCGACCAATATATGGTAAAGAACAAGCACAAGATGACATATCAAAATATAACTCCAGTGCTACTATATTCTTCTTGTATAATAATCTCCGTGCTGGCAACTCTTTCAGTCTCATTTTCACTGATCTTGATAATGAAACTAGTTTCTTGCCTCGTCAAGTTGCCGACTCCATCCCTTTCTCAAGCGACAAGTTACCAGAGATTCTGAATCGTTTTTCAATAAACGACACATCAATAGAAGCCAACTATATAGAACAGACACTTCAAGAATGTGAGGCACCAATAATGAATGGGGAAGATAAATATTGTGCTACGTCTTTAGAATCATTTGTTGATTTTGGGGTAGCAAGGCTTGGAAAAAAGGTTCTGGTTCTTTCGAATGAGGGAGAAGAGAAGAACAAGGAGCAAAATTATAGGGTTTTAAATGGAATCAAAATGCTGGGAGAAGAACAGATTGTATGTCATAAAGAGAAATACGCATATGTTGTGTTTTATTGCCATACATTGAAAGCCACAGAGGTTTATATGGTTCCCTTATTGGGTGCTAATGGCAGAAAAGCTAAGGCATTAGTTATTTGCCACAAAGATACATCAGCTTGGGATCCAAATCACATTGCCTTTCAACTTCTAAAAGTTAAGCCAGGAGGACCATCAATTTGCCACTTCCTTTACAGTGATACCTTCGTCTGGGTCCGGAGCTAAGTTTCCAAGCAAATGGCTTATTATTGCACGTATTTTCTATGTATTTGCAAAATAAATTTGAGTAGATTTGTTTGTAAACCAAACATGTCTACATAATCAAATATGTCTAAATAACTATTTTGTGTGGTATAGAATTTTCTGCAATGAAAAATACTACTCTTTGTATCAAAATATTAGTCTATATTATTAATTTAGGATGTCCTAAATTAATTGTTCACTTAATTATTATATAAAAAGTTAATAAAATATATTCCAACTTAAAAAAATTTCTTAATTTAAACTCTCCTTAAAGTCTTCACTTTTCAAAAAGTGTCTAAATTCTTTTTGGTTGCGGAGAACAAATTTTCTGAAGATTTTATTTTCTTTCATTTACAATTTAAACTCTCTGGAAAATCTTGATATGAAATCCCAAAATGCTTAAGCCCAAACTTGGTTAGGGCGAAGCTTGGGTCGGGCTTGAATATCACAGCCCAAACTTCGTGTTTGACCCTACAACTGAGAAATCTAGAATTACAGACCGAAATCCTATATCTGCTTCCAATTGCAAGAAAAAAAAAGAAAAAGAAAAAGAAAAATAACTCTGCAAAAGATTTAAGAATATGTATTTTTCCTTGCTTGGGAGAGGAGAGGAAAAAATTGTGAATCATATGTTATTATCTAAAAATAAATGAGAACATTATTGTCATACAATAATAACATTGTTTCCTGTAAAATTGTATCATGTCCATATCAAAGAAAAATAAATATATTTTATTTCTTTTATTATATTAAAACACAAAGATGAAAAATAACTAACAAACAAAATTGATAATTTCTCATCTACTTCATTAGTTTCCTTCCCCTCTTTTTCAAAAAAAAAAAAAAAAATGCAAATTACTCTAGCTTCCAAGTGCAAGAAAAAAAAAGAAAAGAAAAAGAAAATAATCTGCAAAAGAGTTTAAGAATATGACTATTTTTCCTTCCTTGGAGAGCAGGAAGATAGTGAAAATAATTGTGCAATCATATAGTTATTATCTCAAAAAGATAAATGAGACAGTTATTGTCATACCAATTACAGTAATCATTCAGTCTTTTCCTGTAAATGAAATTTGATTCATGTCCACTATCACAAGGAAAACATAAATAGTATTTGCAGTGTGCTCTGTTTATTATATTAATAACACAAAGGAATGAAAAATAACTAACAAACAAATTGCATAATTTACTCATCTCATGTTCTATTAGTTTCTTCCCTGCGTTTTTCAAAAACAAAAAAACACAAAATGCAAACTATACTGCGCTTTCATTAATCGCCTTTGTAAAGCTTGCCAAAAGGACCAAATTTCGCAATTCATTTTTAAAAAAAAAAAAAAAAAATGCAAATTACTGTATTATTAATGCTTTGCTAAAGTTGCAAATGGACCAAATTCGCATTCAACAGCCGAAACAATTTTGCAGAAATAAAGTTGCACCATACATAAGTTTTTATCACAGCTAATGACTCAATTTATGACAAAATAAATCACAACCTCAAACGCAAACAAAAAAAATATATATATATTAAGACAAAGATCGACTGCATCATTCAATGGCTTCCACATTTCATGACGGTGGAACAGTGTAACCTGAGTGAAAAAAAAAAAAAAACATAAAATTTAGCAATGGAATTTGCCAAAAATAATTAAAATGTTCATCACAGTTAATGAAAGAAAAAAAAATATAAATATTAAATATATGTATAAAGAGACTACATACTTCCACATTTGGTTCCATGAGCAACTTTCTTGCCACATGATTTAGCCACGTAGAAAACCTTCTCCATGCTGATTAAATCTTCGATTTGCTTGGTAACATGTGAGCACAAGCATGGCACGTTGGCTTTCTTCACCACTGCACAACAATCGTTCGATGGTTTCTCAATGGCTCCTTCTTTAGCAACAAATTTCTTACATTTCGTCGCAAGCCCTATAATATCATTATCGCAGTTCACGGCCCAAGCACGCTCGCCGGAAAAAGCCAGTATTCCGGCTACTACTAACATAGCCAAAGCCAAGCATGATCTTGAAATTGCCATCTTAGTTAATTTCTTTCTCAAAGTTTCGAAGCTTAATTTTTTTTTTTTTTTTTTTTTTTTTAGCTTAAATATTTTTGTTTTTTGTTATGTCCTCGTATGTGCTTGTATAGTAGTATTGATAGGGTAGACGGGAGTGGGCCGTTCTTGCTATGAGTATAGTAGGAAGTAATGCCAAGCTGAAAGTACAAAATATCCTCTATTATTATTATTCACTCGTGAGAGAATATTAATTGTGGAATTTTGTAAATGGCCATAGACAAAGTGTGCATGGTATAGCTGTCACAATGACGTTTATTTTTTTTTTTTTTTTTTTTTTATGTATATTAAGGTAAGTGGCGTTCTAATATATAGAGTAAGTGAAACAATATCCTTATTAATTATTATTCACTCGTGAGAGAATATTAATTGTGGAATTTTGTAATGGCCAAGACAAATTGCATGTTAGCTTCACATGAACGTTGTCCTTTGTAGTTGTCTTGTCTCGATGATGGAATATGTTCCTAAATCTTGCACATCTCGAGGATTTTTATAAGCTAGTCTTTATAGGGTTATACATTATAAATTTTAATATTTCCAAACTTATTTTCAATGTTGGAACTAACCAATAGAAAATTAAGTATTTACAAAAATATTTCCTTAAGTAAAATAAAAGGAATACCTGAACTCTAATACCAAGAATTGCCACTTAAAAGAGTGACTTATTGAGAGAAGTAGAATAGGTTACAACTACAGCTAGAAACTTTGCTTAAAACCCTAAGCACTGCACCGATGATATTTGGTATCAGTGAGGCTTTGTTTCAATAATTTCATTATTGGAGACCACAGCAATAGTATCACTTTTAATAAAGTGACAAACAGTTCCGTCCCCTGGTTTCATGTTCAGAAGCAAAAAGGCCAAGTGTCCTGGATTCCAAGCAGAGGTATCTGAATGGCAAGCAACCACCCCTTTAGCTTTAATACCATCACCACCGACCAATCCAGCAATATAAACTTTAGTGCCATTTAGCGCATGGCAAAAATACACAGCATATGGGTATTTTTGCTTGTGACATACTACATGATTTTCTCCGATCAATTTAACGTCCGTTATAGTATACTCTTGCTCTCTCCTCTGTTCATCTATTTCATTGAAGAGGATTTGAGCATTATCTCCAACATGTTTAACAGTGAAATCAACTAAAGACTCTAAAGAAGTTGCACAATATCTATCTTCTCCTTTAATGCCAGATGATTCACAATCCTTTATAGTTTGTTTTATGAATTTGGCTTGAGGAGATTCAGGTTTTACAGAGAAACGTTGTAAAATTGCTGGTAAGTGATCAACTGAGAAAGGTATAGAATCAGCAACTTGACGAGGCAAGATTCTAGCTTTGTTCGTTGATTTAGTTATATGAAGTCTCATTTTTTGGCCTACATGGAGATCATTATAGACAAAAAACCCAGTTGAGTTAGGGAGGTTCAGGTTATGTTTATGAAATTTCTCCCTCGTATCATCCCTACTTCCCACGAAAGCATTCTCATATCGTCTGTCATATTTTATATATGCCTTCTCCAAGTTTTCCCAATAAATAGGCTTATCTCCCATATCTGCTTCCAATTGCAAATAAACAAAAATAAATATACACACATATTGAAGCAAAGGTATTAAGAAATATTACCTTAAAATAATAAAGTGATATTAAGAAATTGACGCAATACACATATCTCCATAGCTGAACTCAGAAAAGTTAATTAATATAGATATCCTGAGCTTAGAGACAAACCGGGCTGCAAAAGATTTAGAAACTCTTGTGGAATTGTAGTGTTTGGCAATTTGGAATGCCAGTACACTTCAGCAGGTAGAGCAGCATTATTTCCTGTTATAACCACCTGCCATAAAATTTTCATCATATATCAAACTCATATTACTTTCTTTTATTCAGAATTTTAATTGCTTAATAAGAAACACATGAGAAAAAAAAGAGTATAAAAATGGTTAAATATGCTTACAGAAAGTAAAGCTAAGATTATAAAGAGACGAAACTCCATTAAAACCATCAAGCAAATACTATAACTTGGCAATGCAGGAAGAGCTACTACGCTCTTTTATAAAAGTTTTGTTCATTATAATACGAAATTGCATTGGGCAGCCTCTGTGTCAACTTGCATGGGCAGCCTCTATGACTGTGTCAACTTGAAAAGTAACTGGGGCCCATGTAAAGCCAGGTGGAGCTCACTGGGAATGCTGCTACGATTCTTTGACGAATCATCAGACGGTGTTAGAATTCATTGCGTTCTGATTTAGCGATTCCGTCGTTTCTCTAAAACAAGACAAAAACGTCATGTATTATATGGACTTTTGATCAAATTACATGGACGAGATAAAGGACATTTTAATATCGTATGCAATACGATAGATTTAATGGGCCTCCACAGGTTTGGGCTTGCTTCATTTTGATGGCAGCCGTTTAAGCGCTTCTATTTACTGTGGGCTTGGAAACCAAATTACCAGATCGACAGGACCGGTTTTACCGTCTTAGTTTGAGAGTTAGAACGATATCTTTCTTTTCATCTTAGAAAAATTTAAGAGAGGAAATTTCATTTCAAGAAATTGTTGACATAGAGGCAAAAGCATTCCATATTTTCCTTCTTGCATTTTCCTTGTTATAGGCTTGTGGAATAGGAGTGTTTGGCAACTTGGAATGCAGCATCATCCTTTTACCTCCACCTTATTGAGTACTATATGTATATATATAAATTGAGGCTTACACAATGAAAAAAATTTATCTACATCCATTGAATAGATCGATTTCATATACTAAACTAATCAAAAATAATTTTTCGAATAAAATGAGAGTATTTTTTACTATGTACAGGGAAAAAAACAATAATAATTTTTAAAATACTCATTTTGATTTGATTTGATATATGGACAATTCTATGCGCCGGATATAAAAATATCATATCTCGCACACTTTAAGTTTGAGAATCTACATGTCACTCTCATTGAACAACGTGTGTTTTCATAAGTCTATTTAGTTTAAATAATAAATTTTTTTTGTGAAAGAAAATATTTAAGTTCTAATATAATATATGGATGTGATTAATTAATTCATAAAATAAAAATAACAGCTCATAATATTTAATTGAAAAGAAAATAATTTGGAATTATTTGAGATGTCCACAAGTGCAGGAAAACTTAAAAGAAATATAACCACAGCATTTCGTTATACGACATAGCACTAACCTTGCATATAGATTAACAGAGATTGCCACTTAAAAAGAGTGCATTATTGAGAAAAGTAGCACAGTTACAAGTACAACTACAGAGTATGCTTAAACTCTAATTTAGTTATTAGAGACCACAACAAGTGTATCACTTCTGATAAAGTGACAGACAGTTCCTTCCCCTGGCTTCATGTTGAGGAGCAAGAAGGCCAAGTGTCCTGGATTCCAAGAAGAGGTATCAAAATGGCAAACAGCTACTGCTTTAGCCTTAGTACCATCAGCACCCACCACCGAAGCGGTGTAAACTTTAGTGCCATTGAGTGCGTGGCAATAATACACAGCATATGGATATTTCTGCTTGTGACACACTATATGATTTTCTCCAATAAATTTGACATCCATGATCGTATACTCTTGCTCTTTTTTCGGTTTATCTATCTCGTTGAAAAGGACTTGAGTTTTATTCCCAACATGTTTAACACTGAAATCGACTAAAGACTCTAAAGAAGTGGCACAATACCTATCTTCTCCTTTAATGCCTGGTGATTCACAATCTTCTATAGTTTGTTTTATGACTTTGGCTTGTTGTGATTCAGGTTTTACAGAGAAACACTTTAAAATTTCTGAAAATTTATCAGTTGAAAAAGGTATGGAATTAGCAACTTGACGAGATAAGATTCTAGCTTTGTTTGTTGATTTAGTTATATGAAGTTTCATTTTTCGGTTGATATGGAGATCATTATAAACAAAAAACACAGTTGAATTAGGGAGATTATGTTTATGAAATTTTTCTTCATATCTTTTTCCATATTTTTCCCTCCTATCATCCACAGCTTCCTCAAATGCATTTTCATATCTTTTTCCATATTTTTCTCTTCTATCATCTGCACCTTCCTCAAAAGCATTCTCATATCTTTTTCCATATTTTTCTCTTCTATCATCTGCAGCTTCCTCAAATGCATTTTCATATCTTTTTCCATATTTTTCTCTTCTATAAGTTATAAGAACTGAAGTTTTCATTTGTTCGGGCTTTGAATAATGGAGGATCATGTATAAAACAAAAACACAGTTGAATTAGGGAGAATTATGTTTATGAAAATTTTTCTTTCATATCGTTTTTTCCATATTTTTCCCTCCTATCATCCACAGCTTCCTCAAATGCATTTTCATATCTTTTTCCATATTTTCTCTCTATCATTCTGCACCTTCCTCAAAAGCATTCTCATAAGTCTTTTCCATATTTTTCTCTCCTATCCATGGCTACAGCCTTCCTCACACCTTCCTCAAAAGCATTCTCATATCTTTTTCCATATTTTTCTCTTCTATCATCTGCACCTTCCTCAAAAGCATTCTCATATCTTTTTCCATATTTTTCTCTCCTATCGTCCACACCTTCCTCAAAAGCATTCTCATATCTTTTTCCATATTTTTCCCTCCTATCATCCACACCATATTCGGACTGCTTCAAGCCCATATCCCAAAAGGTATTTTTATCTTTGCCACCTGCTTCCAATAGCCAGAAAAAGCAACCAAGTTAAGGTACACATATTAATTCAATTTGAAACTTATAAGCTATAATTAACAAATGTTATTACAATGTAAGTTCTTCTGTTCTTAAAAAACAGTTCCCAAAAATGAAAAGAAATGTTCGATGATTATCAGGTCCATGAAATTTCTAATGATGAGAAATGAATAATATATTTGTCAATGCCCTTCTTTTGTTAACTCGGAAACGTTTGGAGAAAAAAATTATCAGGTCCGAATTCGAAACCGCTTGCAATTCTATCAGCGAAGCATTTGAATGCTGGAAATGTAATTCCGTGGCTTATTATTTCCATGCCAAGTTATTATTATTTGGAAATCTATAATATTAAGATGGGAAAGTTACTATTTAGTCTAAAACAAACCAGGCTGCAGAAGATTTAGAAGATCTTGTGGGATAGGAGTGTTTGGCAACTTCGAATGCCAATACTCCTCAGCAGGTAGAGCAGCATTACTTCCTATCACCACCACCTGCCATCAAAGTTTCAAAACTTACTTAAAAAAAAAAAAAAAAAAAAAAAAATGCCATCAAAGTTTTCAAAAACTTACTTAAAAAAAAAAAAAAAAAAAAAAAAAAGGGAAAACGTAAAAATGGTTAAAAAAAAAAAAAAAAAAAAAAAAAAGGGAAAACGTAAAAATGGTTATAGTTAAAGCTTCGATTTTCTAAAAAAGAATGCTTACAGAGAGTAAAGCTAGGGTTGCAACGAAACGAAACTCCATTGAAACCATCAAGCAAACACTATGATAACTTGGAAAATGCAGGAAGACGTACCACTCATTTATAGGAGTTCTGTTCTTAATAATACAAAATTGGGTGTCTAAGTTGCTGAGACCTAGGTCAAACTTCCATATTCAGTTAACAATCTCAGTCTTGGACAATACTCTAAAAATATTGTTTAACTCCAAATTGGTGTTTTTACCTTGCATGGGTGGCCTCCGTGTCAACCTGCATGGGCGGAATCTGTTACTCTGTCAACCTGAAGCGTACTAGGGGCCCATGTGAAGCCAGGTGGGGCTCACTCAGAATACTCCTGCGATTACAATTCTTCGAGTCATCCCATTGCCTTTTGATTTAGTGACTTCGTCTATTCTCTACAACAAGACAAAAAAAGTCACGTATTTTCTTGTCGTTTCCTTCCAAGTAAAGATACGCTATGCTTATCTCTAATTTGGGTTTTGATCAAATTACTCAGACGAGATAAACGACATTTTAATATCATATGCTAATGCAATACCATAGATTTAATGGGCTTCGATGGGTTTGGTTAAGCTGATCTTTTTTTTGTTTGGTTAAGCTGATAGTGAGATTTATTTTTCCTACCCAAAATAAATCTGCAAAGGAAAAAGAGAAAATTTTATTTTAATATACAATAATAGAATATAATATATTATATAATTTGAAAAGGAAAATGAGGAAAAACTGCTCATGCACCTTAAAAATTTGAGTAGGTTAAAAATAAAATGTGCATACTTAATTTAAAAAAAAAAAAAAACAAAACAAAACCAAACAAGACGCGCCATAATTATATTTGATACGTTAGTCAATAGTCTGTAACTCATTCATTGACAATAGATCTTTCTTTTGGTAGATCCAAAATGAATTTACAGATATTATTCGTAAAATGTTAGAATAAATTTTTACTTGAGAAACAGCGAAAGAAGATGAGGGTTTCTTGAGCCGTATTTAAAAAAGAATTTACATTTTTTTTTTTATTTTGCTCCATTTAGGAATATTGCCCCACAATTTCTCTCTTCCATCTCCATGCATACATCCAGTGCGATAGCCTTCAATCCTACTCTATCGCATCCATGGTCGTCCTGTCACCTCCATCCAGCCATTTATTGCCATTGTCGTGTTGTGCGGTGCCCACTCAAGTGGAACCCACGATAAATTTGAAAAGAAAAAAAAAAGTATTATTTAATGAGGTTGGCAGAAGGTTGGCAACCAATCTAAATGAAGAGCCGTGTGTAACTCACATTTCCTCTCCTATAAATAGGGGAGGATTTTCCTCAGTTGTCGCACACAGCAGAAAGAGAAAAATGTAGCGAGAGAGAGTGTTAGCGTTTAGGATTAGTATCCTAAACCGTGGGGAGAGAAAAATAGTGAGGATTGTTTTCGGGTGTTTTTGGAAAACACTTGTATGCCAATATTTTTTGTATTACTCTCTTTGTGTACCTACTATTGTTTTAATAGTGGAAGAATTATTCGGAGTTTGTCCCGTGGACGTAGCCCTAAAACAGTTGAAGGTGAACCACGTAAATTTCTGTGTATCCCATTTCTATTTTTCCGCTGCTTAATTATTCTCGTAATTTTATTGCCGGTATCCTAACATGTCATCCTTGTGGCTGATCCAATGGATTTCTCTACATTTTTTCATTTAATCACTAAATTATAGTTCAAATATTAAAATAATAGATATTAAATAGGAATATTTTTTGTCAATTCATTACCTAAGAGAGTAAATATGAAGTCAAATTATCAATCAATAAGGTGTAGAAGTCTCCATCCATACTAAAAATATGAAATTTATTTAATTTACAAATAAAATAGAATTGAAATATGTATACATAGCACTAAATTATTAGTTCAAATAATTAAAATAATAATAGATATTAAAATAGCGATATTTTTTGTCAATTCATTACCGTAAGAGAGTATAATATGAAGTCGAAATTAATCAGACAATTAAGGTGTATGAAGTCTCCATCCATACTAAAAATATGAAATTTATTTAATTTTTACAAATAAAAGTAGAATTGAAATATGTATACATAGTAATAGTATATATATACTATAATGATAGATAGATTATTACTTAAAAGTGTATATAATAATTTTTATTCATAAAGTCACATAGATTAATTTTATAATTTGATGTAAATTTTATGTATTTCACAACACTGGATCTGGAAGGAATTTTTTTGCGTGGTTTTGCCAGTATAAAAGTAAATGAATATCAACGTGGCACAGGCCAATCTGGCAAACAGGACAAATTAAACTTTTTTTTCTTAATTACTGTACTCCGTCGATTCTCTACAACGAAGACAAAAACGTCCACGTAATTGTCCTTGCCTCGTTTTCCTTCCACCGTGTTAAAAGATACGCTAAGTCTCAATCTCTAATTTGGCGCTTTTGATCGCAATTACCTCGCTCAGATTAAAACCACATTTTAATATCATAACGGATACGATAGATTTCAAGTGGGCCCTCAATGGGATTTGGGGCTTTCTTCAATTTGGTTTGGCAGGCGTTTGAAGCGGCTTTTTTTTTTTTTTTTTTTTTTTTTTTTTATTTAAGGATTTAAAGCGGCTTTAATTTAAAAATAATGATCAAAATTATATTTAAATTTTTTTTTTTTTTTTTTTTTTTTTTTAAGGATTTAAGCGCTTAATTTAAAATAATGATCAAATTAATTTAAAATTGTTTGTTCTAGTATATAGTCGAGCTCATATTTCACATTTTAGTCATAAATTGGAATTATTTAAGATGTCCACGAGAAACAAGTGCACTAAACTCTCAATAAATTTAATTAAGCAGAACATTGTAGTGCAATATACTAACTTTACATATGGAGCAACATATGATGCTGAGCATGTTACACAAATACAAAGATTGTCACTTAAAAAAGTGGCTTATTGCGAAATTTAGCATAGGTACTAGTACAACTAAAATGCAAGCTTAAACTCTAAGCATGACGAAGAAGATTGGTATCACTGGAGGTTTTTTCAATATTTTCATCAATAGATACCATAACAAGCGTATCACTTCTAATAAAGTGACAAACTGTCCCTTCTCCGGGCTTCATGTTGAGGAGTAAAAAGGCCAAGTGTCCTGGATTCCAAGCAGATGTGTCTGAATGGCAAACAGCCACTGCTTTGGCTTTAGTACCATCAGCGCCCACCAACGGAGCTGTATAAACTTTAGTGCCATTTAGTGCATGGCAATAATATACAGCATACGGATATTTCTGCTTGTGACACACTACATGATTTTCTCCCATGAATTTGACATCCATGATTGTGTACTCTTGCTCTCTTTTGGGTTCATCTATCTCATTAAAAAGAACTTGAACTTTATTCCCAACATGCTTAACACTAAAATCAATCAAAGACTCTAAAGAAGTGGGACAGTATCTGTCTTCTCCTTTAATACCAGGTGACTCGCAATCCTCTACAGTTTGTTTTATGACTTTCCCTTGGCTTGATTCAGGGTCTACTGAGAAACGTTGAAAAATTTCTGACAACTTATCAGTTGAGAAAGGTATGGAATCAGCAACTTGACGAGGCAAGATTCTAGCTTTGTTTGTAGATTTTGTTACATGAAGTCTCATTTTTTGCCCTGCATGAAGATCATTATATATAAAGAACACAGTTGAGTTAGGGAAATTATGTTTATGAGATTTCTTTTCATATCTTTTTCCATATTTTTCCCTTTTGTCTTCCGTGTTTTCCTTAAAAGCATTATCATAACGCTTTCCATATTTTTCTCTTCTGTCATCCACATTTTCTTCAAAAGCATTTTCATATCGCTTTCCATATTTCTCCCTCCTGTCATTTGTATCTTCTTCAAAAGCATTTTCATATCGCTTCCCATATTTCTCCCTCCTGTCATTCGTACCTTCTTCAAAAGCATTTTCGTATCGCTTTCCATATTTTTCTCTTTTGTCATCTACACTTTCTTCAAAAGCATTTTCATATTTTCATACCGCTTTCCATATTTTTCTCTTTTGTCATCTACACTTTCTTCAAAAGCATTTTCATACCGCTTTCCATATTTTTCTCTTTTGTCATCTACACTTTCTTCAAAAGCATTTTCATATCGCTTCCCATATTTCTCCCTCCTGTCATTCGTACCTTCTTCAAAAGCATTTTCATACCGCTTTCCATATTTTTCTCTTCTATCATCTATACTTTCTTCAAAAGGATTTTCGTATCTCTTCCCATATTTCTCCCTTTTGTCATCTACACTTTCACTGACAGCATTTTCATATCTCTTTCCATATTTCTCTCTTCTATCATCCACACTTTCTTCAAAAGCATTTTCATATCTCTTCCCATATTTCTCCCTCCTATCATCTACACTTTCACTGAAAGCATTTTCATATCTCTTCCCATATTTCTCCCTCCTATCATCTACACTTATTTTCATATCTCTTTCCATATTTCTCTCTTCTATCATCCACACTTTCTTCAAAAGCATTTTCATATCTCTTCCCATATTTCTCCCTCCTATCATCTACACTTTCACTGAAAGCATTTTCATATCTCTTCCCATATTTCTGCCTCTTATCGTCCATTCCCTCTTCAAAAGCATTTTCATATCTTTTGCCATATTTCTCTCTTCTATCATCCATTCCCTCCTGAAAAGCAGCATCATAACGTTTTCCATATTTCTCCCTCTCGTCATCTACACCTTCGATGAAAGCATTTTCGTATCCCTTGCCATATTTCTCCCTTCTATCTTCCATGCCTTCATCAAAAGCATTTTCGTATCGCTTCCCATATTTCTCTCTCCTGTCATCTACACCTTCAACAAAAGCGTTTTCATATCGCTTGCCATATTTCTCCCTTTTGTCCTCCATACCTTCATCAAAGCCATTTTCATATCGCTTTCCATATTTCTCCCTCCTATCATCTACACCTTCAAAAGCATTTTCATATCGTTTTCCATATTTTTCTCTCTTATCATCTACACTTTCTGTAGAAGCAACATCATAACGCTTTCCATATTTTTCTCTTCCATCATCAAAAGTTTTATCCGCCAAGCCCATGTCCCAAAAGGTGCACTTGTCTCCCATATCTGAATACATTGCAAATAAAAGAAAAAATAAGAAAAAGAAACATTCAAGGACTTACCAGAACTGAAAAGACATACCAACGCATTGAAGAATAATTCTTTAAAAACTTAAGCTTTGGTAAACAAAGATTACAGTAATTCTTGAAGGACATAAAGACAGATTGTTATGATGAAGGGTCTTCTGTTCTAAAAACTAAGTTCATCCAAAAGCATGTAACATGTTGTCGATCAATGTCGAAACCAAAAGCTACGTAGTTAAACTACATTATTCTGAAACATTTCTTTGCTAAAAGTGCATCGTTTTTATTTTTTATTTTTTATTTATCTCTTTTCTAAACTTGAAGAAGGGATAGAGAGAGGGAGGGAGAGTGGGGAGTGTCCCAGTATCAAGTTCAGGTTAGATATCTTGCTTCTGTCAGTGAGCCGCGTGCAAAAGTTTTTTCAAAGTCAATCGTCCAATATGTCAAAAAGTCAAATAAAATATTAGCCTCATGACCATAAATGTTGAAGGCTTTTACTTACAACACAAACTAAGAGATGATCCATCAAATAAAATATATTAATATTGATTAATGTTCTTTAACTTAAAAATAAAAGATAAATATTTACTAATTAATAAATTTTTAAAAAACATGAAAAAAAGGCTGATCTACAACCTTAAACCCATATATTATAAAATAAAAAAAAGGTAGTATATTATCTATAAAAGCATTATATTTGATCTGCTCTCCAGTGGAGGGGTAAAAAAGAAATATATTGATCTGCAGAAAAATACTTTAACCCGTATTGCTGCAATGCCCACGAAATTTCTACTAATAAGAGCAATGAATAATGTTAGTAGAGAAATATTAAGATGAGAAAGAAACCGGGCTGAAGAAGACTCAGAAGATCTTGTGGAAGAGGAGTGTTTGGCAACTTGGAATGCCAATACACCTCAGCAGGTAAAGCAGCATTACATGTTCCTATTACCACCACCTGTCATTAAAATTTCCATTATATATCAAACCCACGTTTTTTTTCTTTTGGCTGAAGAAGACTCAGAAGATCTTGTGGAAGAGGAGTGTTTGGCAACTTGGAATGCCAATACACCTCAGCAGGTAAAGCAGCATTACATGTTCCTATTACCACCACCTGTCATTAAAATTTCCATTATATATCAAACCCACGTTTTTTTTCTTTTGATCAGAGTTTTAACTAAAGCTAAAACTGGCTAAAGGTGAAGCTTCGATTTTCTTTTTTGCGTAAAAGAAAGAAGAGATTACTATAATGCTTACAGAGAGTAAAGCTAAGGTCACAAGGACGCGAAACTCCATTGCCTTTGAAACCATCAATCAAACACTTTGATAATGCTGATAACTTGTGCGGTAATGGAGGAAGACCTATCACCTATTTATAGGACTTCTATTCCATAATGGGAGAAAATGCTAATAATAATGAAAAGGAAAGCCAAGAGACGTTATAATTGATGTACGCTACAAGTAGCTACGTGTCGAAAATTCATTCTGATAAATTTTTATTGATTGATTCCTAACTTTTTTTTTTTTTTTTTTTCTTTTTTTTTTTTTTTTTTGTGGCCTCCGATGTCCTGTGTGTTGTTCTAGTGGGGTACACTTAAGAAAAATAATAAAAGGAAATGAAATTACTTTTATTTTAAAGGAAAAATATGTTATGAAATATTGTTGAATATACCCGTGGGTAAATGCCCACATTGGATAAAATACAACTAAACTAAAAGGACATATAGAGGTGAAGGGTGAAAGCCAACCGAAAAAATGGCTTAGCCAATTTGGTGTTAGAAGGTCAAAGGTCCAAGGGTGAACCAACCAAAATGGCTTAGGCCATTTTGTGTTAAAGGTAAGTCCAACTCATTATAAGCCCAATATTAAATAAATAATTGAATTTGATTCGATTAACTGCTCCTAGGCCTAGATTCTCAACAAATATTAAAAAATTTATTAAAATAAAAGAAAAGATTTATATTTTGATTGTTAAAATAGATAGCAAAGATTAACAGAATCAATAATGTGATATTGGTTGAAGAAAGGTTGATAAAAAAACAAAGAAAAAGAAAAAGGATTATGATTAGACATTAGAACATGATTAAGGTAGTTTGAAATACTCCCTCCGTTTTATTGTTTTTGTCCGTTTTTTTTTAATTTCAGATTATGGTTATATATCCTTTTTTTAGAAAAAAAAAAATAATTGTTGGGATTTATATTCCAGTACTCTTATTTTATGTGTATTTTTATTAATAAAGCTATTTGTATTATCTCCGATTATTAGTCAAGTTTATGACTTTGATGGCCTTGATTCTTATATTAAAAAATTAAATTTAGATTAGTATATAGTCATTTAATTATAATAGAATAATATAGATTATTTAATATTCTTTCGATCCACTTTTATTTGTGATTTAAAATTTTATATGATAATTAAAAAATAATTAAGTCATTTAAAGTAAAATCAATATATTTTTTAATTCACTAGAGGCGTTTATAAGCCGAAATAATACTGCGGACTATACAATTAGGGGTAGTTCTCCCCTTGGGCTCATCAAATTGGTAAAAACAACTGTGATCGAGAGGTCTCGAACTCATTCCTAATATAAGTGAAAAGACCAACCAGACCACCACCTAATTCACAAAATAAATATTCTTTAATTTAATATAAGTACGCTTTGCCTCGTTTAATTACTCAAATTTCAACCATTGTTTAGATTTGTAGAGAAAGAGCATTATTGCCGGCGGCTATGAATACCAATCAGATTAGATATTATAATCATCAGCCGTTGGATCAGGAAAAGTCCATTCATTTAGTACATCAATAGCTCATAGCACATGGTCACCATCGACGAGTCAGCAAATTTAGCCGTTGGATTAATATTTTATTTTTAAGCTTATTTTATACATCATATTTTGTTAGCCATCCGATCCTATGGCTATTACTCTAATTTATTAATGTATGCCGTCGATATTCTTTAATATTCACAACTATATTAAAAATTTAAATAATAAAACCTCAAACCAGTTGAGACAAAGTATTTTTTGAAACAGGACTAAGGGTAAGCAAATGGTCCAAATCGACTTTAAATCCAATCGAACCGCCGTGTAGAATTGTAAAATTTTCAGGATAAATTGAATCAAATTAAGATTATTGTAGAAATCAAATTAAATTGAATCAGGTGGGTTCGATCTGTTTTTTTTTTTAATTTTTGATAGATCAGTTCATTTCTAAATCTAAACAGTTTGATTTTCTAAAACAAAATGAACTATCTTGAAACTTTGATTTGGACAAGGTGGGTTGGATTTATTTCTACGAACAGTTAGATTTTTTATTTTTTATATATGAAGGTACAATAATACAGATAAAATTATAATTTTAATTATTTTTCATCGAATACGTGTGAACACAGTATTTACTTTTCCCTCGTATTTTCTCCATTTCGTCGCAAACAAAGAAAAAAACTTTATTTATTATTTTTCCTAATTTTTTTCCACCAATCCAAACGTGAATTCAGTATATATTTTTTTTGTTAAATTATCAATATCGGATGCTATTACCAAAAACTAATTTAATGTATCGGGTCAGTATTGCGAACATATTGGCTTTTGAAAATGGGCAAGGGACCATTGGCTATTTCACCCGTGTGGTCCATTTCCGCAAAAAAATTAAAAAAGAAAAGAAAAGAAATGGTCCCCACTCCCTCCTCGCACTCTGACATCGACTGGATTGTCCCTTACTACCCTCTACTTTTTGTTGTTATCTCGTATGAAAGCGCACATTTAAAAGAAGTATTTTCTTCCGTATAATAAAAACTTTTAATTATATATATAATCAAAATTTTAATTTAACTATAATTAAAAGTAATGAAAAAAATAAAAGAAAAAAATAAATATAAACATAAAATAAACTACACCTAATAAATATAGATAATTAAAAAAAACATTAGTATATTTTTAAAATTCTAAATGAGAGTTGAAAGTAAAACAAAATATAATGATAATTTATCTCAATTAAAGTAAAATGAAAGGAATATTATTTTTTTTAAAAATATTTTTTACATTAGTATATTTTAATAATTTTAAAGATTAAATAAAATTATTACGTGGAGAATAAAAGATGTTATATTCAAGTGGACCGATCAAAGGAGTTTTCATGTCATTTAACAAATCGTAGAGAGAGCTATCCGTTACTATATAACTCACAAATCAACGAATTTTGAGGAAATTTTTATATATATTTTTTTTTCTTAACCATTGATCCATTATCCATAAGGTGATAAGGATAAGTGGGGCCGAAATTGATGAATGGACGGCATCTAAAGTGAGACCGTACACATTTTCACGTGATAAATGAGACATTTCAAAGGTGGATAAAAAGAAATGTCATAATTATTTTTAGAAAAAGAAGAATAATCGTGACACTGACACCGCACCAGGGATCACGTGACCATTCATTGCGTTCATGGTTCATCAAATTAATATTAATATTTTGTCAGATTGTCACGTGACCTAAAGTTTCTCTTGCTATAGACAGTGATCTGAAATTTATTTTAAGATAATAATAATATAATATAATATATAGTACAATTTTTCCAAAGGGATAAAGGAAAAAAAAATGTCCATAAAATTGAGTCGATTAAAAATAAAATATGCATATATGTAATTAAAAATATAATGACCGAAATAAAGAGAGACTAACAACTAATTTTGAAATTAAAAATTATTCAGTTGCTACTAAATATTATAGAAAAATTCCGCGCTTACGTTAGCGTTCAAATTAACAATAAAATAGCATTAAAATACAAGTAAAATGTTAAAGAAAATTGTGAAAAAATGTGATCTATTGTAATTGACCTCTATATTTAATAATTGACTTATAAGGACTAAGATTTTAAATTGTGAAAATAAATCCATTTTAGAATTAAAACAGTAAAATTAAAAATTACAGTTAAAAAGAATTATATCTGATTATATATTTTAAAAAATAAAATAGGAATACTTTTAAAATTTTTCAATTTTATTTATTTAATTTATAAATAAAATTATGGACTCAGTCTTTTTTTTTTTTAATTTAATAAAAGAGAACGTACGCGTTTCACGTGATAAATGATTATGGATATCACTGCACCGCTCATCTCCCTAACAGACAAATTCATAGAGTGAGAAATGTGTACAGCAAATCTTCGAGATTTTTCTTTCGGATCGATACAAGAAAAATTAATAAATTTATATTTATATTTTAATAAAATATTATATGTGAGATTTGCTGTACACATAGACTCCAATAATTTGTATGAATGCGGAGAAAATAATTAATACACGTCCAAGTCATGCAGATATGTGATTCTAATTTATACACTCACTTTCCTGAATTGCATTATATTCAAAGGGTTTTATAATGACTTTACTGTCATTAATGAATTTTGAAATTATTGTAATCATTGTCATAATACTTATTAGAATATAGTATCGAATGACAGAATAAAGAAAAAAATGTCTAAACCTTAGACTAAGCATTATAGGCACTTATATAACGGTTTATTATTTTTAAGAGAAAAATATATTTTTTATCCTTACATTTTGATATACTTAATTATCTTTTTCGTGTATAAATCTCTTTCTCTTTTCTCTCTAGTTTTTAATTCTAAATCTAGTTTAGCACTGCCGTTATTTATCAGCGGTAGCCCCTACCTCATACTTTCTAGTATCTTTTCCCCTTCATTTTTTTTTTTTTGTTTTTAATCTTCTTTTCCTTCAATAAACTCAGCTTTATTTCCTTATAATAGATCTATTTTTTTACTTTATTATGGTTGGTTGTCTCCATATTTAGAGTTTTTCTTATCTTTTTTTTTTTATATAAGGGTTTATTAGTAAACAAAATTATGATATATAATTTTATTTGGTTGGAGACATTAGATCTTGATTTGTAGGTACAGATCTTCGATCGATAGAGCCTAGTAGTGCGACATGTTCTTCCATTAATACTATCGACGCATAGCCACGGCGGAAATTCATTTATATTCGTCATATGTTGCAAATTATTAGAAAAGTAATCAAGTTATAGAAAATTCAGAGGAATTATTATTTTGACGTCCAAATCAATTAACAGACTAGTTACACTGCTATAAAAATTTATATCTTTTGTCAAGATTAACTTCAAGAGGAAAGATCTAATATCATATTTTTTTAGTTTTAATTTCATTATTCAAAATGACATGAATTCTTTTATTTCGTTAGAAGATCAGTGAACTCTATTAGTTACTAAAGTTCTATTTATAATCCATATGTTTATTTGTAATTTTTGATATTACTATTAACGAATTACATTTTTTTATAATCCATATGTTTATTTTAAAAATTGCATTATTTTATTCTTATAGTTTTTCTTCATTAAACGAAATTAACTTTCTATCCATTATTTGAAACTTAAGTCATTAACGGAACCAAACTATAAAAATAAAATAGCATAATTTTTAAAATATAAAACATATAATTAATTATATCAAAACTTAAGGACAAAAATGTAAACATTTTCCTTTTAGTTAATATGTATATAAGATTCGTTTTGTAATTACATAATTACTAGACATATCAAATGATAAATGGAAAGATAATTTCGTTCTCCGGGTTCAAACTACACGAATAAAATTATGTTATAAGATTAAATTAGTTAATTATGTGAAAATACTTGAATAAAAATATAATTTACAATTATTTTAATTATTGTATTTACAGTTACATCAATTAATGGTAGCCGGTGACCGAAACCACAATTTATTTTAGCAGTACCTTCTTCCAATTCTGGTCTTTTGCGAAGATGGAAAAAGAAAATGCAAAGGAAAGAAAGCGATAATGGTACCTACCCTGCACATGGTCATTTATGTAAAAAATAAATAAAAATTATATTATATAATACACCATAATAAGTGAGGTTTGCCAGGACTCTTATCCTCTCGGTCGTGCCACGTTGTCGAACATCAATTTTGAATTTGGATGAGATAAGAATATGGTTCTTTTCTTACCGGATTCTTGCCCTTTCACATTTGTACAATATCACGTTATTTTATAGTACGCCCGATCATCAATCCCGTGAAAATGGAGGTTCAAAATCGAAGCGTGATCTAATTAATCTATAAAATATTTAATAACTATATATATATATTAAAAATTAATAAATTTATTAAAATAAATTTCATGATAAATTGTAATTATAATTATAAATTCTTTTCCCAATGAATAAAAATAATTTTAGCATAATTAGAATTAAGATCGGATCGATTTGATTTAGATTTTCTCGAAATTAAAAATAATTTTATAAAATAAAAGTCAATTTAAACAGAGTCCAATCAAAACAGAGTCCAATCAAAATTACTTAAATAATTTAGAAGACTAAATTAAAAGAATTAAACTGACCAAATTTTGATAAATAAATATTAAAAATTTTGTATATGTTAAACTAATATATTTACTTTGATTTATTTTATTCTAAAACGTAACTGAAGCAAAGTAACCGAGCATTGGTAAAATTTAAATATAAGTCAAAATAAAACATTAAAATTGAGATAATTAATTATTTTTTTCATTTTTCCCTTTTATATAATTGACATTTAGAGCTTGTTTGTCGGAAGTGATGAGTTTTGATTACAAGCTTTAACCCAGTTATATTTATAATGATTGAATTATTTTCAATCAAATAATAAATTAATAATAATATATTTAATTCAGTTAATAATTTATTATAATTTAGACAAATTAAATAAATTTTATAATAAACGTGAAATATCAAAATGCCACTATAATCAAGGATGTGAGAGTGTGGCTTACACAAAAATTTAGTTGGACTTTAATTAAATTCAACAATAGATACACTTGTTCAACCTTATCATTATATGATATAAAGATAAAGTAGTGCTAATAATAAGTAGGTAAAAGTCTCTTTCCCGATTAATTCATTATATTATATTATATTATCATTATATAATATAATATAATAATAAATAGGTAAAAACTCTTATCACTATGTTATATTATCCATTAATTCCCAGCCTCTCAGCCATAAATAATAATTTAATTTTTGGCGTACTATTTCTTCCACTTTATTTGCTATTTTTTTTTAAAAAAAAAGTGTTAATTTTTATCAATTTATATATTAGTATCTCAACTAAATAAATATTAGTTATTGAAAATCAATAAAAAGGTTATTTGCAACGACCTTTTTAAATTAAAGTTCTATCCAAATTAATTAATAGCGTTTCTCTCTGTTTGACTAGTAATTTTTTTTAGTTAGGTACTTTTAAGAAAAAAAAAAAAAGAATTTGTTAGGTAGTTTTAGAAATTATATTTCAAGGAATCAATTAATTAAAGTTGAAATGTGAATTTAATTCGATAAAGTATAAGAATTGCACACTGCCAAGTGGGGTGGGATTGCTCACCAGCAAATACTAAAAACTTCAGTAATATTTTATTTCCTCATATGTTTTTTAATTTCAATAAAAAATTAATAATAAATATAATATATATTGCATGAAATCTAAAGCTCAACGCATACTGAATATATATATACTGGATCAACATACAATAGATAGGCACAAATGTTGAGCAAGTTCTAATACAAAGGTTGGCACTTAAAAAACATTGGCTTATTGCGAAACTTAGCATAGGTAGTAGTACAACTAGAAAGCAAGCTTAAACTCTAAGCACGACCAAGAAGATTGGTACCATTGGAGGTTAATTTTTTCCAGTATTTTCATTAGTGGATAACATAACAAGCGTATCACTTCTAATGAAGTGACAAATTGTCCCTTCGCCGGGCTTCATGTTGAGGAGTAAAAAGGCCAAGTGTCCTGGGCTCCAATCAGATGTGTCTGAATGGCAAATAGCCACTGCTTTGACTTTAGTAGCATCAGCGCCAACCAATGGAGCTGTATAAACTTTAGTGCCATTTAGTGCATGACAATAATACACAGCATATGGATATTTCTGCTTGTGGCACACTACATGATTTTCTCCCATGAATTTGACATCCATGATTGTGTACTCTTGAACTCTTTTGGGTTCATCTACCTGATTAAAAAGAACTTGAGCTTTATTGCCGACATGTTTGACACTAAAATCAATCAAAGACTCTAAAGAAGTGGGACAATATCTTTCTTCTCCTTTAATACCAGGTGACTCACAATCCACTATAGTTTGTTTCATCACTTTGCCTTGGCGTGATTCAGGGTCTACAGAGAAACGTTGAAAAATTTCTGACAATTTATCAGTTGAGAAAGGTATAGAATCAGCAACTTGACGAGGCAAGATTCTAGCTTTGTTTGTAGATTTTGTTATATGAACTTTCATTTTCTTCCCTGCATGAAGATCATTATATACAAAAAACACAGTTGAGCTAGGAAGATTATGTTTATGGAATTTCTCCTCGTATCTTTTATACTTTTCCCTCCTGTCCTCAGTGTTTTCCTCCAAAGGATCTCCATAGCGCTTATACTTTTCCCTCCCGTCCTCAGTGTTTTCCTCAAAAGGATCTCCGTAGCGCTTATACTTTTCCCTTCCGTCTTCGATGTTTTCCTCAAAAGCATTTTCATATCGCTTGCCATACTTCTCCCTTCTGTCATCTACGCTTTCTTTAAAAGTGGTATCATAACGCTTTCCATATTTTTCTCGTCTATCATCATAAGTCTTATCCGCCAAGCCCATGTCCCAAAAAATGGACTTATCTCCCGTATCTGAATGCATTGCTAATAAAAGAAAAAGATAAGAAAAGAAACCTTCAAGGACTTACAAGAACTGGTAAGATGGTAAGACATACACAGGCATTGCATAATAATTCTTTAACAACTCATGCTTTGGTTAACAAAGATTACTATAATTCTTCCAAAAAAAAAAAAAAAAAAAAAAAATAATTCTTTAACCAACTCATGCTTTGGTTAACAAAGATTTACCTAATAATTCTTCCAAAAAAAAAAAAAAAAAAAAGGATTATTTAAGAAGGAAAAAAAAAAAAAAAAAAAAAAGGATTATTATAATGAAGGGTCTTTTGTTCTAAAAACTAATATATAGCTCTTCCAAAAGCATATGACATGTAAATTATCATGCACTAGAGCGACGCACGTAAAACGAATATCCAAGTTAAACTACGTTATTTTTCAAACATTTCTATCCCAAATGCATCTTTTTTATTTTTTATTTTTTATTTTTTTTCTCTTTTGTAAAATTGAAGAAGAGAGGGAATGTCCCAGTGTCAAGCTCAGGTTAGGTGTATTGCTTCTGTATGTGAGTCGCGTGCTAATGTTTTTTCAAAGTCAAATCACCCAATATGTCAGAAAATCAGATGCTGAATTAGAAAATAAAGTATTAGCCTCGTAAGCATAAATTATAAATGCTTTTACTTACAGCAGATCTGCTATGAGATGATCTGCTGCAATGACACGAAACTTCTACTAATAAGAGCAATGAATAACGTTTCTAGAGAAATATTGAAATGAGAACAAACCGGGCTGAAGAAGACTCAGAAGATCTTGTGGGATAGGAGTGTTTGGCAACTTGGAATGCCAATACACTTCAGCAGGTAGAGCAGCATTAGATGTTCCTATTACCACCACCTGCCATTAAAATTTTCATTACTTTACTTCTTTAGTCAGAGTTTTATTTACGCAGGAAAAAAAAAGCTTATACTGGTTAAATGTAAAGCTTCGATTTTTCTGTAGAAGAAAGTGCAGATTACTATATATAATGCTTACGGAGAGTAAAGCTAAGGTTGGAAGAACGCGAAACTCCATTGCCATTGAAACCATCAAGCAAAGACTTTGATAGTGCTGATAACTTGGATAATGCAGGAAGACCTACCACCCATTTATCGGAGTTCTATTCCATAATGAGACAAAACGCTAACCCCAACTAGAATTATAATAATAATAAAAATAAAGAAAGCTTATAGATATTATAATTGTTGTATCCTACAAGTTGCTAAGAGTCAAAAGCATTCTGACTAATTTGTATTGATTGATTCCAAACTTTATTTTAGGCTCCCATTTTGTGTGTTTTCGACTGTTTGGTACACTTAAATCAACAGCCTTTCAAAAAAAAAAAAAAAAAAAAAAAAAAAAAAAAAAAAAAAAAAAAAAAGATAAATCAAAAGAAAATTACAGAAAAGTTGAAGTAATAAAAGGAAAATGACTTTTTCTTTTTAAAATAAAAAACACTTTATAAATATTAAAGAATTTATTAAAATAAAAGAAAAGATTAATACTTTAACACATATTATTATTATTATTATTATTAGCCAATCTCTAAAGGCTGAATTATTTAACACAAATTACACTTTCAGCATACTTACTTCTTGGCAGTCCATAAGGGATAAAAATACTTATTTAGCATGATTTTTTTTTTTTGTTACATATTTATGATAATTATTAGTATTCCCCTAAAATTTTAATAATGAATTTCGTCTTTTACATGATCTTTGGGAAGGAAAAAAAAGGTAATAAATTATTACGTAAATTGAGTATATTACATTTAATTTAACATATTTGAACACCAAATTATCGAGGAATTGAAGTAATAATTATTAGTTATATACAAAGGGTAAACATGGATTATTAGTTATATACAAAGGGTAAACATGGAAAAAACTATTACTCTTTTGAACCACAAATGTGATAAGTATTTTGGAATCTAATACTTTTTTAGATGTGACAATTGTTTATGAATGGAGGCAGTAGTAACATTTCATATTTTCACACGAATTAAGAAAATTATTAGAACATATTTGATTTTTTAAAAATACATAGTGGAAATGTCTAAATCGTCCTTTTTAAAATTAAAAATTCCCCATTTACTACAAAATTAATGCTAATTTTATCTCATATTAAAGCACAACCATTAGAGTAGTACTTACATTTTATTTTTTCATGTCTTAATATAATGAAAAACTTTTAGTTATATGTATAGTCAAAATTTTAATTTAACTACAATTAAAGTAATGATAAAAAAAAATAGATGTAAACATAAAAATAAATTACACGTAATAAATATGAGTAAAATTTAAAAATAATATTAATATATTCTCAAAATCCTAAATGTGAACAAATTAAAATGACAATTTGTTGCTATTAAAGTAAAAAGGAGGGAGTACTATTTTTTAAATATTTTCTGCATTAATATATTTTAATAATTTTAAATATTAAATATAATTATTACGTGGAGAGTGAGAGATATTATATTCAAGTTCTACCGATAAGAAAAAATACATCATTTAATAAATTAAAGAGAGAGCTATCTCTTATTGTGTAACTTGCAAATCAACGAATTTTGAGGGAAATTTTGCATAGTTTTTTTTTTTTTTTTGGAATCATGGATGCATTATCCATATTAAGATTGGTCAAAATGCTAAACGCTATTTTTTATAGTGTCAAAATAACGTTTTATAAAAAGTTAACCTATGTGACGTTTAACTTTTAATATTTTATGAAAATCTATTCAAACAATTAACAGCTAAATATTACTAAAATAACTAACAGCCACCACAACAGCTAATGTCGCGGAATAAACCCTAAAGGGATAAATTAATGAATGAAACACAACTAAAGTGAGATCGTACACATTTTTTTTGAAATGTAACAAATTTTTTTTTTTTTTGAAAGAAAAAAAAGAGTGATAAACACATGAGCTTATACAAGATTCATAAATTTCTGATCTGGTTTTGTTTGGTTAAGCTGATAGTGAAATTTATCCAGCACGAAAAGATTTTAAAATATATATATTTTTTCTTTTTTACCAGTTTTGTTCAGAGTAATGTACAAACTGATTGTTTTGTTTTTTTTTTGGAAGTTAACTGATTGTTTTGTTGGTAGAAATGTTGGACTTTAATTGAATTCAACGAACTCTTATCATTAAATAAAGATAGAGTTGTACTAATAAGTAATTAAGTAGGTAAGAAGTCTTTTTCCCCGTTGTTATCTTTGTCTATTATCCATTAATTCCCATCCTTTCTGCTCTAAATAATAATTTAATTTGGTCATTAAATATTTCTACGACGTACAAATTTTTCTACTTCATTCACTATTTTTTAAAGTTTTTTTTTTTTCAACTTTACCAATTTATACATTTTTTTTGGTTTTTACCTCACATGTCCCTGATTTATTGGCTAAATCTAAATCTACTTGCGCTATATCAGGTTTATAAAGGAAAGCGTTTTTAGTAAAATTTTAGTATTTTTCACTCACATCATCTCTCCTATGCATCAATATCTCAAATAAATAAATATTAATTATTAAAAAATTGCTAAAAGGTTAATTGCAACAACCTTTTTTTAAATTAAAGTGGTTTATTTTTTTAAATTCCTATAAACTTAAAATGGAACAAAGATAATAATACGATTTTAAAAAAAAAACTTAATTTTAGATTGATTTTAATGAGAATTTTTAATTAAAAAATTAATCTATGGAATGAATTAATAATTGGAATTCATTTGCTTTTTTTTCTAAAATATTCTTAAAATGGTAATTTCATAAAAATAAATAACAAATATTAATTATATTTATAATATACTATATAATTTTTTATATTTTTATTAAAATAAATGTGTAAAAATTAAAAAAAAATATATTGATAAAATTATCTTATTTAACTTATTTATCTTGAATTTCTCTTTTAGTAAAGAAAAAAAAATTAAAATAAAACATTAAAATATTAACCCCTTGTCTTCCATGTCTATCTACATACATCTAGTTAATTTTTGTCGTTAGCTTAGCTTAAATTACAATAAATTTTAGATTATAAATTTTAAAATAGTATACTCTACATCTTAAACCATAATAACATCTTACATCCTAAAGTTCTAAAAACATATGAAGTTTAAACCGTAAATCATAAATCCTAAACTCTTAAATCCATCACATATATGTATGCACATTGATTTTAATTTTTTTTTACAATAGTAATTTTAGATAATTATATCTTTTAGCATGTCAGGACTTTTTAAAAGAAAAATAAAATAATGATCAAATTAATTTAAAATTATTTTTTAGCATATATATATATATAGTCGAGCTCATATTTCACAGTAGAGTCATAAATTGGAATTGTTTAAGATGTCTAGAAGAAACAAGTGCACTAAGACTCACAGGAAATTTAATTAAAACAACATTGTACAACATATTAACATTGCATATGCATCAACATGTGATAGGTAGGGATAAATGTTGAGCATGTTCTAATACAAAGGTTGGCACTTTAAAAAGTGGCTTATTGGGAAATCTAGCATAGCAGTAGTACAACGAGAAAGCAAGCTTAAACTCTAAGCTTGACTGAGGAGATTGGCATCATTGGAGCTTTTTTCAATATTTTCATTAGAGGATACCATAACAAACGTATCACTTCTAATAAAGTGACAGACTGTTCCTTCTCCTGGCTTCATGTCGAGGAGTAAGAAGGCTAAGTGTCCTGGATTCCATGCAGATGTATCTGAATGGCAAACTGCCACTGCTTTGGCTTTAGTACCGTCAGCGCCCACCAACGGAGCTGTATAAACTTTAGTGTTATGTAGTGCATGACAATAATAAACAGCATAGGGATATTTCTGCTTGTGGCACACTATATGATTTTCTCCCATGAATTTGACATCCATAATAGTGTACTCTTGCTCTCTTTTGGGTTCATCTACCTCATTAAAAAGAACTTGAGCTTTATTCCCAACATGTTTAACACTAAAATCAACCAAAGACTCCAAAGAAGTGGGACAATATCTGTCTTCTCCTTTAATACCAGGTGACTCACAATCATCTATAGTTTGTTTTATGACTTTGCCTTGGCTTGATTCAGGGTCTACGGAAAAACGCTGAAAAATTTCTAATAACTTATCAGTTGAGAAAGGTATGGAATCAGCAACTTGACGAGGCAAGATTCTAGCTTTGTTTGTAGATTTTGTTATGTGAAGTCTCATTTTCTGCCCTGCATGAAGATCATTATGTATAAAGAACACCGTTGAGTTGGGGAGATTATGTTTGTCAAATTTCCTTTCATATCTTTTTCCATATTTTTTCCTTTTGTCATCAGTGTTTTCCTCAAAAGCATTGTCATAACGCTTTCCATATTTCTTCCTCCTGTCATCCACACCTTCCTCAAAGGCATTTTCATATCGCTTACCATATTTCTTCCTCCTGTCATCCTCTCCTTCCTCAAAGGCGTTTTCATAACGCTTACCATATTTCTTCCTCCTGTCATCCTCTCCTTCCTCAAAGGCGTTTTCATACCGCTTACCATATTTCTTCCTCCTGTCATCCTCTCCTTCCTCAAAGGCGTTTTCATACCGCTTACCATATTTCTTCCTTCTGTCATCCACGCCTTCCTCAAAGTCATCCACGCCTTCCTCAAAGGCGTTTTCATACCGTCTACCATATTTCTTCCTCCTGTCATCCACACCTTCCTCAAAGTCATCCATGCCTTCCTCAAAGGCGTTTTCATACCGCCTACCGTATTTCTTCCTCCTGTCATCCACGTCTTCCTCGAAAGCGTTTTCGTACCGCTTGTCATAACGCTTACCATATTTCTGCCTCTTGTCATCCACGCCTTCCTCAAAAGCATTTTCGTACCGCTTGTCATACCGCTTACCATATTTCTGCCTCTTGTCATCTTTTCATACCCCTACCGTATTCTCCTCCTGTCATCCACGTTCTCCTCGAAAGCGTTTTCGCTACCGCTTTCAATAACGCTACCATATTTCTGCCTCTTGTTCATCCACGCGCCCTCTTGTCATCCACGCCTTCCTCAAAAGCATTTTCGTACCGCTTGTCATACCGCTTACCATATTTCTGCCTCTTGTCATCCACGCCTTCCTCAAAAGCGTTTTCGTACCGCTTGTCATACCGCTTACCATATTTCTGCCTCTTATCATCCACGCCTTCCTCAAAAGCATTTTCGTACCGCTTGTCATACCGCTTACCATATTTCTGTCTCTTGTCATCCATGCCTTCACCAAAAGCGTCTTCATACCGCTTTCCATATTTTATACGTCGATCATCAGAAGTCTTATCCATCAAACCCATGTCCCAGAAAGTGAACTTATCTTCCATATCTAAATACATGCAAATAAAAGAAAAAATAAAAAAAGATACATTGAATGATGTACAAGAATTGTTAAGACAAAAGCACGTATTAAGGATAATTCTTCAAAAACTTAAGCTGTGGTGAACAAAGATTACTGTAATTCTTCAAAAACAAAAAAAACAAAGACATTATAATGAAGGGTCTTCTGTTCTAAAAACTAATATATAGTTCTCCCAAAAGCATATAACATAGAAATTATCATGTAGTAGAGCTGAGAAACAAACCGGGCTGAAGAAGACTCAGAAGATCTTGTGGAATAGGCGTGTTTGGCAACTTGGAATGCCAATACACCTCAGCAGGTAGAGCAGCATTACATGTTCCTATTATCACCACCTGTCATAAAAATTTTCATTATATATCAAACTGGCGTTTCTAAATTTCCTTTGTTCAGAGTTTCAACTAACTAAAGCTGAAAAAGAAAGGACAGATTACTATATAAAATGCTTACAGAGAGTAAAGCTAAGGTTGCAAGGACGCGAAACTCCATTGCGATTGAGACCATCAAGCGAACACTTTGTTATTGCTGATAACTTGGATAATGCATGAAGACCTGCCACCCCTTTTATAGGAGTTCTATCCCATAATGAGACAAAATGCTAATAATAATAAAAAGGAAATCCAAGAGATATTCTAATTGTTGTAGCTTGTATCCTTAAAGTTCCTACGTGTCTTTGCCAATTTATTGTGCGAAACATGATTAGGATACTTTGAAACACTCCCTCCCAATTAATTGTTTTTGTCTTTTTCGTATTTATTTGAAATCATAGTTATATAACTTTTTTTTTTAAATAATAATTTGTGGGATTTCTTAGTTTATCCTTATTTAAGGTATATTTATATTTATATGACTAAAAATTATTATTATTATTATTATAACCGATTATTACCCAATTTTATAGGTTTGATGGTCTTAATTTTTACATTAAAAAATCAAATTTTGATTAGTATATATATGTCATTTAATAATATAAAAACACATGGATTATTTTTTTAGTAATAATTATATTTTAAAGCTCTCTCCAAAATACCGATTGCATTACACAATCACTAGAGTAGACTGTAATGTACTTCAATCACTAGATCAAATTATCTTGGATAAAATATATATATTATATAATACTCTTTCTATCCACTTTTCTTTGTGGTTTAAACCACTTCAACCACTTTTAATTAAAAAAAATAATTAAATCACTTGCATTAAGATAATTACTCTTAAAAAAACTTTTCTTCTCTTTTTTTTTCACCGATGACCCTTTTCATTTTTTGTTTGATTTTTTTACAAATAATACTCAAATATATTTACAGATTTGAGTTATTGTTACTAATATATTGAGATTTATTATTGTTCATATATTGGGAGGTCTTCAAATCTAGTTTTTAGTTGTTGTTATCACCATTATAGTGATTTTGTGCAGATCTTCTCTCCAATAAAATGAAGAAATTTGAAGGCAATAAGATCGGATTTGTAAAAAGACCATGGAGTCGAACAACCATGAATAACCACCAAGTGGAGCAAGCGATCGCTAATGACACAAATATTATTCTCTGTTAACTACATCAGATACTTCAAATCAAGATTGTATTTTTTTATTCTTTGTATAAGTGGTTTATTATTAAACTTCTTATACAAAAATATAGAAACATGTTTATTTGTACCTCATATCTATATACAATTTTCAATTAATGAAATTCTAGTTTGATTTTTCTAAAAAGAAAAAAAGATAAATACTCTTTAATTAACCTAATTACACTTTATCTCATTTAATTACTCAAATCAACAATGGTTCTTCAGCTAATTTGTTAGATTTGTAGAAAAATACTTTCTCTATCACAAAATATAAGTCATTTAAAGTTCTTTCACGAAAATTGAGAATAAAAATTAACTCTCTAAAATTATAATAAAACCAAAAATAATTTTGACTAAGTTGTCTTTTATTTTAAAATCAAAACTAACTTGTGAAGATAATTATTATTAATTAAAATATTTAAAACAATTTATATTTTTTATGAAAGTCATCACTTTTAAAGGATTTATGTTTTGAGGCTAAGGGTGTATCATTATTGCTGGCGGCCATCAAAACCAATCAGATTGGATATAATAATCATTAACCGTTGGATCAGAAAAAGTCATTCATTTAGTACATCAACAGCTCATAGCACATGTTGACCATAGTGGAGTCAGTAAACTGAGCCATCGGATTAATATTTTATTTATAAGCTTATTTTATAAATCATATTTTATGAGCCATAGGATCCGACGGCTAATTTATTAATGTATGCAGATAATCTGTCATATTCATAACTATATAAAAAATCTAAATAGTAAAACCTTTATCCAGTTCACATAAAATATATTTTGAAGCATATGGGTGGGCTTTATATCAAACCGAATCAGAGTTGAAGTTTAAGAATTGCAAATCGAATCTCCAAGATAAATCGGATTGAATTAAGTTGGTTTGATTTATTATTTTGTCATTAAGAGGAAAGTTTAGGATTAAATCTAAACAATTGAATTTTATTAAAACAAATTGAACTACTTAAAAACTTCAATCAAACTGACAAAACAAAGTAAAGGGACAATCAAATTTATTGTGGGCAAGTTAATCAAACTGAACCAACAGTACTGGTTTGATTTTCAGTTCAATTCGGTTTACTAATTTTCAGTTCAAGAGTTAATCAAACTGAACCAACAGGACAATGGACGATTTGCTATTTCACATGTGTGGTCCTTTTCCCAAAAAAAGTCAAAAAGAAAAAAAATGGTCGCCACTCCCTCCTCACAGTCACAGTCACAGTCACGCATTGATTGGTTTGTCCCTTCCTACGCTCTGCTTTTTGTTTTTAGGTAATTAAGTCTGCATTCATTTATCATTTATTAATTATTACATGATCCTACTTTTAATTTTTTATTCCATCCGTTTGAAATTATTGGATAGAAATAATATTTAATTATAATTCAAATAATACTGAGATATTAATTTTAGTTTAAGGGTATGTTAAAAAAAAATACTGATAAAATTTACTATTCAAATTATATTTATATTTTTTTCTTAATTTATATAAAAATAAAAATAAGCCTGCTTTTTCGGATGAGTTATCTGTAAGAAAGAGTTAATATTTTATTCAAAAAAAAAGAGTTAATGTATTTTAATATTAAAAAAACACATTATTTATTTTTAGCATTTAAACTAAACTTATAAATTTAAGATATTACACTATAAGAAAAATGCTATTTAGTGAGCAATTTTAGAGACCGATTCAAATGCGTCACTGAATAGGAACCACTAGTTACAATTAAAATGAATAAAATTGTTGAATTAGTCAAAAATAATATGATAATTGAATGAAGACGGACTCACAACTAAGTTTGTCGTTTAGTTCGAATTAACAACAAAATAGCATTAAAATAATAGTAAAATGTTGAAAAAAATCGCGAAATAAATTAATTGGTCTCATTATTTAATAAGACTCAAAGACTGAAATCTTAAGATGGTAGCCATTTTTCAATTCACGTAATATGAAATGACGAATTATTTGTATCTAGAGATCAAATTTTCAACACCTAACTAGGTTAAAAAACACAAAGTAGCGCCTCTTTCTATTTTTTACTCAAACTCAGCCGCCCTCTCCTACACAATTTCTCTCCCTCATCTCCGTAAATCCAGTGCCGTAGCGTTCAATCCTACTCCATCGCGTTCGTGGCTGTCCTTGTCAGCTCCATCGCGCCACTCATCGCCATTGTCGTGGTTGTTGCTCGTCGGATAGGCATTTTAGACTTTTAAGTTTAATCGCTAAATTATAGTTTCAATTCACTTTAGTTTGTAGTATCGTTTTTCAATTCTCAGTGTTTGCGAAGATGGAAAATAAAAAATGCGATAACGGTACCTACTCTGCAGATGGTCGTGCCGCGTTCGTCGAACCTCAATTTTAAATTTGGATTAGATAATAAATTTGGGTAAGATGACTCTTTTCCCTATTGTTATCTTTGTCTATTATCCATTAATTTTCAGCCTCCCTGTTATAAATAATACTAATTTAATTTGGCCATTGAATCTGCCTGCCACGTGCTATTTCTTCCACTGCATCTGCTATTTTTTTTTTTAGTGTTAATTCTTTTTTTTTACTTTACCAATTTATATATTTGAATGAGTAGAGTTGGTTTGATTATTATTTGCATATAGAGAAAATAGCTTAGGATTAAATATCTAAAATCAAAGAATTAATTTTATTAAAACCATAATTTGATACTACTTATAAAATCTTTTACACATATATGCACATAACTGATGCGCAAACAACAGGCAGTAAAAGGACAATCAAATGTTTACTGTGGAAGTCTAAAAATAATCAACAAGACCAACCTCTTTCATTTACTGGAGTTTTCCTTTGATTTCTCTTCTATCGTCAATATCGGAATATGATTACAATGTAAACTAGGGTTCAAGAGTATGAAATCCCAAACTGAACCCGAACCAGGGAACAATGGACGATTATGCTATTTCACATTGTGTTGGCCGTTTTGCCCAAAAAAAAGGCAAAAAGAGAAAAATACATGACCAATATGAAGTAATCGCCCACACCTTGCTGCGCTTCATCGATGTCACCAAGTCACCCACCGGCACCGCTTACTGAATTTAAGTATTTGAAGTTTGTCACACTCGTTTAACCTAAACGGCTCCTCTTATGTGGTAATAATTATTAGTGTTAATAAAAGGTTCCATATTCATTATACATATTTTTATTAACCAAGTTACATTGATCCTTACTTTTTAAATTTATCAATTAATTCCATTTCGAATTGTTAATATGATAAAATTGGCCTGATGAATAACAATATATATTGTTATATTAATTATAGATTGCTAAATAGATTTTACCCTGAGGATTATTAATGTTAGTGAGAAAGGTTATGGTGTTTTAATATAACAATAAATTTAACTCATATTGATAAATGATCTATTTTAAGCTTATATCCTAATGTTATTATACATATAAATTAGAATCTTAGTTTAATTACTATAATTTACTATAAGAAAATAAAAAATGAAATTAACACTTTCGTTTGTTCCCTGGAGGTATGATTGAATTATGTATATATTAACTGAATAAAAAATATATGTTTGTATTATATTTTAATTAGTTTATCAAAAATATAAAAGTATGACGTTGCATATTTATTATTTTTATTATAAATTGTTAAGAGAATTATAAGCAGTCCTAGGTTATGTATGCTATGTTTTCAATATGGAATAGAGTTAGTTTAAATCATTTTAAATGTACAGACTTATAAAATATAAATTATTTACTACATATATTAAAGAAATATGGCTATTTTTATAGTGAGCAATAATAAGAACGATTATCAAAATCTAGTCGTTCGATAATACGAATAGAACCCACTAGTTACAATTAAAAGAATATAAAATTGTTGAATTAGTCAAAAAATAATAAATGATAATTGAAGGAAGACATCACTCGTTAACAAAACAAGTTATATTACTCATAGAATTCGAAAATAACAACACAAAATAGCAACATTAACATATATGGATATTATTGACATATAAAAGTTGTATTCCTGAAAAAAAAATCGGCGAAATAAATTCCTAGAATTCCTGCGGTTCTCCATTATACGAATATAAAAAGACTCAAAGACTGAAATCGTTAAGATGTTAGCCATTTTTCAATTCACTTAATTTATGAAAATGACGAATGATATTGTACAATGCGTGGTACCAGTATGATTGACATAATTGAATTTTATCAACAAACTCACATAAATCTAGAAGTCGTTGAAATAATATGATATCTATTATCCATTCAAGAGGATGCTGAACTCCTCTTTTGCCATATTTAGATTACTTCAAAATTCTCAGCTCGCCCTCTCCTACACAATTTTCTTAATCTTCCCAAGTCCATCAAGTCCTGTAAGTATCCACTAAGTGCTGTCTTTTATCGTTTGCAATGACGCTTACAATATCACATTCGCGTACGCTAGTTGCGTCTCTGGATCAAGCTCTCTATTCGGCCCTCAATCTTCAATCGCCAATTTTGTTTCAATGTAAGTTGTTCTTTGCGTTGTCAACATGATGGATACCAGGAAGCAATATATATTAGAATGCAATTTAAAAGTTTTTTAATTCCGCGCTAAATTATAGTTTCTAGAGTTATCATCGTGTTCACGTTTTTAGTATTCGGTGAATTACGTAAATATTCTATAAATGCAGTGTTTGCAAGAAAAGTTAAGGGAAAACTAAAAAATGTAATGCGCACAATTAACAACCTAGGCGTGTCCACCTATCACTGCAGATCGAATCTGCCGGCGTTCGTGTTCTAGACGCTAACAAAAGAATTTTAACCATTTGTTTGGAACCTTAGATAAATCAAATCACTTTGAAGTGCTATGTTCATACGATGAATAATCACCTAAATGTTATCTTATATGTTCTATTATTCACTCATATTTAATTATTTTGCAGTACCTCCCGTTTATAAAATTAATACAAATCCCTTAATAATTAGGCCATAGCACCATTACATGGCCTGCACTGGCATTCATCCACTGCATTAACTATGTTTTATAATATATATATTAAATCTATATTTGATTAAATGTACAATATCTTAAAATATGTGAGAGACACATATTATAAGATAAAATAAAGTTAATCCTTAAATTATAGAATAAAATAAAAGCTGAAGTATTTAATTGAAGATATAATAATAGAGATTAAATATATAAAATGTAGGGAAACCGTCAATAACCTTATAGAAAATAGAGATTAATGTAAGTAGTATTAAAATGGTAGAATTATAACTTACACTCTGTGTTATTTTTAATACGCACATATACACCTGTCATATTTTAAATGAATTCATAGGATATTATTTTTGAGCACTAAATATATATCCTAATGTCATGAAGAAATCAGAGAGAATTTTTGATTTGAAAAGAGAATGTTTATTCAATAGATGAAACAATGTTAAGATAAATGCAGAATAGTAACAGATATAATAGGCCACGGGAAAAATGAATAGGAATTTAATATAGCAGATAAGACATAAAGTAATTTTGGTGCTATAACAATAAAAAAATTAATTGTAAAATTAAGAAGGAGTTAACACAGTGCCATTAAATAAGTGAAGACAGTGACCCGGAGATAAACGAAATGCTGAATAGCGAGTACCGTAGAGTTAGACATTTAATTTTTCTGGATTATATGGTAATCTGTCCGAGTAGTGACAGTAAATGACGTATAGTGTCTATAAATATTAAACTGAACCAAAGGTGAAATGGGAAATTGTAATTTCTGGAACATAATGAAATTTATCATTAGAATCTGTCCGCATTGAGCAATGTGAAGTGCCCAATGTTTAAGTGTCCTTAGAGTTTGTTTGAAATGTCAATAAACGTCCTTATAGTGAAAATAATGAAAATGCAACACCCCACAGTTTGATGAAGTAATACGGAATGAACGTGCACCAATATACAAGGTAACTAGAGGTAGATAGTTTATAGTAGTTTAAGAGACTGGTCGTATAGAAAGTAATGATCTGAATGACTAGTGGAAGGGAGGGGGGGCAGCGAATTGCTAGTTGTAGTGTACCAATTATATGGTGTATCTCCGCATTCATACAATATTTGATGGAGTCGTATGTGTAACAGCAAATCTTCAACGAGGATCTAAAAATATTCTTATTAAAATATAGAATATAAATTATTAAAAGAATTTTTTCATTGTATCGCCGAAATGAAAAAAATCTCGAGATTTGCTGTACACATTCTCACTCTTATGAATTTGTCTGTTAGGGAAATGAGCGGGTGCGTGATATCCAAATTTATTTATCACGTGGAAACGCGTACGTTCTCTTTTTTAAATTTAAAAAAAAAAAAGACTGAGTTCATATTTTTATGTTATAAATTTTAATAAAATAGAAATTGAAAATTTTAAAGTATTCCTATTTTATTTTTAAAATATTAATGCAGATATATTCATTTTTAACTGGTAATTTTTAAATTTTACTGTTTATTCTAAATGGATTTTTTCACATTATTAAAATCTTAGTCCTATATAAGGTCAATTATAATATAAGAGGTCAATGACAAATAGATCAGCATTATTTTCATCAAATTTCTTTACCAATTTTACTTGTATTTAATGCTATTGTTATTGTTAATTGAACGTAACGTAAGCGCGGATTTTTCTATATATTATAGCAACTGAATAATTTTTAATTTAAATTAGTTGTTAGTCTCTCTTTATTTCGGTCATTATATTTTTAATTAATATATGCATATTTATTGTTATCGACGCTCATTTATGACATTGTCTTTTTCGCTTTTCCTTTGAAATGTACTATTATATTAATTATTATTATATTATTCTTAAATAATTTCAGTCACTGTCTATAGCAAGAGGAAACTTTAGGTCAGCGTGACAATGCTTATTTAGTTAATATAATTAAATTATAATTTTTATTTTATTTTTTCTAATATACCCTAAATGATTCATATTAAATTGTTACCGAAATTAATCAATTATAATCAGATATTTGATTAAAGAGAGTTTTATTCAAAGATTAAAAGTTGATATGTCAAGTACAAAGGGTAAAAAATATTTATTATTTATTAAGTACAAAGGGTAAAAATAAAAAAATTATTAATATTTATTAAATCCATAAATGTGACAAATATTTAGAAACGAGAAAGCAATTTAAATAATTAATTAGGTAACTTAGATATTATATTTTAAAAAATTAAACAATTAAAGTTGAAATGTGAATTTTAATTCGATATTGTATTAGAATCGGCAAGTGCCAAGTGGGTGGATTTTTTTTTTTCCTTATATTTTTTAAATTTCAATAAACATTAATAATAAATCTAATATAGTTGATGAAATCTGAATCTCAACATATACTGAATATATATATTGAGGCGGCTAAAGAGAGGAGGGGGAGCGAGATTGCTAGTTGCCAACATGTGAGGACACAGGAAGGATACCAAATATACAGTTCGAGTGTTTTTTTACTATTTGATGAGCTAAATAAGGATAACATATCTTGTCTTCTTCAGACAAAATGTTATTAAGATAACATATATATGTCACGCACGTTACTAATCATAAATATTTATCATTATCCATTTATTAATTACTCTTGTTAGTATTAATTGTTAATAATGCAGCAACATGAGCATCACAGTATCAATCACGACAGGGATGGCACATGCTTTGGCATATACTTTGGTACAAAAGAAAATTGTATTTCACTGTTTAATTATTATTTAAATTAATTATATTTTGTTAATTGGATGGCATAAAAAAAATTGTAATCAGTAACTAATACTCTTTGCATTACTCATTTAATATTAAAAAAAAATTAATGATAATAATAGTCTCAAGAATAAATATGGATCGCACAATCATTTTTGCCCAAATAATTGATTTTGAATCCTCACCAAATCCATAAAACGCACCGTCTAAAGCCCAAGTCAATTTAGATAAAGCTTGCTTGCTGAATGGCTGATGTCCTGGTATACATGACTCGAGCCCATATGAAAATACTGTATATTGATGCTCTTAAGCCATATATCATAATACAAAGGCTTTTCCTTTTAGACTTGACTTTACTTTTTTTATAATAATCTCGTGTTTCTTGATATGCCAATAATAATTTTTTAAAGTTTTTAACTTTTATATGTAAAATATTAATCTATATGATTAAGACAAAAATCATGTCAAATTACAGATTCAACTATTAATTTTGATGCAATTTGATAAAAAAAAAAAAAAAAAAAAAAAAAAGTAAGAGAGTGTCATTTCAAATTACATAGATTCAATCTATTAATTTGTGGAGCAATTTGATAAAAAAAAAAAAAAAAAAAAGAAAAAAAAATTGAAAATGGCTCTTGAAGGTTGAGCATCACCAAAACAGGTCAGAGTCGTATTGAAACTATAAACAGTCTAAAATTAAAAGGACAAATTGGACAATTCCAATCATAATTTTTTATTTTTGATCATAAAATTAAAGTTATCAATTAAATTAAATTTGAGACATTTCACTTTTCACAAAAATGAAAAGACCGACCAAATCACATTTGATTGGCCAAATTTCTATCTTTCATGCAATTAATATTTTTTTAGCTAAATATTTAAATTATCTAATTAATAAATGTGATTATAATAGTAATACAAATAGTTTAACCAATAGTAAAAAGTTTCCGGCAGTTCATTTTTAGGAGTTTTGACTTATGGTTGCACAGTGCGGAGTACACTGAAATTTCTTAAAATAAACAAATTTTGAATTTTATAATTTAAATTTAAGCATATGTATATATATATATTGGAATTATTATTCAGTTTTATTAATTACTAAAATAGCAAAATTATTTTTTAAATCAGCAAAAAAGCCAATTATTTTATGAAGTTCTTGAATGGAATATGTGCAGAATGATATAATTTTATATTTTAATTAATGGGATTTAGATAAATATATTGGAGTTGTCTACGAGATCATATATAATGTTACAATGAGATCGAACCTAATCAAAATATAATTTAAAAAAATAATGAGAAGCAAATTTTATAATAAATATAATTTCTGATTTGAATATATATATATATTGAAATAAAAATAACTGAAGTAGATTACATTACATGAAGTTTTTGAATATATATCAAAAACAAACAGGCCATATAGCCTTTGTTTATTTATTTATTTTATTTAAGATATTAATACAAGTAGCTTGCATTAGGCTTGGCCACGGTTCCGGAACCGGCAGTTCCGGTTCCAGATTTTCTGGAACCGGAACCAAACCGTACAGAACCGGTTTCGGTTCCGGTTTGGAACCGTCCGGTTCCGGTTCTGGTTCCGGTTCCGATCCGATTACAAAACCGACGGTTCCGATCGGTTTTCAGGCGAATCGCATAATTTTAACATTTTAAAATTTGAAAACCGGTTAAAAAAAATTTTTTTTTGAACATAAAAAATTGAAAAATACACCTAAAAAATTAGTTAAAAAATTTTTTTTGAACATAAAAAATTGAAAAGATACACCTTAAAAAATTCTGAAAAATATACACCTCAAAATTTTAAATTTGCTCTAGGAATTAATATTGATTAGAGTGTCGTTTGTTAGACATAGATGATTTCTCCAAATTTTTCCCTTGCCCTTTACCCGAATTTGAGTTTCGTCCACTTGCCATGTTATTCATGATAATTAAAAATATAATTGTGGAAAATTGAATAAAAAAATAGAACAGATAAATTCAATTAATAAGAGCAGATGTATAGAGTAGAGAAGAATTAAGCAATAATATGAGTAGGTGTAGTATATTTGTATAGAGAGTAAGTACTAGACGAGGTGGGTGTATTTATATGTAGAGAGAGAGTAAGTATGAAGAGAGTGAGAGTTTTTATTGTAACTTAATTTTGTAAATAAAAGAACGGTATTTATAATAAATCCAAAAATTCTTTTTTTCCCAAAAAATACCCTTAAAATAGCCAGTTATATTAGGCCGTTTATGGGCCGTTGGCAGAGAGTAATAAGAAGATTTTACAACAATATTTAAAAAAAAAAAAAAAAAAATTCAAAAGTCTGACAGTTTTTAAAACTGGCTAGAACGCCGTGTTCTGAACTGGCTGGATTCTAGATCCGCCGGATGAATAACGTGTTTCGCAACCGGGTTCGCGGGCCGTGGTTTTTCCTGTGATAACCGCGGTTCTGTGTCCAGGGAATATCTGGAATCCGGAACCGATTCTAACCGGCCGGAGAACCGGTGGTTCCAACCGGTTCCGGCCGGTTTTCTGGAACCGCCGGTTCTGGTTCCAGAATATCTGGAACCGGAACCGAAACCGGAATTTTCCGGTTTCGGTTCCGGTTCGTCCCGATTCCGGTTTCGGTTCGGAACCGGTTCGAACCGGCGGTTCCGGTTCCATGAACCGTGATTTGGCCAAGCCTAGCTTGCATAGGTGTATATCTCCAATGTTTTAAGCTGGTGCCCTCAGTCCTTACAGAGCAGGAACTGTGTAATCTGAAACAAGTGCACCCATAACTTTAGTACATTTATTTTGCTAATGATACGAGAATAATATTACATGTTTCATGAATAAATTAATTCTGTAAAAAAAATTAAAAATATATTTTAATTAAATACATCAATCAAAACGATTGCATAAAAAAAAAAAATCTGAAAGTAAAGACTTTTGCATTAAATTATAATATAAAACTGAAATTCAAAAACTTACTTCCACACACAGTTCCAGAAGGGATTGTAAGGCCACAGCTTCCACTGATGTAAATTACTTTTTCGACGCTAAACGGCAGTTGTGTAATAAAACTACAAAGACAGTTAATGGCTATGTCTCTTAATGCTTGGCAACACTCAATTGAAGGAGGGATTAGTGGCCCTGTAAGTGTGATAGAACTTGCACACTGTATAAGAAATCCAGGAATTTGAGGCAGACATTGGCTCGAAACTGTATAATCACCCAAAATTAGGGTTCCTACTATCACCATTGTTACGAAGAGGTGAGTACTCTTGATGTTTGCCATCTCTCTTTCGCAGCAGTGATTATGATTCTAATTTTTCACACGAGCTTGGTGATATGTTGTAGATGTATATATAGTAACTCGGAGGAATTACTATTAGTTCCTCTATGTTTCTAGAAGAAAATGCCCTAAATAATTATTAAATTAACTGAATTTCGATATGTAAAACACTTCTGAGTTCTATTTTAATAATTATCTATCTATATCTATAAAATAAATAGTCATGCTAGCTTTTCATTTAGCATTATATTTTGATCAAATCAATAGCATTACCCTTTTTATTTTTTATCGCATGCATGTTAGTAATTCAAGAGAGTGAATTTATAAATTGTTACATCCTTTAACGTTTGATCAAACATTAACAAAATATTTAATAGTTAGCAAGACAGTTAGCAACTACTAAAATTAATAATAAAAAAAAGCCACAACATTATGAATAAGGAGAAGAATATTTGGATTATCAAAAATATCCTTAATAAAATTAAGAATATATTAAAATATCCCTATGCATGACAAATTAAAGATTTTCAATTTTTCTTAAAAAAAAGATTTTCAATTTATTTTACATTTAATAAGTTAGGCGTAAGTTATTTTCACTTATTTATATATATTTGTGATGAAATGGGAAACAAACTTTCCATATTTTTCTATTAACAAAGCGTGTATTTTTCTATTTTTCCCCATTAAGGTATTTTATTTAAGTTTTTCTATAAATTAGTAAAAATTCCATTCCTAAATATTTTTATTATATTAATTTAAAATTTTTTAATTATAAATTATACTAAGTTATGAATTTCTCTTTTGGAGAGGGTTTAAATTAGAAATTTTAATTAATATAAAAATTTTGATTAAAAGATGTTCTCCAATTCTTTATCTAAATGGAGAAACTAAGTTATCATATAAATTAATAGTGAGTCAATTTTTAGGTATTATTACTAACTAGAAGATTTTAAAATTAAATTAAAAATTTTAATTAATTTAGTATAACTTATTATACTCATAGTTGTCCTTTTCTCTATCATGATTTGTTTATTTGGTTTAGCAGTTTATACCAACCGATAATTAATAGCAGTTGTTGGTATCTGATTACTGATAGTGGTTAGTTGATCACCGTTTGTGTTTTTTTTTTTTTTCTAAATTTTTAATAGTGGTTGTTGTTAAAATATAAAATTCCTTTTAAAGGCATAATTTTTTTTTTATGTACTATGATGTGTATATATATATATAATTTTAAGGTGAATATATAATTTTATTTTAATATATTATATAGATAAAAATACTAATTAAAATTTTAAAATAACATTTAATAAAACATTATTTTTAAATAGTTATAAATAAAATAATATCAAATTAATAAAGTTCAAAATAATATAAATATGGATTAATTATTATTTAATAAAAAAAAACTCCAAAACATAATGGATGGAGTTCTATAAATTATCACCTACTATAAATAGCTCTTTTAAAAAACTTCAAAATAATCCTTAGCAAGTTTTTTTTCTTTGAAATTTTTAATTCAAATTCACTAAATATTATTTTATTTTTATATTTTATCTCTCTCAAAATAGATGAATTTCTATAATTTTGAATCATGCGTCGGTCTCTGATTATAATATTAAAAATTAAGAAAAACTTACTCCCATGTTTGATTCCATAACTGACAGGAAAGCCACATTTCCATGCTTATAATTTTTTCCACTTCAGGTGTAATATACTTGCACGTACATTGCATGTCATTGTCTGCACTTTTCAAAGCTTGGCAACACCCTTTTGGCCTTGAAATTTTGATATATTCTAAAAATTTTAATGCAAGGTTATAAATTTTGCCTTCGCATTGGCTGCCGCAAACTTTTTAATCACTTAAAATTAAAGCTCCTGCTACGATCAATGTTGCTGAAAGCAGACAGTAAGTCTTAAAAATTGCCCATCTTTCTTTCACGATACTAATGATTATATTGCATACATATAAATATAGTAGTTAGTGTTAAAGTGATAAAATCAGATAAATTAATTAAAATCTGGAGTGGGATTTGGGATCTCGAGACATTTGCTTGCTAACGAGGGAGTTGTAATTAATAGCTATTGATTCTTTTTTAATAAAAGAAAATTTGTGGGTTACACAACAGAGATAGTTCATCCCTTGACTCGTCAATTTGATGAAAACAATTATAATCGATATTTTTTAATCTTCATATAAGTGAGAAGATCAATCAGACTATCACCTGATTTGTGAAATTTTTCAGTTATTTTATAATAACATCTGAAACATGAGTCATTTGCAGGAAACACAAGAATTAGAGAATTAGCCCAATATCACTATGGAAAAATATGGATCGCACAAAACATCTTGGGCTAAGATGGGCTAAATTTGGGTCGTCCACGAACTGATTTTGAACCCTCACCGAATCCATGAAACGCCCTGGCTTAAACCCAAATTAATTTAGATAAAACTTGCTGAGATAAACACTGTATTTTGATGCTCATAAGTCATAATGCATTTTTCTTTTTACATTAGTTTATTATAAATGAATTTGAATATACAATTCATTTATAACCAATTATTGAATCTGGTCTATTTATATCAAATTTTACAAAATTGAAAATAATATTTTTTTTGTACATGTGAAATTCATTTGTACGAAACATGATTTGAATAAAAATCATTTATATATAACAAATGAATGAATAAAAGTATTTATATTTTGGTTCAAATTTCCTGTTAAATATTTTTATTCTAATGAAATTAAGATACAAAAAACAAAAGGCAAGAATTGAATTATTATTATTACCGTAGAAAGTGATATTTATTCTTGGTTACATTAAAAATTAAAAATATATAAATAAAAAAATAAAAATAAATACAGGGTAGGTATCCAGAGACTAAGATCAAGGGCATTTAGGGCCTCCTCTCTTGGTCTTCCAGTTGTTATAGCAAGGGCAATATTGTTTGTTCCCGTAGGTGCCTGGAGGCACACACAGGCATTTTGCGCAACATTTTTGGCAGAAGAACATGCATGGTTTCTTGTACGCCGTCGCCGAACACCTTGTAGTGCACCGCGGTCCACACTCTGCAGTTACATACACCAATTAATATATGCACCTTCTTCACCAATTGGTTAAATGCTATGAAGCTATAAGAAAATGATTAAGAACAAAAATGGAAGATGACAAGTAACTTACCCTGTGGACGGAGGCTTCCTTGGGTGGCACCATACTGCAGTAGCACCAAAAGCATTAGCCATGGACAGGAGTGACAAGCAAAACCATAAAAGAGCTCATTATATTGTAGCCTTACCATTGCATTTTTGCCTTTTCCTTGCGGTTGTGAAGCTAATATGCCTGCAGTGTTAAAAGCCTAGAAAAAAAGAAAATTAAAATTGAATGAATTACACTCTCGAAACCAGTCGCTACATTGTACATTCCTGTAAAATGTGTACCTGGTTTTCTTCTAGCAAAACAAGCATGATCAGTGCAAAGCATAGCATGACAATACTTATCGCCCTTCCCATTGCTATTGCAGAGTTAAAAACTCGCTGTAAAGAAGCAACCTGAGACTGAGAGAGAGAGAGAGTTGTTGTGCGGAGCTATGAAGAAAAGGAGCTGAACTGGTAATGGTATTTATAGGCAAGTTGCCTTTTTGAACCTATTTATGAGCTGATGCAACTATTTACCGGCTTATAATTAATACTTTTCTTCTTCTTTTTTTTTAATTAAAAAAAAAATATAAAATTATATTGTTTTATTTGTTTTATCCAGTACTCAAGCACAAAGAATTATTATTGGTGAGACTATACTCTTAATTTTCACTAATATAATAAGATTATGTATTATTTTCATATAAATTCAATTTTCAAGAAAGTTCAAAGAAACAACAAATTTCACTGGTTATTGTTAGATGGCAGAAACATAGTTTCATTACTTTAACATTATAGTTTCTTGATATGGATAACTGTCAAAGAAACAAGAACTTCGTTATTTCTTTTGGCCAAAAAAGAGACAAAGCCTTTATGTCCATTGAAAAAGAAAAACACATGGCACAGCTCATGTGCTGATAATAATCAAAACCTTCCACACTATCCATCACAATTCTGTTCGTGTAATTATAAACTGGGTATAGATAAGTATTTTTCCATAATTATATTACTCTAATGTGTATAGCAATTGACGACGATCCTTGCACTTTTGTTGGGCCATTTTCTGAGCGACAATCAGATAGTATTCTACTGAATTCATTCAATTGATGAAAATTTTTATAGTTAAAAAATTCAAATCCCTAATTTTTTATATTCTTATAGAAAATGAAAAAGGTTAATTAAACTGCACCTAAATTAAATTGGCAGAGACAGGCCACTGGTTAGATGGATAATTTAGGGATTGGTTGCTACTCATCTCATTCATGTATGTTAACAAACAACTGGGCCCTGAAAGGTCCATTAGAACGTGCTCATCACATGCATGTCTTATTCCTACTATCCACCTTCCACATGCTTAGCAGACAAAAGTATCCGGTACAAGGTACATCTTATTCAAACTTCCAATCATCCGAGCCATAAGTTTCCTGACTCTGCAAAATTTTTGTTTATTCTTTTAATTTTTATAAACATAAGCTAATATTAGTGGCCATATATTTGCAGTCGTGCTTGTGGGCCGTGGGTCCACAATTTTTTACACATAATGAAGGCTGAACAAAATTTGGGCCTCAGGGATGTAGTGATGGGCTCGTTTTTAGATCAAAACGGGCCCGGGCAACTTCCTTGAGCGTTCAATTGACAATCAAGCCTGTATTTGTTTTCTGTTACAGGCCTACTGCCATTAAACCCTATTAAATCCCTGGACTTCATTTCTTCAACTGTGATGCTCTGTTTCTCTCTGAGAAGATTTCATTTGAAGCAAGAATGAGCAGCTGGAGAAGTCTTCTTCTTCGAATTGGCGATAAATGCTCCGAGTATGGCAGCAGTTCGGACTTTAAAGAACACATTGTCTGTACTTTCTTTTCTCTCTCTCTCTCTCTCTCTCTCTCTCTCTCTCTCACTCTGTCGTTTACTTGTTTCCCAGGTGCATGTATGTTTGTTAAACCCTAGGTTACAGAGCAGTCTTATGTTGTGGTCTGTTGTGCTAGTTAGGATCTCTGGTTGTCTAATAAGGATTGTAGAATCTGTATCTTGAGCGCTTCGTTTAACTCCTCCAGTGTTGATTTTGGTTCCGGAATTTGTAGGAAACTTGTTTTGGTGTTATTCGGCGAGAATTGGAGCACTCTGCAAATGATATTTTATCTGTAAGCTTATTTTTATTTGTTTTTATCTTTCCGCCTTGATGGATATGCGTTGCATATCTGTGCACTGCACATCATTTCATATGGCCACATTGAATTTGGAAAAGGAGGCATAATATCTACTACTAGTATATGCTCACTTCATTATCTTCTAACTATCTATTTGAACTTTAATAGTGGAATTTTCGTGGATCATCATTTTATATATCATTTTAGAAGTGCAAGTTAATCTTTATAAAAAGAATGATGGAATATAAAATTGACATTGATATGTAAAATGAAATAGGGCCTATGTGTAATGAAACGATAAAATTCATCACTGGAAATAAGAAAACTTATCGACATGTCAATAAAAGATGGAGGATAAAAATGACCTAAGGTTTGTTGGAATAGATAGTTTGCAATTAATGTGGATTTGAATTTGAGTGTAAAACCATAAAAAACCAGAGTGGTGCTGAATTCCATATCTAATAACTCTCTCTGAAGGACCCAAAGGGGATCAAATTAGGTGCCTGGTGCAAAACTCTTGACTCTATTGTTTTCTTTTAGTTTTATTCGCCATTGCATTATTTCATGTTTCAAGCATGTATCACTGTGCTTCCATATAGTTTGTTTCCCAGTCCAATAACAACCTTTGTTTTTATTCAAGTGTTTGTTTCCTTGTATTTCAAAATGAGCAAATCTTGGTAAGCAATCATTTCTTCAATGCATGACAAGATGGTTCTGTTGTTAAGCTTTTGATGTCGTATTTACTTTATTTCTTTTGTTGACAGTTCATTCTTCAATGTGCTGAACAGTTACCTCACAAGATTCCTTTGTATGGGACAGTGGTACTGGACCTCTGCTTCTAGATTGTCCTTTTCATTTACATGCGTAATCCATATATAATACATATGAATGATTACATATATGTCTGTGATCTATGCATATCTCTACATTTTTGTATGTATAATTGTGGTGATTTGAGATCTGTTTTAGCGAACATGGACTGTTTAGCTAGCATTATCTTTTCTTCCCAGGTTGGCCTACTGAATTTGGAAAATGAAGACTTTGTCCGGAAAATAGTGGAGAATTCTCAAACTAATTTCCAGGTGAGTGAGTATTACTGGCTTGAATTTGTTGCTAGTTATCTTCCAAAACTTGCTTTACAGGTTGTAGTGCATACTTTTACGTTTGACTGTGAAGAAAATAAAGTATTGAATGTACATTTGCAAAGCTTCTATGCCCCAGTGCTATATATTTGTTTTGTTCAACACCTCTATTAATGTCTTCGAATGACTGCTTCATTTACCTGATATTCCTTCAAGTAATTATAAAGACTTCTTTATGATGTTGAGTGGCATTGAGTTAAGAAAGTTCATTTGCGTATGTGAGAGTGATTTAGTATATGCATATAATGTTAATGATCGTTTGGGGTTTTTGGTCATGCTGATTTAGTATAAAAATCTTATTTATGCGTACCATCCTCATATTATCAGTCTTAAATGCCACTGCAATTTAACATTTATTCTTATTTAGTGTATTTTGTTTGATAAAATTTTCAGGATGCCTTGGATTCTGGAAATTGCGATAAGATTCGAGTTTTGATGCGCTTTCTGACATCAATGGTGCGTTATTGTTGCTATTTGGTCATTTGGAACTGATATATCTATAAGTGCTTTGGGGAAAATATAGGTGTTGGTGGAGAATCGTTGTACTGCATTTTGAGCCGAAATTTGCAGATTCTTTTCAAACCAGAATGTGGTTTAAATGGGAATATCTGGGGGTAGAGAAGAAATAGGATGCGATAGTTTGGTTGTATGTTTTTCACCTCTTTTTAAGTGCAGATATCGATGCATAGAAGAATCGCTTGATTTGCTGATTTGTCCCAGTTATATAAACTTTAGAAAATGGTTAACAGATCAATTTGTAACAAAGATGGAAGGAATACCAACTTGTTGATAAATAACTGTTCATTTCCAAAATTTTTGCTTTTTGCTGGTTGAAAGATCAGAATTTCTTTTCTTTTGCAATCCCTAAAACAGTTTTTGGGTAGGGAACTTGGTAATGTGGTTATTACTTTTTGTTTGTAGATGTGCAGTAAAGTTCTCCAACCAACTGCTTTGGTGGTTGTGTTTGAAACCTTATTGTCCTCTGCTGCTACAACAGTGGATGAGGAGAAAGGAAATCCCTCTTGGCAAGCACGTGGAGACTTTTATGTAACATGCATTTTATCCTGTCTTCCATGGGGAGGATCAGAACTGGTCGAGGTAAAGCTTCTCTGGCTATTTGGTGAATTTTTTGATGAATTTTGGATGAGTTGGTAAATTTAGAGTATTTAAACCATAATCTTATTTTTATTGTGCATCATTGTTAATTTTATTTATGTTCTCAAAATGTTGTACTTGAATTTTTAGTTTCGCACATAATGAATTTACTGTATGCTTAATCAAACTTTGTCTTTCGATGAATATGAATGTGGTTATAAAGTGTTCAAGTTCTCTTTTTTGTTTTTTGAGAAATTCTGTAGTCTTATCGTAAGGTCTTTGGTATTTATATTTTAAGCTTGGTCTGTTTCTTTCAAGGTGCAGAAGAATTGAATTTTTCTTCATTTTTCCTTGTTACAATGTGCTTTTGCCTTATCTTTTCTTTTTTACTATTTCCAATTATATCTTGATTGTTACCTTTTCCATTATGTTCTCCAATTCAAATGTGCTCTCTCTCTCTCTCTCTCTCTCTCTCCCCCCTTTTCCCATTTGCTGACATGTGTGGCGTCTGCTTTCAGCAAGTTCCAGAGGAGATTGAAAGAGTCATGGTTGGAATACAAGCCTATATGAGCATTAGGAGGCACAATTCAGACACTGGCCTATCTTTTTTCGAGGATGATGATGAATCTGAGAAAGGTGCTACCGAAAAGGTACAATTTTATTTAGCATTATATGATGTGGGATTTTAGGTTCTTTAAAAGACGAGACATTTGTGCCTTACACATTCAGAAAGCAAAGGTGAATTTGCAAAAGATTTTCGCCTTTATAGAATGCCAATTGAATGTTTTAATTATACAAACATGGAATGCAATATTTACAGCGTTTAGTTTCTTCGTTTCTCTTTTTACGCTATATTTAAAGTTCTTCCAGCTTAACATTCCCCTGACCTTTTTCTTCAGGATTTCCTGGAAGATTTATGGGATAGAATACAGGGTTTATCCAGCAATGGATGGAAAATTGATAGTGGTAACTAATTTTTAGCTCCTTTTGCTTTTACCTTGTCATTTCTCCCCTCTGCATATATCTGTAAATTTCCTCTTCAGTGTCTATCTATACCCCCATTGAATTCATTGGAATTATATATTTTGGCATGGGAATAGCATTTTACTGTCAATTATAATGTTTGAGAGAATTTGGAAAACAATTTTGGAATAATTATTTCATATTGTTTTGTTGCTTTTCAATAACTTTTGCACTTCTGCTGCTCATAATGAGTGTCCCTTTTTATTAATTTATTTAACCTTTATCTTCCCATAGGGTAAAATAAGGGTTAGCCGCGCTGCATAATATCTTGTTGCTCAGGGTTGCTGCTTGCTTTAATTATTCTTGGAGTTCTTGATGTGTGAACTTTCTTGTCCTAGAAAACCCTTTTGTATGTTAAAATGGAGGATTTGAACTTAAAATAAAAAGATTATCTGTTGTGACTTTATGTATATGTGTTTTGGAAGATTCTCCTCTTCTATATAAGTTTTCTTGCACGGAATGGTCTGTTAAGCTTTTATTTAAAACATTTATCTCATGCACATGCAAACACTCATCTATGCCTGATCATTTTTAATTGATTGCTTCTTCATTCCCCTCATTTTTTTACTTTATAGTTCCAAGACCCCACCTAGCATTTGAAGCTCAGCTTGTCGCTGGAAAGTGCCATGAGTTTGGGCCCATCAATGCTCCTGAGCAACCTGAGCCACTTGTACAGCTTTCTGGGATAATTTATGGTAAACAGAAGCACAATGCAGAGTTGAAGTATCCACAACGAATACGCAGGCTTAATATATTTCCTGCAAGTAAAACTGAGGTAGTTAATCATTCCATACATAAATTGTTATTGTTTCTGAAGTTCGCATGTGATACTCTTTTATGTGGATTTTGGAATATGTTTATCTCAATCCCAGATTGAAGATGCCCTTAATGCTACTCTTTCAGTGAAATTGCGAATCTTAGCATTTTTTGGTCCTTCACTGTTTTATTATTCGTTGTATTTGTATTTGTAATTATTCTTATTTTCTGATAACAGGATATGCAACCTATAGATCGCTTCATTGTGGAAGAGTATTTATTGGATGTGCTTTTGTTTCTGAATGGCTGGTTTGTAGAACAATAGCCCTTCACTACTGCATTTCTATTACTCTGTGCTTTATAATGAATAATAGAATGAAATGGATTTCTTCTATCAACTGAATGCTTAGGATATCTTCAAAAATAAAAGGTGTAATAAGAGAATTATGGTGCATGAATGAGGGCAGTTGTTTGAGATTGATGTACTCTTAGTTATCATTTTAGGTATGAGTTCATATATATCATTAAATCTCAGGCAGACTGCGTTAGTTCCTCTCCATGGCATGAATGAATTTTCCTCTTCAGAATTTTTTTTTTGAATCTTCTTCATCATTGTTTGTTTATGTGAATCCTTTGGATGTTGGTATTCCCTTATTAGAATGAGATATTAAGTTAATTTTGTAGGATATATTAATGGGTACCTTTCACTTTGTTTAATTTTGGCAATTCTGCAATAGCCACAGAAACCTGTTATTTGAACCTCTTCTTGATTCCAGTTTTAGTTATTTTTGTTTCTTGGTTCATGCAAAGCTAGTCGAAAGGAATGTGCTTCATACATGGTTGGCCTGCCTGTCCCCTTCCGATACGAGTATCTTATGGCAGAGACTATATTCTCTCAGGTAGATCTAGTTGTGATTTGAATTCCCCATGATTTTTCTACAGTTCGATGCTTTTGCTTTGTCTTGTGAAGTAATGGTTTTTTTTTTCCTCTTTTTTTTTGTTATTCTGCTGCATCTCGGTGGCTATGCTGAGTGTTAACTGCTACATCTTGATTTTGTCCTTCAGTCACATTAGCTGCAAAATAATGTTAAATAAATGGGTTCACTTGTTTTTGTTGTTTAAGCAAATTAGTGACTCTGCAATGATTTTGGGTGTCCATGAAATTGGATGACTCAACATCCCTACTGTCGGTAAATTTATTTGCAAGCTGCATTTGTCCAATGCACTGTTGAGATACTTTGCATTTGATATGCTTGAAAGGAACCTGATCCATATGGAATAAAGGGCAATTTTTTGTGTTTGATTAGTGAAGTATATTTTTTGGGTGGCTAGAAAGAGAGAGATAATTATTTTATAGTAACAATGGAAAACTGTGGCCTCAACCCAGCTCGGCCAATTTGAGTCATCTAGTTATATTAGATTCTATTATATGGAAATAAGTTGAAAACTGAAAATGTCATGTATTCTGTGCTTGTTTCTTCCCCTTCTGTTTTTGTTTTTGTTTCCATTGTGGAATTGTTGAAAGATTGCTGCCAGCTAAAGACCTCTACTTGTTACTTGAAATATACAAATAGAATTTAATATTCATGTTGCTTTTTCAATATATGCTCAATAAATACAGCTTGACCATTTTGTGTGCGTTGATCTGACTGATTTAACTGAGCACTCATGAAACAAACATCTGTATTGTTCTTGCAGTTACTTTTGTTACCTACGCCACCATTCAAGCCAATATATTATACACTGGTTATAATGGATCTTTGTAAGGTAACATTGTAAAGCTGTTATTTCAACCATTCTTTCTTTTTTCTTTTTGGTATATATATGTTGAGTCTTTCAGTTAAAAAACCTATAATAAGTAGAACATTTTTTAAAAGCTTTCTGATGATGAGTTTTGATTGTTACTTTGTAGGCTCTTCCTGGGGCTTTTCCTGCAGTTGTAGCTGGCGCAGTTCGTGCTCTTTTTGAGAAAATAGCTGATTTAGATATGGAATGTCGCACAAGGCTTATCCTTTGGTTTTCACACCATCTGTAAGTCTGGGCATTAGAAAGTTAGCAAATGTGAGAAGGGTGCTTCTTTCTTTCTTTCTTTTTTTTTTTTTTTTTTTTTTTTTTTCTGGATGATGAGTTATTGATTGTTACTTTTGTAGGCTCTTCTCTGGGGCTTTATCCTGCAGTTGTAATGCTGGCGCAGTTCGTGCTCTTTTTGAGAAAAGATAAGCTGAATTTAGATTATGGAATGTCGCCACAAGGACTTATCCTTTGGTTTTTCACACATCTGTAAGGTCTGGGCATTAGAAAGTTAGCAAATGTGAGAAGGGCATGCTTTCCTTTCTTTCTTTTCTCTTTTTTTTTTTTTTTTTTCTTTTGGCTGGGTAGGGTTGGGGAAGAGGTGGTTTAGTTAGGATGCGAGGGGGTATTACTATAAACATTGGTTTTTTTTTTTTTTTTTTTTTTTTTGGCTGGGTAGGGGTTGGGGAGAGGTGGTTAGTAGGATTGGGAAGGGGGTATTACTATAAAATTTTAGATGGATCCTTTAGTTGGTTTCCGGTATATTTCATAATGACTTCTTAATGTTGCAGGTCAAACTTTCAATTCATTTGGCCATGGGAAGAATGGGCTTATGTTTTGGACCTTCCGAAGTGGGCACCACAGCGTGTGTTTGTTCAAGAGGTTTTGGAGAGAGAAGTTCGTCTATCATACTGGGACAAAGTTAAACAGGTAATGGTTGATGCAAATGCTGTTGTTACCTTTCCTGGAAGTTTGTGAAGGGTCTCTGTATTAACCCTCAAGATCTAGGATTTGGCCTGGGTTACTCAATGACTGAAAATTGAAATTCACCATTGAGATATCTCTCGTGCTACCTGCTGTCTAGACCATCTTGTACTGGTTTGTGTAATAATCTTTACTTCTTCCAGAATACATCTCTTTGCGGCGAATGCTATGCTGATCATTTTCACTTTCCCTTGAAGGCTATAAATGGTTTTAGATCTACTGTTTTGGTGAAATATCATTTTTACTGTCTTGCTTTCTGCTTTCTAACTTATTGAATGCAATCTCAATTTCTTTGTTTCAAACTTCATTTACATTGTTGCTATTTGAAAGTCCCAATATATGGAAAGAATACAGGCTTGGAGAGGAGGAATGGAAATTGGGCTACAAAAATGTTTTATTGATTCGTTTATTCCTAAACATGTTGCTGCTATAATGTTGTTATTTGTTAACATCTTTACCTCGTACGACCTGTCCATATAGAGCATTGAGAACGCACCTGCTTTAGAGGAGTTGCTTCCACCAAAAGGTGCTCCAAACTTCAAATACATGACAGAAGATGGCAAAGAAATAACTGAACAGCATGCACTTTCTGCAGAGCTCAGCAACAAAGTTAAGGGAAGGCAAACTGCCCGAGAAATAATCTCATGGGTGGAAGAAAGTGTATTTCCTCATCATGGTTTGGAAGTTACTCTTACTGTGGTCGTGCAAACTCTTCTTGACATTGGGTCTAAAAGTTTCACCCATCTCATTACTGTTTTGGAGAGATATGGTCAAGTCATTGCCCGTCTATGTCATGATCACGACGAATTGTTAGAAAAGTAGAAGTGACACCTTAAACCCCCTTTGCAATTACTGGAGCTTGCGCCCCATGCGATACTCTTTTTGAAACAAATGGGAAGTATACATGAAAAACTTTTGCTGCAATAGAATTGTTAGAAAAGTAGAAGTGACACCTTAAACCCCCTTTGCAATTACTGGAGCTTGCGCCCCATGCGATACTCTTTTTGAAACAAATGGGAAGTATACATGAAAAACTTTTGCTGCAATAGAATTGTTAGAAAAGTAGAAGTGACACCTTAAACCCCCTTTGCAATTACTGGAGCTTGCGCCCCATGCGATACTCTTTTTGAAACAAATGGGAAGTATACATGAAAAACTTTTGCTGCAATAGAATTGTTAGAAAAGTAGAAGTGACACCTTAAACCCCCTTTGCAATTACTGGAGCTTGCGCCCCATGCGATACTCTTTTTGAAACAAATGGGAAGTATACATGAAAAACTTTTGCTGCAATAGAATTGTTAGAAAAGTAGAAGTGACACCTTAAACCCCCTTTGCAATTACTGGAGCTTGCGCCCCATGCGATACTCTTTTTGAAACAAATGGGAAGTATACATGAAAAACTTTTGCTGCAATAGAATTGTTAGAAAAGTAGAAGTGACACCTTAAACCCCCTTTGCAATTACTGGAGCTTGCGCCCCATGCGATACTCTTTTTGAAACAAATGGGAAGTATACATGAAAAACTTTTGCTGCAATAGAATTGTTAGAAAAGTAGAAGTGACACCTTAAACCCCCTTTGCAATTACTGGAGCTTGCGCCCCATGCGATACTCTTTTTGAAACAAATGGGAAGTATACATGAAAAACTTTTGCTGCAATAGAGACCGAATATTGAAAACTTTTCTTTTAGTGGTTGCTTTAAAATGACTGTATCTGAAGTTTGAATCCTTTAGCGATAAAATTTTTCCTCACCATTTAAGCAAGGCAATTACAAATTTTAGTATTATATGGTGGGGGAAAGAAGGGGTTGTAATGGAAGGCTAGGAAAAGGTGAGGAAATGGGCGCTTGATTACTGTCAACTTGTTCCTTGGAAATGTGACGTATATAACAGGTGTGTGTTAGGGGATAAAATTCATTTCCATGGTTCCATTGCCATCCATTATAGAGAGGTTAAGTAGCTTTTACTTGGATGAAATAGGGAAAGTGGCTATGTGTTCCTTTCACTCTTTTTTTCCCATTTTTCTTCTATGAATTGAAAAGGGGACTGCCACCTGTTGAGATGATGTTTTCTTGATTTTTGTCGAGGTTGATAGTTGATCCTTTATTGCCATCACTAAAAATTTAAAATTTAAACATGTTGTTAAGTTTCTGGAGGCTGGTAGATGCAAATGAAAGAATTTAAGTGAAATTTTTACCGTTCTTTCTGGCTTGTTGACTAATTTGGCTCACCCACAATGTTTCAGAATATTTGTTACTAAGAGGAGAGCTTTCCCTTGTTCTTCCTTTTCAGGTCCTTAGGAATGCCATCAGCAAGACATACAATCGGATATCTGATTTAAGGAAAGAGATCTTGTCTCTTAAGAAGAGTGTTGTATCAGCAGAGGAGGCTGCAGCCAAGGCAAAAGCTGAGTTAGATGCTGCTGAATCAAAGCTTACTCTGGTGGATGGTGAACCTGTCCTTGGTGAGAACCCTGTGAAGATGAAGCCCTTAAAATCAAAGGCTGAAAAAACAAATGAAGAGGCTATATCTGTGCGTGACTCATTGGAGGCCAAGGCGGCTCTTCTTGCTCGTGCCCTGGATGAAAATGAGGTAATTGGTTTATGGTTATTTCTTCTATATTTCTCTTTCTTATCTTGTTAATGGTGTTTTTCTGTCACATCAATATCATATCATTTAAGATGTTATGATGATAATACTTAAGTTTTCAACTAGGTTTCAAAATTTTGCTCTCCTGCTCCTTCTAATCCCTTTAACACCATTCGTCCGTCTTCCCCAAATTGCGAGCTATCCGTAACCTAGGTTTGTTTCTAAACAAGCCAAGATTTGAGCGGAAACAGCTCCAGTGATTTAGCACTGTAGTGAGAGGCTGTACGATAATAATAATAGCCCAAGACATGAGGCTATTGCTGTAGCTTTACTTGTAGAAAATTATATCATCCGTTTGCTTGTCATCATATTTTTCCAGGCCTCAATGCATGAATCCCATTCTTACTTCAGAGCTGAAAATTATAGAAACAAACAATCATTTTCATACTTCTTATAACTTAGCTTTAATTGCTTTTCCTGAAAATAATTCAAATGAATAGGCATTGTTCCTCTCATTGTACAAAAACTTCTCAAATGTGCTGATGGAACGCTTGCCGGATCCATCTAAAGCTCCAGCTTTGCGGGCTTTGAAGTCAGGGCAGGTTGATCAAATGGCTGTTGACATTGATGAAACATCAGAAATGGAATTGGACAACGAAAATGGAAGACCCAAAAAAAGGTTACCTTACTTTTCAATAACCTTCCTCTGCCTCTTCCATCCTTTTTTTTGTCCTTCTCTTTCCTTACTCTGCTCATTTATTCTCACTGCTGTTTAAATTTTCATTCCATGGTATCCAAGCCAAATGCGCATTAACCTTATTTGTTCTGAACTCTGGCAGTCAGTCTAATGGGGAAAAGGGAAGTACTGCCTATAATATAGGTGAAAAAGAGCAGTGGTGTTTATCAACTCTAGGCTATGTCAAGGCCTTCTCAAGGCAATATGCTTCTGAGGTAAATATCATCACCTCCACAGTATGCATCTAATTTCAGAAAGCTGGACAGTATTATTGTGGTTATTGGCATTCTCTTCATCTTCATGATGGAAAATTTTTTTTCTGACATTTGTACATTTACTTTTTCTGGAAGATTTGGCCTCACATGGAGAAATTGGAAGTGGAGGTATTCACTGAAAACGCACATCCTCTTTTCTTGAAAGCAGTTTATTCCGGTTTACGTCGGCCTATCATTGAGGTGTCATCAAGCTAAATTTATGTTGTCTCTTATTCCATGTTAACATCTTTTCCTTTTTTTTACTAAAAATTTATTACTGTATATGAATGAACAAATGGACGGGAAAGAACTTATGTACTGTTTAGGTTAAGCTAAGCTGAGCAATTTTTCGTTTGGTCAACTCCTTTGTGAACTCTGGTACATCAAAGAAGACAGGTACAAATTTGGAGCCTAACAAGATATGTAATTTTGTATTCTAGGGTTATGAATTATCTCTATCATCTTTTGCATTCTCTTTTTGCCCCTTGTATGTTCAGTATGAATATTATCAACTGCAGGATTGAATTTGTTGTTCTCTGTAGTTTTTAATGCCTGCGGTCAAAGGTGTTCGGCCTCTTGTTTTGCTGCTTTGTTCATACTGGAGGATATGATTTACTAGATTGTTAATTTAGTGCGTTAAGCCAATAATGATTTCTTGTGTTCTAATTTATTAAAAAAAAAAAAAATCAGCATTCTTATATTGAATGATCGGACCTTATTATTATTTTTTCATTTTCAGCTGAAACCAGCATTTCTAGTATACTTACAATGTTGAAAATTAACATATTCATTTTTTTCCTTTGTATTTCGAGTGTGCCCAAAGAAAAAAAAAAAAATTCCAGATTTACAGAGATGACCTTGGAAAATATATTAGGTTTTGATTTAATTGGAATTAGGTCCAAGGTTCCTTTCATGCTATTGTTTTTATTAAGGTAGAGTGATTTTTTATCAAGCGTTAATTTTAAAGTTAAAATAAAAATAATATATTTTCAAATGATTTCTCTTATTTTTGGTTAGGGATTCTCTTCTGGATTCACTTTTAAATAATGCCATTTTATTACAAGATTAAAATACTAGTTTGCTATTTTTAAATAAACAATGAGTTTTTCCCCTTTTTCTGGCAATATTAATCGATTTGGGCATTTAATTTATTTATAAAATATATAATGGAAATAATTTTGGGTTTTTATAATTTACACTACCATTTAGTAACAAAAAGTAATCATTATTTTTTGCATTACTACTGTAGAAAATACTTGTATAAAAAATAAGTTCAAATGTAATGAATACAATGAGAAACAAATGTGGATGGATGTTGACTATGTGATTGCAATTTACCACCTTATTTATAGTTACTGGACTGGACTCAAGTTTCTAATTTTTTTCTATTGCCAATGCGGCAGTTACAAACCCATTTCCACTCTCTTTTGACCAAACATTTAACTACACTTTAACTGTTTTTAATTATGTTAATGCTATTGGTAGAGCATATTTTGATAAATCCACAGCATTTAATTTTCTTAAACTAATCAAGAGACAAAATCACCCTTTATTTGTTTCCTTCTAGAAACAAGCACAACTTCCCAAAAAAAATGAAAGCCTAAAAATCAAGATAATACATCGATAAATAGAGTTTGAACCGACTTTTAAAAAATAATAAATTTACGTCATAAAATGATAACATGTATTAATCTATATTTATTCTATCTGGTGTCTCTTTCTTGAAAATTATTGTCTATTTCTTTAGTATTTATCTTCGATCAAATAAAATAGTCTTTTCAAATTAAAATAATTTATGCTGTCAAAATGATTTCTCATTAAGAAATATGATTTGATTTCTTATTTATTTTATACTTTCCAGTTTAATTAACATTATGGAGAGTTGATTGGAGCTTGGAGGATGATGTTGGTTAAGGGGAAAGGTTGAACTTGAACAATTTGTTAATGGAGGGAGCTTGTGAGAAAGCTGGAAATTCAATTAATAAATTATACATGAATTTGATTGTTGGGCTATTGTTGGTGTGAAAGACTTAAAGCTCTTTACATTTTGTTTCTCTTCTTCTTGTCCTCTTGGATTTAGTAAAGAAGAAGGATAGAATTTATCAAAACTTGTTCTGTCGATAAAAAAAGCAAAGGATACAATAAAAACAGAAATCAAATTTTTAAAGATGGAAGAAACTTCTCTGATATTTTCTTTTGTCCAAACTACCCACCCACCACTTTAGACCCCATTTCTTCAGAGACTCATTTTTTTTTTTTTTTTTTTTTTTTTCGATAAAAAAAGCAAAAGGATACAATAAAAAACAGAAATTCAAATTTTTTTAAAGATGGGAAGAAACTTTCTCTGATATTTTTCTTTTGTCCCAAACTACCCACCCCACCACTTCATAGACCCCATTTCTTCAGAGACTCAATTTTTTTTATTTTTTTATATAAATTTTTTTTCGGTATTGAAAAAAAAAAAAAAAAAGAACAGTCATACTTCTTCCTTCCTCTCTCTATCTTTCGCTCTGCACGATAAAAATAGTACTTTTTAGAAGAGAGAAAACTCACTTTCTCCTCTCTTTACAATCCCCAACCCACTGTTTCTCTCTCTTGTTCTCATTTTAGGAAAGGAGTAAACCCACAATTCTTTTAGAGAGTGAAGAGAAGCGCAAAAGACCAAAACCAGCCGTTTCTTCACACCGTTCCCTATTTATATGTTTTTCTTTTTCTACATTC
>NW_023590728.1:0-26347 GCF_014843425.1 Jatropha curcas
CTTTCTTTATGCTTTCTAACAAGCTTTTCAAACTCATTGCAAATTTTATTGTAAGTATCTAGAAGATCATTTTCTGATTCAGGTTCAGAAATACTTACAGTGCTTTCTTCATGCTTCTTGACAGTTGCATCTGTTTCATCTTTCTGTGGTGAAATCAGAGTGGTGATTTCTTTAGAGTCAGTATCGATAGTAGCCATTAAACAAATATTAGCTATTTCTTCTTAATCATTGTGGCTTTCAGAATTAGAATTATCTGAATCACTCCAAGCAGCTATGAATGCCTATTTCAGCTTCTCTTTCGTTGACTTCTTTTTCAATTTAGGACAATTGGGTTTGATATGTCTGGGTTTGTTGCATTCATAACAAACCTTTGATATGTCTGGGTTTGTTGCATTCATAACAAACCGCCTCAGAAGCTTTAGGTAAGTTACTATTTTTAGGTGGAAAGTTCTTTTTGATAAACTTTTTTTGTGGCAATCCACTCTTTCTATAGAACTTGTTGAATCTTTTAGCAACAAGTGCTAAATCATCACTATCAAGATCGAAAGAACTTTCTTCACTAGAAATTACTTTCAAAGCCAGTCCTTTCTTACTCTTATCTTCTACAGTCAATGACAATTTCATTTCTTCTGAAACAAAAGCTCCTATAAGATAATCATAAGTGACGGGAGTTTCTTTGTAATTCATGACAATTCCTATAGAATCCCATTTTTTAGGTAGAATTCTAAGGATTTTCTTAACAAGCTCATCTTCAGAAATTTCCTTATCGTAAAAGGATTAACTATATTAGTAAATCTTAGTATATTGGTAAATCTAGAATTTAATTTAGCAATAGTTTCTCCTTCTTTCATACTAAACATTTCATATTCTCTCCAAAGGATATTAATTATGGATTCTTTCACTCTATCTGTACCCTCATAGGTACTCTAAGTTTGTCTCAGACTTCCGTTGCAAACTTACATCCAGACACTATCTTGTATTCTGTTGGATCTAAAGAACAATGAAGAATATTAATACCTTTTGCATTTATAGAAATATCATTCCAATCAGCATCAGTATATTCTTCTTATGATTTTCTAACTCTCTCATTTTCTACAGTTTTCATAGGAATGCGAGGAACAGTAATGACATTCCTACGGCACTTTATGTCAACTGATTTTATGAAATTTTCCATTCTGGTTTTCCAATAAGAGTAATTAAAACCATTGAACAAAGAAAGTCTAGAAACAGATTGACCTTCTAAAGATATAAGAGGAAGTGGGGCTGCCATCTTATCTCTTAAGCTATTAATTAAGCTTTGGTAAGTGAAGAGCCAAAGCTCTGATACCAGATTGTGGGTCCCGTATAGTATGGCACAACCCAAAAGGGGGGTGAATTAGGTTTTCTAAAAATAAAAATTGAACTTTTAATACCAAACTCAGAATTCTGTTGCAGCGGAAAAAGTATGCATTTGTTAGAGTAAGTTATTAAGATTAGAACTTCCTCACAAAGCTCTATGCAAAAAATAGAAAGAATCTGTAAAGAACAGTTATAGATTAGAACTGCTTCACAATATCTTATTCAATTTCAAAAACTACTTTATGAAGGAAAGCTATTACTTTTAGAACTTTCTGAAAGCTTATTGTAATTTAGAACTTCCTCATAAAGTTTTAAGAAAATCATAAAAGACTAAGTGAGAGACGTTATTGAATCTGAACTGCTTCACTAAAGCTTCATATCAAGTTTAGGAAAATTGATTAGGAAAACCCAAAATTAGTGAAAATTATTACTGAAAATAGGAATGAAACCGTTTAGAACTTGGTATATTTCACTTATCAGAATTCCAGAGTTCTAATGTTCAGAGGACTTATTTCAGTTTTTAAAGAACCGCATCAAAACCATTTAACAAACTTTAGCATTTCTAAAATTTTAAACAGAAGGTGAGGTAAAATAGTTATCAAGCAACAACTTCAAAAATTAAAAAATATCAACACAAGTGTTTATTAGTGGTTTCGGCTACTAACTTCGCCCTACATTCCACTCCCCAAGACTCATCTTTGAAATCCCTCAACTATGTTATCTCTTTCAAGGGTAAAAGACAAACCAACATTACAAGGCAATACCTAGATCTACCCTTTTCTATCCCACTAGATTTTCCAAAGGTTCTAGTTAACCTTCAACCCTTTTCTGTTTTTGTCAGGGCAGTACAAGAAACTTCAATTCAAGACATTAGAATCTCATCTCACAGAGAAGGTCGCTTGATAACCTCTGTTCCACAATAGCTTCTCACCTAAGCTATTACACAAATGTTTATCAAATAAAAACCTGTCTACTAAAATTTTAAGGAATCCTAAATAGACAGACAGAAATTGCAAAATATAAGGACAGGAAAAAACAATTTTCAGATTGAAATCATTTAGAAAACAAAAACTGTTTTTCAAAAGAAGTTGTGATAAAAATTCTTTTCTCTTTTAAAGATAAAAACGTCCCGGAAGTATAAAGATTGAAAAAGAAATGAAGGGGTAGAGAGTTAAGTTTTGAGAGATTAAAAGGATATGGTCAATAAGTGAATACTCTTAAAACGAAAACTCTTCTTTCACATTTTCAAGAATGAAAACGCCTTTTTTATAGAGAGGTCCTGTGACTCTCGTTTTTTTAGAAAGTGAAAGATACTCCTTTTTGGAAATCAGAATATTTGCTTTCCTTATTTAGAAAATCAGAATATTTGCTTTCCTTATTTAGAAGATACGGAAATCTTAGTTACCAAAAAATCGTTTTATCCTTTTGGTAAGAAAATAGGGGATGATCTTTTTTTCCTTTAAAATAAAGATTTTCAAAAGCAATTTATAAAGAAATATTTTTCGAAAAGATTCTATTTACTAAAAACGAATTAAAGTAAGATCTTTTTTCGTTTTAGGTAAGAAGATAAATCAAGATTCTTAGATCTTCAAAAAGATTTTGTTTTCGAAATAGAAATGTATGAGGTCTTTATTGGATTTATTCTTATTACCAAAATTGTTAGAGACAAGGTCTCTTTAATTTAGGTAATTCGAATATTTCGAATCGGAAGAGAATTCGAAAAACAATTTATTTTGAAGAATCTATTTTTTGAAAAATAATTTTGATGAGAGAAGAATTAGTTTTTGTGCTTATGATTGAATTTTCTCTCTATCCTACAATGAATCCTAAAGATTTCCAACCGTAGGGTCTTCGATGTCTTTCATACACTTTGGAATTTGTTTAGGACTTGCCTTGTTCGTTTTTTTGGATTTGTAGGACTTGCCTTGTTCGTTTATTACTTTCCATATGTATTCTGCATAAAATATTATTAGCACAAATAGTATAATTTAAATTTATTGGTTTTGTTTTAATCATCAAAATTCTGAGATTAGAATTTGACCCTTGAGCCAACATTTCTTTCGCCTTTCATCCATCTCCTCTCTAGTCAATCGTTTCACTGAACGGTTTGGACGGAGTTCTGGAATAAAAGTGGAGTGTCGATTATCCCTAGCGGCTGAGGAACGTGAGAACAGTTTACGTTGATACAACTTGGACATGCTCATTGTATTCACCAAGTCCTTAGGTTGATGAAGTTCCACTTCAACAACGATGGAATCTTGCAGTCCGCTGAGATAAAGCTGAACCTTCTGGGGTTGTGTAAGGACACCAGCACGAGACACCAGAATTTCAAATCTGCTTTGATATTCCACCACCGAGCCTGTTTGCTTCAGTTTTGCTAATTCGCCCAATTTATTGTTGTGGATTGGAGGACCAAAGCAAAGATTGCATTGATGTGTAAATTCTTCCCAAGTCGGATTAGGAATGTCATCTAACAGCTACATATACCACAATGGAGGCTAAGCTTACTTTTTCTTCTTCACGTGTCGATTGATGCCAGAAAAAATGCTAACAACGGTTAATCCAACCCAAAGGGTCTTCTAGCCCATTAAAGCAAGGGAAGTCAAGTTTTGTGAATTTTGGTATAATCGAGTTTCCTCCAGAATTTTCAGAAACTGTTGCACCAGAAATTCCCTTATCTCTCTGTGTTTTTGCTTGACTTTCAACACTTGAAGAAGGCAGCCGCTTCTTTGTGGATTCCAAGTTAAGAGACATGGCGTCCAATTTGGCATGAAATTGTTCAACCTTCTCATTACGGGTCTGATTAGCCTGCTGCTCGAATAAGAGTAAATCGAAGAGTTTGGTAAGCTGGTCTTGAATAGATTCGCCCATAACTGTAGGCTCTGATGCCAATTTGTTGTGGTCTCGGGTTATGGATTTGGTTATGGGTCTGTGGGTTAAGGGTGTGGGTAAGGGTGTGGATGGTGTTTGAGTGGCTGGCGTTAAGGATTTCCTTTATTATAACCAATATGGTGGACTGTAGTTCAGGCTCTAAAGAGGGAACCTGACCATCTATAGAGGGACTAAAGTGCTTAAAGATTGAAATTGATTTCGAAGCTGCCTTTTCTTCAGAAAGGGTTAAGGGTGTGGATGGTGTTTGAGTGGCTGGGTTAAGGGATTTCTTTTTATAACCTATGGTGACTGTAGTTCAGGCTCTAAAGAGGGAACCTGGAACCTCTTGAGACTAAAGTGCTTAAAGACTTGAATGATTTCGAAGCTGCCTGTTCTCATTGATGTTCTTGTTTAAATACAAAAGTGAGGCATAACTACCTCCTACATCAAAGGAGCACTACTTCTAAGTGGAGGAACACCCTCCTCAACTAAGAACAAGAAAGAAAGTGGAGGAACTCCCTCCTACAAAACAGGAATCACAAAACAAAAGAAATAACTATATGCATAAAGCAACTGAAATAATTGAATGAGTCAACTCCATATGGCAGTTAGTTTAGGAGTTCAATACGTGGCTGTTTGGTCTTGAGCCCATGAGTGAAACGTGTGTAGACTTGCAGAGGCTTAGTAACAAATTGCTTGCAGCTCTGCAATAAGTGACACATATATACCCTAAAATAACGGTGATGCTTCTAATGCTATAGATGACAAAGCAATGAGAGTGAAATGATATATCTTTTCTGCATTTTTAATGAATTTCAGCTGGATTTCAAACCATAAAGTTCTTTATTTTAGGTTCTTTAGATGGATAACTAATCATGAAAGATAATTGCATAAAAGTGAATGACATACAAGAGTCAGATACAAAATTTTCTGAGCCACAAGAAAATAAGTAAAATATAAGTGCTTACTAAGAGTAAATGATTGAAGAAAGCAAATTGCTCATATTCTTTTTGGAGTAACTGAAGGGAGTGCATCACAATCTTAAAGTAATGGAACAATGAGTAGATTCAGTAAAATGCTATTAAAAGAATGAAAAAGGAGCTCTTAATGTTTAAAAAGAATAAAAAATTTAACTGTGTTATCGAGATACTGATCATCATTCATGACAGTGCTCCAAATTTTCTTTCGTCGTACAAAAAATATGAGTCACATCTACTGTCTTCACATAACTATTAATGATGAGATAGAAAATCTTAAAAATCACATAATGATGATATATTTTCAGCCACTACAATTCAACTTATTTTGCTGGAAGGATTTCTTTGAAATAAAAGTCTATAGTTTCTTTCAACTTATTTTCTAGTTTAATAGAATCCTTTCCCTGACACTATTCAATAAAGAAATTAGTAAACATTTGTGAACACTTATTTTTCACACTTGGATATTCAGAGCAAAGTCCAAAAATCAGTCAAATCGAACGAATCAAAATCAGTACAAAACAGATAGAAAAATCACATTGGTTCAGCTATAATTCTCTCTACAGTGCTGTTTTTGAGACAAGATCAGTGCCATTGGAATCTATACTGAAGAGCTTTCCAACAGTATATCTTGGGTAGAAATCGAAGTGTAAATGGGCCTCAAACCTGTCAAATCAGCCGAAAAATCAAACCGGACAAAAAATGCTATGCTAGGTTGGCTAGCCTAGCCTAACCGCCGGTCAGAGTCGGCCATCGCCCTAGACCAGTCTGTGTTAGCCACCCAGAAATGGAGAAATTTTTTCCCCACCCCCCCTAAAAAAAAAAAAACCCTCTTTATCACACAATAACTTGCAGAAAGACTTGGTGGAGCAATATAAGCAACATATTTAAAGGTCTTTGCTCTCAAAAGTCTTTAGTCAAGTGTGGATTCCCATTAACTTGGAAGGCTCCAATAGTTTAAAGGATTCTATACCCATTTTTTTGAGTCCATCAAGGATTGTCCAAGTTGAAATTTTGGACCTGTGTTAGAGCTCAAATCTGAAGCTTTGAGACAGAGAAATTATGCCTCCACCCCCACGATATTGTGAAAGCACCGCTTCAAGAGGTAGGCCTCACATCCCTTTCAATTTTAATTCTTTAATTTAATTAGGTTAGATTTAATATTTAATTAGGTTAGTTTAATTACATGTCTAGTTTAATTTAATGCTTAAGTTAGTGTAATTCAGTTAAGTACTTAGTTTATATTTAATATTTAAAGGTCTAGATTTAATATTTTTAACTGAGTTAGTTTAATTAAATGCCTAATTGGAATTAATTAAATTTAATGTTTAATTAGCTTAGATTTAAATGCATGTTTATTTGGGTTTAATTGGGTTGGAATTAAATCAAATAATTGCATTATCAATTAGAATTAATTAGCATAGAATTAATTAATTAGAGTCAATTAAATTAGATGCACAATTAAGATTAAACCAAGACATGATTAATCTAGGAACTAATTAGTTACATGATTAACTTAGATTTAACTAAGTTGCATGATCACGTAGCTTAGAATTAATTAATTGTTTTCTTAACTTAGGAAATAAATATTGGCATGATTAATTGGACCTTTTAAATTCAATTAAATTAAATGTATATCTAGTTTAGTTTAAATGTTTTAACACTTAGAATGATTAAGTTATTTAATCACATGCTTTAGGTTAGAGGCTTTGAATTTTTTTTTTTTTTTTTGGATTAACATCTTTACTTTGCACTAGCAAATAATTTAGAAACCACACATATGCTTTAACACTTTGTTGAATATGACTTTAAGCACTTCATATTTATTGCATTTTGTTGTAACTGCCTTCAATGTGAGACTTTAAACTTTTGAATGATATGAACATGACTTAGATGAATGGATAGGAATTGTCTATTTTCTTTACCTTGTTGTGCGTGGCGTTTTTATCTCCTTTACCTTTTCCTTTAAAACTTTTGGTAACAAAACACCAAATGAACCATTTTCACATAAATTAGCCGATGCCTTTTTCTCAAATTTTTGGCAACTAAAGTTGATAACAATCAAAATGCATATATTTTTATATACAATTTTTATTATTTTAGTTGTGTTTTGAATTACCTTAATTAATAAATTAGCCCCATTATTAGTAAATTCCTTTGTTTTTGATTTTACCACGAGCTGAACTAGTTTTTACTATTTTAGGTAAAGAAATCAAAGGAAATAAGCTTTGTTTGATAAATCCACATCAGCTCTAATTTATACTCCTGAAATGGCCTTGAGAATGATCATTCAGTATGTCATTTGGAAATTTATACTCTTGAAATATCTTTGAGAATGATCATTCGGTATGGCATTTGGAAGCATCAAATCAGCTTTTTGCATAGCCGCTAATGTTGTTCACTGCATTACCTTTTGCGCACAAGTTGATTATAGTTATCTTGTTATTTTATTGGATTGAGCAGTGGAAAAAGAAAGCCAACCCTAAAAGAGAAGTGGACCTTATAAATAGAAAAGAAAGCAATAAGGAAAGGGGGCCACAAAAACAAGACACTTTGCTTCTTCTCCCCAACACACAGCCGCACTCATCCAAAGAAAACCACCAAGGATCAACCAATCAAAGAAGCAGTCAACACTTGTCAAGGAAAAGAGGAGGAGCTTGCAAGGCCAATAAGAAGGAGAGACAGCAGCTGAATCAAAAGGCTTGGGCATTGAGTTGAAGGACAGTAGCAACAAAGAAAAAAAAATCCAAGTGTAACTTGAGTCTCAAGCCTTATTCTCTCCATCTTTATTTGAATATTATTATAAATGTTGTATTAATATTCGTGCAAGGCGAAAATCTAAATCTAGTTATGGGAACTATTTATTAGATTAATGTGTCCAAGAATGGTTTGATTCATTCTTATATATGCCTAAGGTTTCCTGATTTAATATGTGTAAACTTAATGCTTGTGGATATATTGGGCCCCATATTTGCATGATTTGAGACCGACTTGTATGGTTGGAAGATTCACTTGTTAGTCGGACCTCACGTATTAAACTTAGAAAAATAGACCTAGGGATCGGCTAGATTTCTTTGAGGGCCAAAGGATTAACACCAACTTATTGGGTTTCAATCAACATAGGTGCCATTTTGATTCTAACACGTCCATTTAGCCTTAGAACAGGAACTTGGATATTTTATGTTAGTCCTCCTTCAGGAACAAGTATAAACCATTAAATCAACCAATCATGGTACGCATTTAGCCAATAAATATCCCATATCTAGATTATCTTGATATTTGATTATTTAAATCCTTGAAAATTTTTAACTTAATCTAGTTGCTTTAATCTTATAGTTATTTAATTTTATTCCAATTTTATTTATTTCTTGCCAAAATAATTACGATCTTCATAATAATTATTAAATATAAAAATTAGTAATCTATTCCCCAATCCCTATGGATTCAACAACCTTTTTCACTATATTGCTTGTACGGCTCGTGCGCTTGCAGAATACGCATTCATAGCCCGTCAAAAGCCAAATGAATCATTTTCGTACTAAATTGGCGACTAAACCCACTTTTTCAAGCAATTGGCGATTAAAGCCACCCTTTTAATCAAATTAGCGCCTAAAGCCACTTTTTCAAATCAAATAAAATTGTTTCTTCCAAAATGGCGACTAAAGCCAACTTGATAAAAAAACACACACACTTTTCATAATTTAAAACCCCCATTTCATGAGGGAAAGAACTGTTTGGTTCTGATTCCTATTTGATGGGATAAGCAAGCAGACTTGATTAGTAAACTCGAGTTGCAAACCAAAAATCCACGAACCATTTTTCCCCTTTTCTTTCCTTTCTTGCTTCATTCGAACGTATTTATTTATTTCTTTCAATTAGGAGACTTGTGATTGTCCTAGAATCCCCATAAAAAGTTAGAGGCAATATTCCTTTAGATTTTTTATTTGCTTTTATGGATGTTTGCTTTATTTTCAGTTTGAGAAAAAGTGTGTTCATCCTAGAATCCCCTGTTGGATTTAATTTTTTATTGTGGGCTTAATATGTAAAATTAAATATGTACAGCAGTCCAATTGTAAAGTTAATTTTAAATGTGGTCTTGATTGTGAATAATTGACTATTGAGGTATCAACTAATTATAGATATTAAGTGTAGTTATTTCAGATTTGAGGAAAAGTGATGTCATCCTAGAATCCCCGTTGGATTAATTATTGTGGGCTTTAATATTAAAATTAAATATGTACAGCAGTCCAATTGTAAGTTAATTTTAAATGTGGTCTTGATTGTAGTACACATAAATTGATACTATGACATCCGGTGTACACACTAATGTAATAAGATAAATATAATGTAGGAGGACCATATATCATATGTCCATATTTCGTTAAAGACCGAAATAGGAATTGGTATCTAACCCTAACAGATATATAAAGGTCGTACGGTCCCCAGAGGATGATACATTCAGTGTTTACGATATCCTTTCGTATTGCTTCGCTAAATCGATTCTTCAATTCGGTCTGGAAGGCTGCATAAACCCTAATTCTACACATCAAGATCGATAACGAACAGAAGATGCCAGGTACACTAAACCTTCTATTTCAATTCTATTTGTGAATTCTAGTTAATCTATTTTGTTGAATCTAGTGGTTTGCACGATCTAGGTTATTATTGAATTATTTGAGATTAATTCTTAACAAGTGGTATCAGAGCCTTGTGCATAATCGCTAGATTTTAGATTGATTTTCGTATGTTTGTTTTTTATTTATTTACCCTACTGTTTACGGATTGAGGGTTTTGTTTAACAAAAAAAAATAAAAAATTGTTCTCACTGTTCTTCGGATTTCCAAGAACAGGTAAGAGGTTTTGAACTAACGCCATTAACGATTAGTTGTTCGTTTGGTATTTTTTTTATTTTTTTTTTTGCTGGCTGGATCTTGTTTAAAAAAAAAACAGTTCCTGGTTTCTTTGAGAGAGTCGGCGGAAAGGAGAGCTTGTCTCTTATCGTTTTTGGTTTTAAGGTTAGGGATGAAAAATTACGGTTAGATCCCTGAAACATTTCGTATTAGGCCTCTAAGTTTCTGTAACTTCAGATTAGGCCCCTAAGTTTCTATAACTTCAGATTAGGCCTTTAAGTTTCTGTAACTATAGATTAGACCCTTAATTTTCTGTAACTTCAGATTAGGCCCCTAAGTTTCTGTAACTTCAGATTAGGCCCCTAATTTTCTGTAACTTCAGATTAGGCCCCTAATTTAGACCTTCGAACTTTATTTATTCAAATTTATTTAGTCCAATTTTATAACTTAGTCTCTAATTTAGTGACTTAAAGACTAGATTATATATATATATATTTTTTTTTGGGCTAAATAATTTTAGTTGGGCTAAATAATTTTAGATTATTAAATATTTAGACATTCAATTCATTTAATTGCAATTGTTTTGTTTTAATTACAATTTAATTTGTCGACTTGAGATTAAATTTTGGAGTGATTAAGTCCCTATTGTGTTTAATATTTGTTAAAATAAATTGATTTGATCAATAAGTCACCATTTAAGTCATCAAAGTGACCTCTATTGCTTGCATTGATTTATTTTACGAATATGTTAGACAGGTGTATCTAGAATTCGTTTGCGGATTAGGTTAATCGGCCCAAAGGAAGGTTACTATGCTGGCTCGGAGTTTGAATACAGTTTTGGCAATTAAGTATGTTGATAAATTGTTTGATTATTTTTCCACAATAAGTATGTGATAATTGTTTGATTATTTTCCATGACAATGATATATCGGTCCAAAGGAAGATTTATTATTTGTCAGGACTATGTTATCAATATTTGATTGCTGCGTTGAGATACTAATTACAAGTGAATATTTGAGAATATTAATGTTGTGTCTGTATCTTATTTCCATTTTTGATCTCTACTTATGTGAATTGTTTCATTTGTGAATTGTGAGCTTATACTTATCTATTCGTTTATTTTCTCTGCTGTCAGCTAACATGTCATTTAATCCTGATTGTGTCCCTAAACTTGAGGGATCAAATTTTGAGTCTTGGAAATCAGACATTATGATTTTTGTGGGCTGTATGGATTTGGATCTTGCATTGAGGATGGACGAACCTGCTCCTCTTACTGCTACGAGCACTGATGTTCAAAGGGTTCAGTATGAGAAGCGGGAGCGTTCTAATCGCTTAGGTCTGATGATCATGCAGAAAGGAGTACCAGAACATGTTCGAGACTCTGTCTCAGCTGAAAAGAACAATGCTCAAAACTATCTTGCCGAGCTGGAGAGGGCTTATGTCAAGAATGACAAAGCCGAAGCCGAAGTGGGAACACTTTTAGGAAAGAAAAATTAACCTCATGAAGTTTGCTTTGGCAATCGGTGGTGTTCGAGAGCATATTCTTAGGCATTGGTCTCAGATTGCAAAGAGACTGAAGGCGCTGGTGGTATGGCTTTACCAGTGGGGACCTGTTAGTCCATTTGGTTATGAATTTTCTTCCTTCTCAGTATGGACAAATTAGGACTTTCCTATAATTGTCATACCGAATAAATGGGGACTCTTAACCGAGCATGGACTCTTAACGAGCTCATTTCTCATTGTGTTGATGAGGAGGAAAAGATGAATTCTAACAAAAGAGAGAGTGCTCATTTTGTTTCTTCAGCTGAGAAGGGCAAGAACAAGAAAAGAAAGAGGCCTTCTGCAAAGACTGTTGAAAAGGCTATTGAGAAACCTGCTGTTGCTACTGCTGTAGATCCAGTACAAAAGAAGCCTTATGTGCCAAAATGCTTCTTTTGTGGAAAGACGGATCACTTGAGAAAGGACTGTCCTAAATTTGCTAATTGGCTTGCAAAGAGGGGTAAGTACCTTGTCTCAACTACAGAAAGCCAACTGACGGTGAAAGATACGTCTATGTAGGAAATGGCGATCCGGTTGAAGTAGAGGCAATTGGACATTTTAGATTATGTTTAAATAAATTATAAACGATACTGTGACATCCTACCGAGTCGAGTCTTAGAGTCGAGTCGAGTCGAGTCGAGTTGAACCAAACCCGGTTGGGGTAGAATGGGATTATAAGTGGACTTACTTGAGTGAGAGAAAAGGTTGCTTGAATGAATGTGATAATCTATATATGTTAGACATTGATACTAGTTATCTGGTTGCTTGAATGAATGTGATAATCTATATATGTTAGACATTGATACTAGTTATCATGAATCCCTGCATGTTACTACAAGAGGTACCAAAAGAAAATTGAATATTGATAACTCAGTTGTACTTTGGCATAGACGTTTGGGTCATGTATCCAAATCAAGGATTGAGCGTCTTGTTTCTGATGGTATCTTAGATACACTTGATTACACAGGTTTGGATTCTTGTATTGAGTGTATTAAAGGAAAACAGACTAAACAGAAGAGACTAGGTGCCATTCGGTCATCCAATGTTTTAGAACTGATTCATACAGATATTTGCGGTCCATTCCATATTGCAGCTAGAAATGGCCAAAGATAAGCTAGAAAAAATGGCCCAAAGATATTTGATTATATTCATTCATTGATGACGTATGTCTCGTTATGGACGGTTACTTATATCCTCATTCATGAAAAATCTGAGTCTCTTTGGACGTGTTCAATATCTTATAAAGGCCAAAGTGAAAATCAACTAGGAAAGAAAGATCTAAATCTGTTTCGGATCTGACGCGTGTGGTGGTCATCCATTATCTGGTCCATAATATGGACGGTTCAGGCGTAACAACGTCCAGGACCTTTTTGCGCTGTTTCTGCAAAAGGATATGTGGAATTGTCCCCCTCAATATACAATGCCTGGTTTACTTCCCAGCAATGTATGGTGGTATTCTAGAGACGTAAATAGACTCTTATAGAAGAATATGGTAGAGAAGTATGATTAGTCATTCGTCTACTTTACCAAAGTCTCTGTGGGGTGAAGCGTTAAAGATAGCAGCTTATCTTTTCTCAATAGGATTCCATTAAAGCAGTTGCTAAAACACCTTATGAACTTTGGGACTTTGGACGTAAGCCTAGTTCTAGAAGCATCTCATGTTGGGGATGTCCAGCTGAAGCAAGGCCTTACAAGCCGAAATTGAAAACAAAACTGTGACTCCAAAACTATCAGCCCAGCTACTTTGTTGGATATTCTGGAAGCGCGCTAGGCGGTTACAAGTTTTAATAATTCCTTACTTCTAGAACTTTTTGAAACGAGAAAATTTCAAATATTTTTATGAGATGTGATTTTGGAGGCGAGAAATAAAAGAAAGATAACATGTGTCTTTTGAAGAGGAACCAAGTAGAGGATGAATTTCGATTCTCATTCCTTTGTTTGTTTCTGATAGCGTATCAGGACTCCAGTTGCTCCTCCTGTTAAGCTTATTCAAGATCCAATCTTAAGACAATGCTTATCTTTCCTCAAGAACAAATTTCCAACAACCTCAAGAATTAGAGCCTGTTCAAATGCCTTTGAGGAGATCTACTAGGAGAGAACCAGCTGCTATTCCAGATGATTATATAGTTTTCTTGTCAGGAACATGAGGATAATGTAGACATGATAGATGATGACTCCAGTTTTTAGGGCTTCTATCATGCCATGGCAGAGTTCTGACTGGATCTATGCAAGACTCAAATCAAGTTTGGGACCTTGTTCAATTACCTGAAGGAAAGAAACCCATTGCGTTGGCAAATGGATATTTAAAACCAAAAGGCATGTTTCTCTAAGGTGTCGATGTGGAATTTATTATAGAAAAGCACAGTCTTGTAGCCGAGAAAAGGGCGTACTTTATCTCATACAACGGAAGAGATTTTGACCTATAATAGGACATCCTTCTCATATCGCAGTTTTCTTGGCGAATGGATTCTTTTAGGACAATCATTAAGCCTTTAGTGCTTGCAAAATCTTGATCTTTGAAGCTTCATCAAATGGATGTTAAGACTGCGTTTTCTCAATGGCGCGACATTGATGAAACAATATATATTTGGTACAACCAGTAAAATTTTGTTAATTGGAGATCTCACCAAGATCATGTCTTCTGTCATTGCGAATATTAAGAAAGAGATGCCAGTTTTATGTACTGCAAGCAAAGCTTCTATGTCAGAATGGGCGTAATCGTTTTAAGTGTAACAACCAAGTATATAATTAGTCTCGAGATTGGGCTTTTGAGTCATATAATAGCTGTTTGTAAAAATAGTGTGTACTCCATAAGTTTCTCCTGTGCGAGTGAGTAAGGTGTGTTTTATCTTTAATTGATTTCATTTATACTCGTGAGAAGATGAACATACAATTCTTTGCTCTTGCTACTTGTAAAGTGTAAGTCGTGCTGCGAGTGGAAACCTAAGCTCTTTTCTTTACAAAGCCTTCTGAGCTGCGAGTACTATTATGTGGAAGCTTCTTTGTTATTTAGAGGGATTACAGGACCAGTGAGCATCGGTGATCGTTCTCGATGGCTAGTGTCTTAGGAAATATCACTAAAACGAAGCCTCATTATTTATCAAGGTGGCTCCAATGAGACTCATTAGTATGCAGCCAAATCCTCTTACTATAGACTCATTTGGATACCCCTATATTGCGCGAATAGTAGAGTAAATTTTCGTAAAATTACAAATGTACCAAAAGAGTGTGAACTTGAAAGTTTTACTTGGCGAAAATGCCAAAGTGGTTTTCTCTTAGCAAATCAGCTATGTATCTCGAGCTCTATTTATGTGTCCTAGGTTCAAGTCTTGTACTCTACACAGTACCACTTTACTTTGTTATAAGTTGGAGACATGTTTGAGTGGCTTAAAGATATCATTCAGCTAAATCTCAGTGACGAGTGGATCATTGGAAATACTTAACAAGGATCGATTGTTATTGATATCTTCAGAGTACTATAAGGGACATTATTGAGTCATCAACATTCAATAGGAGTATAGATTCCCTTTGACAGTGCAATTTTCGAGAGATATCTCAGCGTGAATTCTATTTCGCTGTTGTCCGAACAGTAGGAAAAATCCACATAAGCTGGCATGACATTTTATCCTGGAGTTGGCTCGTGGTGTCTTGACTTGAGAAAGAACAGTTGTGAAAAGCTAAAAGCGTCTACGCTATGCAACCTCTACCAATGGCAAGGACATAGAATATGTTGTAGCAGTAGCTATATGAAGATCCAATTACAAAAGACTATTTTGTGCCTGCAGAATCAGCTCTGTATAACACTGGGCGTGCGTTGGTAACCAATGATGTTGCGTAAGGGAATGAAAAGAACCACTGAATTGTATTTGAGATAGCAGTGTCAAGCCCTCGCTCTCTATCTGTCTACGCCACGTCAACTAGTGCTGACCCGCTCTCTCTGTATCATATGAACACATTGAGATTAAGTTCTTGGCTGTGAAGGAGAGGGTACAGAGTGGACAGATATCCTTTAGAGCATATTTGGAACAAACTTCTATGGATTGCGGATCCGCTTACAAAGGCAGTGATTACGAAAGTTTTCCATGAGCACACCGACTCATATGCGGTGTATCGTTTTGTGTGAGACTGTCTAGTTTAGATGTGAGTTTGCTCTTTATGTATGCATTATGTTTTAATGCTCTATTTGTTTGGATATGTTTTTTATTATGAAAAATTTTGGTTGAGTAGCTCATGTTGTTTGGGTATGATGGTTTACACTCTGGATTTATCTATTTCTTGTCCTTGCTTGATCTTCACTTTTGTTGGTAGACCAGTTTGGAAACAGACATGATGATCAACATAAGCATGTTTACGTTTTCATGCTACCCACTTCTAGTAATGAATCTATGTCATTAGGCATATTCGGTAATGTAGTTGATGACTGAACTAGTCATGAGACTATAATGGCGAATGTTTCTTCAGCTCTTTTATCAATATAACTAACTGGACGAGATTGTTTGGATCACCTTGTATGGACTGCGTTTGTGAGCTCACTTTTTGGTGTATGTTTTATTTAAATATGCTTCGCCCAAGTGGGAGATTGTGGACTTTAATTTTCTATGTCCGGCCGCTTAATATGTAAACATAAATATGTATAGCCAAGTTCCAATTGTAAAGTTTCAATTTTAATTGGTCTGTGATTGTGAATAAGTTTGACTATTGAGTATCAAAACTTAATTTATAGATATTAAGTGTAGAGCACCATTATATAATTCCTATTCGTTAAAGGACCAAATAGGAATTGTACTAACCCTACAGGCTTGAGTAATAATAAGGTCGTAAGTCCCCAAGAGGACGTTGATTACGATCAGCTATTTGACGTTCTCTTTTTCTTCTCGTTATTGCCTTCCGCGTAAAATCGATTCTGTCACATTCTCTAAGGAAAGGCTTGCAAACCTAATTCTTACCCACATTCAAGATCGACGAACAACGATGGTAGCGTACGCAACCTTTTTCTTATTCAATCTATTTTATTGATTCTAGTGGTTTTGCCAGATCTAGGTTATTATTGGAATTATTTAGAGTTAATTTTTAACATCCCCTTTAAGGAGCTAGAAAGTTAATTCCCCTTGATTAGTTCTATTTCATTCAAATGTATTGCTTTTAAACACTCATTTTGTGTGTCTATAGTGATGAGATGTAGAGTACCAATTATGCATATATAGACTAATAACCTTCAAACAGAAGGGCGTAGAACAAAATTGCTTGAGGTATGGGAGTTCGGTTTTTATCCATATTGGAAACTTATTTATTGACTTCTGTGTCTGTGATAATCAGCTTATCTTTATAATTCAACATGCATTTATGCCATCTTTAAATTTATTTTCATTTGATAAAGCATTAACATTTTAGGTCAGTTAATCGCAGTTGTTTTAAAAATGAAAACGCTATTCCCGGATTCTCCTTCAATTTTGATTGATTAGTGTATCGGTTTCCCATTTTGGACCAATTCTGAAGTCAAACATAAGGTTTTCACTTTATATTTTTTTCTCTCCTCTACACACTAATAAAATTGTATGTTGGCGATCTCAACTTCTCATAGTGAGAAGACAAATTAGACCCTTAATAGGCATCACATCGTGAACCCAACTCAATATTGAGCGGTTCCGTTTTTTCCACATTTACGGATTGGATAAGGAGCTAGGCCATTGGCCTCACAGTTGCGACTCCTACTGGGGAGTCAAAACCTTTTTAATTAAAGTGGATTACTAATTGTTTTAGAAATAAGACAAAAATTATTTCAAGTTAATCTTTCAATTGGCTTTTCTTTAATGCTTTATTTTTTAATGCATTTTCATTTCATTACATTTCAAGCTTTTAGAACCAAATAAGCATAACTCTAGGTAATGAGTAGTGTCATTCCAATAACTTTCTGGGGGTTGTTGCGAAATCGGTCGCAAGAATTATCCAACCACACGATGCGAATCCCTCAAGATTTTAAGGGGCCAACTTGTATACGCAGTGATTGGCCATATCGTCTTAAACCCAAATGTGCAACTCTTTGTTATAGCACATAGCTTAGATATATTACTAATCTAGTGTAGATGATATCCTTTTAAGGGGCCAAAACCACTTGCACCTTGATCATGTAATGGCACTTTAGGAATTGTTGGACCTTTAGGATGGGTTGCCACCGTAGTTCCCCTACGTGAATTTTCATTGAAAATGCCGTTCTTTTCATGCACTCATGACAGCTTATTTTTCGCAAGTGCTACGAAAATCCAACAAGTAATATTAGAAGTAAAGAGAGTATCGTATCTACAGGGATTGTTTATCAATCACCAAAATTATGTTTAACCTCATTGATTATTTTAGACGATGGATAAGCAGAGATTGTGCGCGGTATAATGTAAAATAAAATTTCAACAGCTAAAAAAAACAGAAGATATCCAAAACACAGAAAGTTCAGGTGAAAAGGAAATCAGAGAGTTTCAAAGAGCTACTAGGGAACATTGATGTTCACTTAATTCTTATTCAGCTTATTCTTATGTAGTTCTTAATTCAACTGTTAAAAATTGTGTTCAAGTAGGAGAAGACAACCCCTAAAAGTTGACTGAACAAGCTCTCCCGTGTGATTGTAGCTATGTTCTAAATCCAGTTCTAAGTTACCTATCTTTTCAATAGTGAAATCAACACATACAATCAAGACATTAGGTTTTATGGTTATTTTGTGAGTTCACAAACTTAATAATTTCATTAACTTATGAAAAACCCCCTTCGAGTTCAAAACCAGGTGATAGCTTCCGCAGTTAACTCTCTCCAGATCTCATATTACGTGTTAATTTGCTGTTTGAAGTCTCAGTTGTGTATCATATATATTTGTAATCAATTCAAACCCTTTCTCTCTCCGAAGAAAAAAAGAACGATATCATGAAATTATATTGAGAAATAAACATCAATTCCAGGTGCGGAAAGTTTTCTGTCCTGGAAAAGCTTAATGCAACTAATATATAAATTAGGAGCGGCCGAGAACAAAGAAAAAAAACTCAAATCTTTAATATTTTAGTAAACTGAATGCGTCGAATTAAGTTACATCCCAACAGAAATCCCTTCGTAGGTGAGAAAAGAAATGGGGGCCTAGGTTTATAAGAGTTTAGACTGACATGGAGTAAATGTAATTAAACTCATATCTCATAACTTGAATCATTCGATGAGTATTTAAGAGGAGCGAATAATAAAAGAAAGAAATTAAGTATGAAGAGTTGTTAGGAATAAAAACCTGTAATCCACACACGTATGTATGGATATCGGAACATTCTCCTTAGATTCTGTGGCACTCAGAGTCTTGAGATGCTTTAGTCCTTGAGAGGAGAGTAAAGATTATGTATAGAATAGCACAAGAAAACAACCGATTCCCCGAGCTATAGAGGAAGTTCCTCGTCTTTTTAATAGAGTTCCTGTGAAGGCAGAGGTCTGACACGCCTTTTAGGAATATGGGAAAGTCGAAGTCCTTTATTTTGAGTAGCAAAATCTGTTATAGGAGATCGATGATGTGTTTAGGCTTTTGATTTCTCCCTTTGATTAGGAGCTACCTTTTTCTCCCAAAATATTAGGTCTAGGTTCCGTTGTTTAGTGTGTTCAGGAAACTCCCTGAAGTCGGCACCATGGCGAGGAAAAAGCATTGATTTTGGTATCTGGTTTCACGCTAGAAATATTGTTTCCGTGCTGGTCCGCATGCAAGACGTTGGGGCGTGCTTTCATTGGCACTGGCTGGGTTGGTTAGTGCTTGCTAGTCTAGGAAGTCGTGGCTAGTGAAGCACGGGGTGTGCTAGAGCAACACGGGCTAATAATCCCTTGAGGCACGGGGCTGCCTACCAAGCCACTGGCAGGGGCGTAGCTGCTTCTGTCACTGCAACCGGCCGTAGATTTGTCATGCGTGGCGTAGGCTATGACACGCGGCTTGATCCCATTTGGTAGCACGGCCGTGCCTTTTGACAGCCCACCGGCTGGCCTTGCTCTCTTCTATCTCTCTTTGATTTCGCTTAGCTTCTGCTAGCACGGTTGTGCTTTCTAGCCACGGCGCTGGGCGTTGGCTAGAGGCTAAGTGTCTCGCATTGTAGAGTTTCTTTTCTGCGCCAAATTCCTACAATTTTCTTCTTGAGATCAAGACGAATAAGAATCAAGGAAGCTTTTGAACACACAAGTTTATACTAGTAGGACAAGTGTAATTAAAATAAATTAATCGAGTAATTAAAAACTTGCTTAAATTTCTAATACAAACTATATTAAAAAAACACTATAAATTACACCGTATCCCAAATATTTCCCCAAACTTAACATGCTTGTCCTCAGCACCAAAAACTTAGTTTTAAGAAAGAAATAATTCCTGATGATTACTAAAAACTATACCATAGGTTGGAGCTATCTCAATTAAACTTTCTAAGATATCATGATTAGTAAATAAGTGAGTAAACTCAATTGTTCTCTATTGCTACTCACACTGCTATGCCTTGAAATTGATGTCTTGAATTAATCACCTTGTCATTGAGTTTAACAAATATAAGTTTTGAAAGATTGGCAACGGGACAATATTTATTTCAATTTTTTTGATAAATAGGACATGAAATCATCTAAAAGAATTTCAACCTTTTCAAATAAGAAACAAGTTTGATAGTATGCAAAGTGCATTCCCCGATATGCAGAATTAGCTTCATACTTTCTCCACGATTTTAAATGCATACGATTAAAAAGATCAAAAGGTCTTGTATTTTGGGGTGTAACTGGGGCTTTCTTGCGCTGTAAATTTTGCGGGAATCAAAGAAAGGGATAAAGGTGGACAAAGAGTTAACAAAAGGAGTGTATGAATATTCGAGGATTCTATTTTAAATTAGAAAAAATATGTTTACTGTTTCTAGGGAGTATCTGTTTTGAATTTTAGCTTACTAGCTAGAGGCATCTGCGGCAAGGTCTTTCGCGATAATATTTGATACTTTTCTTCCGTTGCTTTTTCCATTCTACTTGAATTCTTTTGATTGTGCCTCTCCTTGATTCTTTTCTTCTTTTCTTTATTTGGTAAACTTGCTAGTATTAATTGATAAATTCTTTCCTCTTTTGTTGCTATTAATTCTATTAAAAGTCGAATCTTTCCAATCATACAATTCCTTTGTACTTTAGGCGGTAGGACATTTGAATTTGGTTTATAGGGCTCGGTTTATGAGCGGTGAAGGAAAGAAAAATTTTACGGTTTATGGCTTCACGACAGTTGCGTTTCGAGGTTCCATATTTTTAAACTACGGTGGGTTTAGGCTAAATATAGGTTTTAACAAAAAAATGCGCGCGTGAGAGATGCGAGTCTTGCTTTCAAATAATTGGTAAACACTTTAACATTGCTGCGCGCGTGGCGAAGTGTCGTCGAATTCTATTTTTGTTCTAGGAATCGCCAGCTGTTTACAAATAAACTTTAGAGTAAAAACACCTCCGATATTCAGACCTTTTCAAAAAAATCAGTGTTTAAAAGTCCCCAGAAACAAATAGTTTAGAAATAAATGAACATGTTTTAAATCAGAAAATTTCCCAAATTCAGAGCTTAAATGTACTAGGAAATTTAAGAATCAACTATATTTAACACTTATTTATAGGATATGAGAGCCTTCAAGCTTACTTGTAAATCATTCCAAACCATGTTAACAAAAAACAAAAAATTTTTAGCTAAAAAAAATTTCCCTTCCCCCAATTCAATCAATCACATTGTCCCCAAATGTGTATAATTTCCCCAAACTTGTTGCATTACTAGAAGGAAAGCAGTAAGAGAGTAGAAGAAACCTTACCAACATTGTATTGAAACAACACAACTATAGAAAACGGGTGTAGAATGTGTTTTAGCTAAAAGAGCAAACTAAAACATTAAGAACAAAAACTACTAAAAAAGTTATTAGGAATTCAAAAAAAAACAAACAAACTAAAAGAAAAATGAAAACAACCCAAGTTTAATGTATTAAAACAAAAATAAAACATTAAACAAACCAAAAAGATAGAGTGAAGAAATCCATCAGTTTTCTCGCGTGTGGTGGGGGTTGGCTGCAGTAAGCTGGACAAATGCAGTTCTGGAGTTGGCTCTTGCATGGCTATTCCATCTAGAATCAAGACTGTTCGTTCATAATTTCAGATTGACTGGAAACGGTCTGCGGACCATCGTTTCCATCCCGTTAAGGCCGACGTGAGGCTAGGTCAAAAAGCGTTCCATTCGAGACATCATCCTCGCAAGACTTCATCAGATATGACATGTATATGGATGTGAGCCTTAGGAAATGATGGACCCAGACGACCGGATGTACCTGCACCCAAAAAGAGGCAGTAATATAAGGTGGGAGGGCCTATCCTCCTCCATTGTTAGCATACCATCCTTGCTGCCTCGGCTCCTGCATCTAGCCCCATTGACCTCTGGAGCACCCACTTACTCGATAATGTATCTCCGACTTTTTCAAACTAATTTCATGTGGATCAATAACATCCAAATCTAGGTCGGGTGCCCTTGTCCACCTCCAAACACTCTCCGTGTACTGATCTATGGTGTTGCCAACCATTGTAATATATCTAGCAATTGCGGTTCACAAAAAACACAATCACCCACCATTATGAGTCTCCCTTTGTCGGCTCGTAGTCACACCCTCCGCAAATTTTGGCAGAAAGCCCAAAATATCCAAACATTCGAGACAAAAACTCCATTTTGCAAATAAGCTATAGAAAGAATATAGTTCATTCAAAACGTTTAACCACCCTACCGTCACTCTCACTTCTTCCAAAAATAGTATTTGAACAAAAAAATTTCGTGAATGTATATCGCAAGGCGAGGTTTTATTTATATAATTTTGAGATGCCTTCGAAATTTAAAATATTAAGGATTATAATTACTTCCTCCCGTGAAATTCTTGCCATTTAGTCAGCCTAGATGCCATTACAAATTCCACTACGGCATTTGTACTTGGGAACATATTTTCTGTGGGAAGACATCCCAAAATTGGCACCCATCTCATTCACAGACAGGGTTCAAATCTTGACTGAAAGAAAGCCTAAAGCGAATTCTGCTGGGGAGAATGTAGGTTAAAAACCCGTGCAGATAAAAGAGGAATATAAGAACTTAGAAATTCTAGAGCTCTAATGGAATTTGCATATACCAAGTCCTCATATTAAGAAATTCCCCCCACCCTTAATTCGACCTTTAAGTGTGTCTAACACAAAGTCATCTACTTAAGACCCACTTGTCGCTTAAAGCAGCCTCATCAATAATCTATTCGGTAAAATAGGCTTGAAGAGATAGTTGTGTGGTGTGTGAGCCTTCTTGGTTGCTCGGATGAAGCAAACTCGAATGGAATGACGAGTGAAGACAATAAACTGGTGGTGAAGAGGTTGAGGAGCCGTGAGGATTCGCGTTAGTGGGAACGCTTTCCACCGTAATGAAGTTATGTGCAACGGAGTGATTCGGGTTGCTGCGTTATGTATCTAGGAGCATTGTTGGAGGTTCCATTCATATTGAAGATTTTGGTAGGAGGATGTGTGTATTGATTTCGAGAAGAAAAGGCGAGAATAAAGAGAAAATTGAGACGAGAGAGAGCTGCGGTCCTAGCGGCAATTGCGAGATGGAAAAGAGGGGAGAGTTGGAAGAGCGGCTGGCTCTTTAAATAGGGCACCAATAAATGAGTGGCGTCTGATCGTTAACTTGCGACCACTGCTCGTTGCTGTTAAGCACGGCCTGGGCTGCATTTCCTCTACCTGGCAAAACAAAGCGAAGAACGCGTACCTCTCTGCACGGGCGTAGCCTGACAAGCACGCTTTTGAGCGTTGCTTTCTCTCGTACTTTTGGTGCCTTGAAGAAAATTTGTCGTGCAAGTAGCACGTGGCGTGCTACTGAGCACGCCATTTGGCGGCGCAAATGACGCGTCTTCTGCGCCTGCCTCTCAGATTTGAGATTGCCTGTGGACAGCACTCGGGGCGTTCCTATTATTGGCACGCCTGGCTTGCTTGTCCCTGCCCTCTCAAGTGACCTTTCCCCTTTTTTCTACGGCTTGGGCATTGCTCTTCTCTTGACCGTCAAAGTTTGATTTTTTTCGTTTCTACATGGCACAAGGCGTGCCAGAAAGGCACGCACTAGGCGTGCTCTTCTCTGACCTCACAGCTGTCACTATCTCTTGAAAAAAAACGCACGGGCGTCGTGCTGGTGCGGACACGTCTGAGGAAGTGTGCTGGATCCTCACCCCATGGCCAACGGGCGTGCCTGGGGGGAGGCGACGGCGCACATGGGCAGTGCTCGCTTCTGATGATTATTCACTTTTTCGTATAAAAAACTCTATACACATGATAAAACAAAAGAACAATTATGGAGAAATATATTGGAACTCTGCAAATAAAACAGAAAATAAAAACATATAAATGGACACAAGAAAAATTGTATGGGTTGTCTCCCACAAGGCACTTTTGGTTTAACGTCCGTTAAGTTTCGACGCACTTTAGCCCAGTTTAGGCTAACAAGGACTCCAATTGTGCTCTTTGATAGCCGTCTCTCAAAGTTCTTCACTGTGATAATTTCTCCAAATGTGAGGCATTTACCTTTAAAAACTCCGATTTGACTGACCATTTCCACTGATTTACTCAAATATAGGCCCATGAGGAAAAATTTCCATGTGTGAGTGTCGTGACATATGCGTTGGACCATCTAGTGAGCGCAACTTACCAGGGAATAACCGGCGAGCCTAGAGTTATAGAGCATACACCTGCTGCCTTACCTTTAGATCCTCTCATGATAATTGCGCTTATCGTTGCCATTGTTTGGTGCTGAATCTTTGTATATTTTGGCACTTTCCATAAGCATGAGGGCGCCATTTCACCATCATGTTTAGCTGCTTAGCAATCGCTTTTGTCCAACTTCCTTGGCATTAAAGTTAAGAAAATTGAAATTGGCAAATGCCTTATGTTCTAACTCTACAGGAAGATGACAAAAAGCCTTACCATACCACCATGCGATATCGGTGACATACCCTATAGGCGTCTTTGGTGGAACGCCGGTTCTGGAGGCCCATAGAGCAAATCGTCTAGCTTTTCGCAATCCTTCCCTTGATTGTCCAACCAGTGGTTTCGAGAAGATCTTATTTAATTTCTCTGTTAGTGACCTGCTACTTGTCCCACTTGTTTCGAGGATGATATTGCAAGGAAGTTACCTACACGATGAGTGACACCATATTTTGCAAAGAACGGGAAATCTAAATATTCTTATTGCAAAAATGCTTTTACCTTCCGTCCGTGATATATCGCTCTAGGAGTGCCAATGCCTTGAGTAAGAAGATATTCTTTTCTGACGTTGTGCATCACACTCTTTGTCAATCAATTATTCGAGAAGAGCAACAAACTTCTCCAACTCTTGACACACTTAGCTTCCACCGCCACTAGAATGTATTTGCTTGACATTATGAGGTGGAAAAGGTCCCATGAAGTCCAGACCCCAGTACATCGAAAGATTTCCGTATTTCAAGAGACCTTGCTGCGGCATTTCATGTTCTTTAGCCGAAAAATTTACCCTAACCTTTTGACCAACGAAATCACAAGACGAACATAGTTCATAAAGCATCTTTAAAATATTAGAAGGCCCATAATTACAAACCTCATTTCCGAATATACGCGCAGCTGTCTTGTTTCTCCCAAAGTGACCTCCACATTTCCATCGAATGGCAGAACTTAAGGACACTTTCCATTTCAATTTCGGTGTATTATATCTCACGAAATAGCTTGATTTCACTTGCAATACTGAACAAAAAGGGCTCATCCCAATAGAAATAGAATTTTGATTTGTCATGAAAAAACCTATATTTTCCTCTTGGTAAGAAAAAATTGGGAGGAAGGAATTTCGTGCAAACAAGATAATTTAAACTATGTCAGCGTACGAGGTGGGTTTGCAGCATTTGCCAGCTAGGAAGAAGTTGCTCCATGGCGGAAAACTTTCATGATTTGTAGCTCGCTCGTATCTTCTTCCCCCATTCAAGTCCTGGGAAAAAGAATGTCAGCGACGAGTTCTCGTCCCCCTTTTTGTCGCAATTCAGGTCATAATTCTTGTATATAGTAGTACCCAACGAATGAAGTCGTCGGTTTGCAATCTTTTCTGTTCCTAACAAGTATTTAGATGGCTGGAGTGATCTGTGTAGTACTGATTGTTTTAGCTCCAACTTAGACATCCTGAATTTGTCCAAAAAGAAGCAAAACAATAGCAACAATTCTTTTTTTCCGTAGTTGCCAATAAATTTAATTGCGCATCATTCATATGTGCGACTTGCATTTAAAATATAACAATGCAACTTCTTGTTTCTGTTCTTTGTCTCAAGAACTAAGCCCTTACTCAGCCATGATCACCATTAGGTCATTCAACCACATGGAGATTCAAAGGTTAAAGAGTCCAATCAGTGTAGTGATGATCGGGCTGAGATTAACTCTTCTTCAACCTGTTGAAAGCATCTAAAACACTCTTGTCGAGAAATTAAAGTGAGGAACATCTTGTTAAAACTAATAATATGGTGCCAAAAGAGGGTTTAGTGATTTTAAAGATTAAGTAACTTTATGAAATCTCCTGTTAAAACCAAACTGCATTGCCAAGAAAGCCTATGCCTTTTTCACTGTGTTAGGAGGAGTTAGTTTTTCAATTACCCTCAAGTTTTGGGCCTTGATCGAATTCAAAGCCCTTTTTTGAGAGATTTTAGTTGCCCGACTCTCGGACAATACCTTCACTAAACCATTGACGTGACATTTTTCCCA
>NW_023590729.1:0-30854 GCF_014843425.1 Jatropha curcas
CAGAAAAGGCAGGGAGATTTAATTAATATCTACGCATTATATTCTTTAGGTTCAGTTAAATATTTAGTCTTAGTCATTATAATTTTCTTACGCTGTAAGAATTCAAACCGACTAGTTTTTCGACTAAGTGGCTATAAATGTTAAAAACTATCCTAAAGATAACTACCTTAATTCTTATTTTTTTGACTACGTGAATTGCCAACAAAATTTTATAAAATTCATTTATAAATCCAAATTTATGTTTTGTATACAAAAAAAATGAAAATTAGCGTTCTATCATATTCCAATTCTATGTATTTGAAAATAACTCTCAATTAAATTAAAAAAAGGTGAATTTCCAAATTGAATTTTATAAACTGAAGCAATTTCAATGCGGAAAATAATCTCCAATCCTCCTGGCCTTGCAAAAATTATTATCTGTGGGTACTTTAACAAAAATGAAAGTAACCGAAATTTTCAAATTTTGATTTTATTCCAAACTTGAAAATTTCATTGGCAAAAAAAAAATGAATTCTATTGAGCCATTCATAAATGAATTCCATATTTTGAGTTTATTTATTATAAAAAGAGCCTAAATGAATTATTGATTTATGCTTATGACAAAAAATATGCATCACTTTTTGAATAATTATAATTGTAATCTAAAGCCATTCAAAATAATCCAATCTCAACATGTTGGCCCTTAAGCTCTTTATAAAAGATAAATAATTAGATAAAATAAAAGCGATAAAATTTTAATCAATGGGTAAAATTGCAAGACAAGTTGGGTAAATAAATAGATAAAAAATAATGGTTAAATAATTCGCTTTGAGACGCTTAAATAATTTTTAAAAAATTTTGAAAGATTTGTTGGGCAGGCTAAAGCCTTGATCATAAAATAAGTATTGTAGCTTAAAAATAAAATAGGTTATCATTAGGATAAAAATCAAGTTAATATATATAATATACATATTCCAAAATTGCATTGCCCTTTCGAATTAACAAGTTTACAACCAAATCTGAGCATCAAAAAAAAAAAGCTTTTAGCAAAATGTTCAAATCTCCATGCATTTACTTGGAGAGAGTACCAACATATAACCAAAATTTTTTATCTAATCTCAATCTAGTGTAGTTTCTATAGAAATGACTTACAATATAACATAATCCTTACCCTTCCTTCTCACGAAATTCTCTCAACAGTTGCTCTGCTGGCACAGACATACTTAAAAGATGAAAAGCTGGCACATCTATAATCACTAGCTTTACATTGACAAAGAAGCATATTTAAATTTACACAGCAAAAAACGATTGGGCACTGCTTGAAGCAGAGATGCTAAAGCCTCTTGTTTCTCGCGACTCTTGCAACATGATAAGAGAAGCTTAGAATAACAGTTCATTCAAGCATTTCAAGACTTCCAAAGTCAAAAAGAAATAGATTCATGGGCCCGAAAATGCATCTGGATCCGGACAGAACAAAGAAAAGTCGCATTTCTAGATTAGCAATGGCCAATCTACAAAACGAGCTTGGATTGATTTAATAGGCAGAAGGATAGTTGGCAAAAGCCACCACTTATCGTCTCCTGTGGGTAAACAATTTCAAAAGGCTTCTAAGTTTGCATATCAGCATAGGGTTAAAATACTTAATGAGGATATAGGAAAATATCAAGTAAATCGTAAAGCCTTATCCAGGCATATATATGTGGGAAGCAATGATTTTTTGAACATGTTTTAGCAATTCCATTGATTCAACTTGGCTCATTAGCACCCTTGACTATGTACTATAGCATTGGCAGGGGTGGCCCTTTTTTTTTGGCTCAACGCAGCACCAAAATTCAGCCAATATTTTTTTTCGATACATGGGAGGGTCCAATGGATGCGGATAACATTATGGTATATAACAAGAGGGCAACCCTACCTTTTGATAAAATCATCCTAAACTTGATAATAACCTGTTGTAGTAAGAGGGACTGAATTCAAAACCTCGGGCACTTCCCTACATCTTTTCAAGAAGTAGGAAGATTTAATCAGACGCACATCATAATTGCCAAAAATCAGCCATATTTGGTGTGATTCTAGAAAAGTGCATTGTTATAATATACACAATGATGTTTTCGTGCTGAAATTTAATTTATAGATTTTCTAGAACTTAGTATTATCTCAAATTAATTTCAAAACGCTAGTAAAAATATTTCAGTGTAGAAATTATCAATAGGAAATTTCAAGACGCTAATTTTATTTCTACGCAAATAACTACTTATATCATAACTGTAGAGAACATCTTTGTATACTCATTAGAGATGAATTAATGGGCTTGGGCTTGAATTTCATGAAATCTAAAAAGGAAATTGGGTATCCCAATCGAAAATCGGCAGAAAAGCAAATGTTGAGTTATGAGTCCTATTGGTTGCAGGAATTAACAAGCACAAAATGTTAAGCATATGGCAAAAATTTTATAGTTTTCGGTTTGTTAGAATGGGAGAGAGGAAGGAAAGGGTGGAAAAAGTATCTAGGTAATACTTTGACTAGATATTATTCAACAATATAACACTAAGCCTTAATAATCAAACTTGTTGAGATCGATTATATGAATCCTTTTGTCGGTATTCTATTCTGTTTATAGCTAAATTGGCACTAATGCAAATGACGGTAGAATCGTTGGTGACAAGCTTCGGCCTCCATTGGTTCTAGATCCACCTCTATTGCATTTAGCAACCTTCCACCACCGAATGTAGAGCAAAACTTACAAAAAAGGGCACATAAGGTTTCACGCAATGACATGGCAAACCATCTTCAAGCGCATCCAATCTCTCATTTATTCCGACTTGTACGCTTGCAGCCTGTTGTTGAATGTGGTCCTTTTTAAATCTTGTTCAATTCTCGTGTGACCACATTCATTTTAAGCATTTTCATCTCGCACAAATTCATTTTGTGAAACATGTCCATTGAGTGCTCAACATTTCATTCCATTAATGATCATTTTTAGGTCTCATTGTCATTCCTATAAGCCACTGGCTTTCAAACTTTAAATTAGATATTTTCTATTACATAGTATAATACCTATAGCGCTTACCTATCCTACTTTAATTAATGGATTAGCATCTTTATTTTAGCCACACCACCCTTTGAAAAAGGGTTAATTATATCATCAATATAATGCAACTTTTGATTTGCTATTTTTTGGTGTTCTAAAGGAAAAAATTTTATAATAAGGAGTTTAACGTTCAAAAATTTTGATCAGTGGTTTTGCATGCGTGCATGCTCGAGTTGGACAACTGTGCGCAATAGATGGGACCGCAACCCTTGCACATAAGCAGATGACATGGCTTTTTCTTTTCTACATCACTCCCTCACAAGCATTGCATGTCTTTTTATTCTAGAAAAAAGACCGTCCTAACCCCACATAAAAATTAAACGGCAGCATTCACGCTCCTTCCTTAATTTCGCGTCATTTTAAACTTCTAGTTCTCCATTCTTTTGATCAAACGAAAGTGGAACCTAATATCTGGCATTGTAAACACTCAAATATTTTTCTCAAGAACAACCATTCAAATCCAAACAAACGCATATGTATGTAACGCGAACCAACCACAACACTTCGCGCCTTCAAAGCCAGCAAAGCCCCACCAAAACGCAATACTTACGCAAAATCACAACCGAGTCTCAATCTGCCAGGCTTCGGCAATAAGTAGACTCGCATACACTCACCTCATTCCTAAGCAATTATGAGACAACTCGTCAAAAGAAACGCAAACGGAGTCAATCAATGTTCTTCATCATAGTTTGTCAAAGCGAGAATGCAAAATTTTTACTTTATTAGAATCGACGAATCGACATTGTAAGATTCAGTAATAATTTTCAAAAATTACCTTAAAAAATAAATAGCACGTATATTTATGGATATATTTCCATTAATTTTGTCGAAAGTATACTAAAATTAATTAGGTCAAATAATTTATTTATATAATTTCAATTCTAAATCATTTAACTAAACCAAAATGAAAGAGAACTTCATGACTTTGTGTGGTTTCAAGTTCAAAATAATCAACTTAACATGAAGTTAAATTTTAATGTAAAACAAAGACAAACCATTCAGCCATTAAAATTTGCGCATATCAAAATCCATATTTACTTCATTATCATTTCCAAATTCAGGCCGCTTGATTGTCTTCATCTTCTAATATACTATATTCGCCGCTTTTTTTTTCCTCTATATCAAACTTTTGCCACTTAGTTTTGTCGGGGCAAAAGAATTCGTGGAGCATGAGAATCGGATTTAAGCTGAATCATAAAGATTCACGATCAAATACCGATTCACTCAAAGATGTCGAACGTTTATATGAAAATTGAATTGAATAAGATTCTGATAACATTTGGTTCTTATGACCTTACTCATCGAAGCACTTCAGAAGCGCTTCAACCTCTTCAAAGCTTCCAAATGCCCTGATAGAAAGCCAATTTGTCAATTCCCACAAGACTTTGATTTGGCGCTATCTTGGGTAAAAAGTTCTAGATTCAGTGCTGATCAAACTGATCGCCTTATCTGGACGAAGCTGGACTGTGTCCAATTGCAATTTTGAGGGTTCGACAAAGTTGTTTACATTAAATGTAAGGAGAAAGGGATCAGGGTCACAAATAGCACCTGGTCGAGTAAATTCTATGGAAGTAGCTTGTGGAATGACTAATCAAGTCAATTTCTCTATTCTTTTGATCATTAATAAACTAAAGCAGTTCACATCTAATTTATTTGTCTCTTAGTAATATGGATGAAGAATTTTTACATTGGTTCATGCTTGCTTCAAACGGTTTCTAGATTGTGGAGCTTTATCTTGGTGGCTTGTCTGTATTGGCATGGATGGTCACTTTTGGAGTTTGCCAATGTATTTGCAAGTTTTATGGCTGCATTATTCTTTGTCTAGTAAAAAAATGATGGGCTTGGAAATTAGTTTTATCAAAAAAAAAAGTTCAGTTGAGCTAGTGGATGAGCTAACTAATAGTGTACAAGATTATGTTCCATGTACACGATTACTTGCAAATGATATTGTCCTTATCAATAAAAGCTACTGAGGGAGTAAATGAAAAAATTTGAATATTATGGAGAAGGCACTCTTGAGAATAGGATTTTTAGGTTAAGCAATTAAGACAAAATACAATTATGGAAATTTGACCTTGATGAGAAATGGAGGTGAGGTGAGATTGAATGGTATTGTGGTGCATAAGTGTTAGCTATGTCAAATATCTAGGGTCTGTAATTTTAAGGCATAATCAAATGACGTATGTATCTCATAGAATTAAATAGGATACATGAAATGAAAGAGTGCAAAACAGGTGTGCTATGTGGTTGGAAACATTTCAAAACAAAGTGAAAAGTAAGTCCAAAGGTGAGACCTGGCCATGCTATATGGGAGTGAATGTTGAAGCCTGAAATGTTGCAACATATTAACATGAATGTTGCAGAATGCAGGAGGGTTAAGAGTGGATGTAACGTATCACAAAAACTTGGATGAGATTAGAAATGATAGCAAAAAAGAAGTGGCACAGTACACAAGTTGAGGATAAAAGAGAAGAATTAGATGTTTTGGTTATGTCTACATAGACCCATGTGTTCTGGTTCATAAGTGAGATAAATTGTATGGTGGAAGGTCTTAGATGGAGGAGAGCTAAATTAGAACCACATGGAGAATAAATTATCTAAACAAGATCTATACTTCTTAAGATTAGTGCAGAGTTAGTCTATGAACCGAATAGAATGAAACCAAGGATTTATATAGCAGACACTAGTTTAGGATTAAAACTTAGTTGTTGTCCGAAGATCAGCAAACCTAAAAGCGTGTGCACATGAATATTGTAGCAAAGTTGATTTTAATTTGCCCTATCAGTCCTTGATTGGTAATTTCACAGTTCAATTATAACGTTTCACGAGAATTAATATAAAATCTCAACTTCTCATGTTCCAATTGTTTTTCGTTGGCCTGATGGATGAAAAATAAGAAAGTCCATAGTGAAGGAATGCGCACAAGATGAAAGCTACAGCCTGCAAAGGTAACTCACGGTTATTGCTTTATGTGAATCCAGCTAAAAGATACTTCCTCAAATAAAAACAATATTATTGGCTGTGCAAGTGCATTTCTGGCAAATTTCAATAAGTGAGCCCTTAAAAAGCATAGGTGACTTCCATCTTCAACTTTATGAACATGTTATCCCTGCAATGTAAATCCGCAACTCAAGGCAAACTTAATTTCAAAACCATAGCTGCACTGAAGTATACTTAAGCAATATTTAAGACAGAGATGTAATGTTCCACAATGCATATTAACGAGAAAGTTTGAAGTCTTTTCTAGGTTCTCTGCTGAATAAGGCATTCAAGGCCAGCCGGAAATGGAGAAAGCCAGGATAGCGGACGATAAGCACACTGCAAGGAATGCGCCCAGAAGAAATCCATAGCACTGAAGGCAAAGTGAGGAGGAGGGTGATGGAAAGATCTGCCAGAATATGACAGTTTTTGAAAGCTGAGAGTGTGCCTGTAAACAGCAAAGCATTTAGCAATTAACTATAATAATATCCAGCAAATCAGCCTAACAAAGAACGAAGAGCTAAACATTGGTGATCTAAGTACCTGTCGTCCAACAGGTCTTGGGTAATTGTGCAATAGAGAGAATGGAAAGAAGAAGTCCCTTCTAAACTCCAAAGATTTCAAGGTAGGGCATCATTTATGAGACCCCATTATCCGCTCCGTCATCTTTTTCGCGAGATAAAACTTTGACTCATGTATGGGGCCGATCACTGGCTTGCCTGGCAGCCTGCTTTATGAACTTCTGCTTTTTGTGTACAGAGCATTCTTCCGCTAGAAACAGTTGATAAAGACGGCAAGATCAATTGAAAGCATGCTAAGCTAATTAAACACATAACAGGACTTGAGAATGGGTAAACGAAATGTGAAATATGCTAAAATATATTTAAAGCTCAAGTAATTATGATAGATATAGTTATGTTAGCCTTGTTGCATTCACACTGCTTTTATTCTATACAAATAGATTGATGGCATACTGTGTAGAGTATATTCACCGAACCATTACAGAATGCCCAACTGATAATAACCAGAGGCTGTACTTGGAACCATCCAACCTCTATCTTAACGCGCCATGGAACTCAAGTTTGGGGATTTGGGGCATGATATTGATCCATCAATCACAGGAAGTAGTGGCAGAACGAGATAGACCTCATGCCTCACAGTCCTCAACTGAGCATTTAAACCAGCCACCCAAGCGATTCCACAGCAGATGCCGGGACATGCTGGACACAGAAATATTTCTGTCCATCAGTGAATTCAGAGATGAGAATGATAGAAGTTAAGTAATACTGTCCAAGGAAGATTTGTCAGCAGTGTGTCAGCGCTTAATAAAGATTATTAGGTGACATTATAGCTCCCGTCTCCACCAAATATTATGCACATAGGAAATCTGCTTCTGTATTATAGATGGCAGATATCTAACGCTTCTCATCACCACCAAGGAAATAAATCACCTGTATGAATGGCCCATCAAGTTCCGGTGTTGCTCGCAAGTGCATCATTGTCACTTTTATAATTGGCAAATGGGATGTCGATTTCAATTGATGAATACTTAAATAATAAATCCTTAAAAAGAAAGATTTGCAGCCAAAAAAGATGTCATAAATAGCAAGCTTCTCTGGCTAAAATTAAAGACATGGACATCCGAACTCATGGCAAGAAATTTTACCATGGGCATATGTGCTAGATGCTAGTTTTAACAAATGACGGATATCTTTTTTAATCCTTAAAACGAAGGCACAAGACGAAGAGAAGGTTTAATAAAAAAAAGAAAAAGTTAGATGCTTTCTTTGAGAGTTATCTTGCACCCAGCAATGAAGCGCAACAATATCTTCTTGCTTTTTTTCTGCCCTTAAATCTGAGAAAAAGTAAATCCAAGAAATAATATTATATAGTAGTATACAATCATCTCAGAAAATTGAGATGTCCGACTTTGAATCTTCAACCGCCTGCCTTTAAAATAGTCCAGGACCAGAAAAGGGGGGGATAAATATTACTAAAACCTTTCTAAAAGAAGTTTTTTAAGGCTTTTATTTTAAGAGAGAAAATGAGAGGCAGGGCCAGGATGGAAAAAATGGCATCCAATGATGGTTTGACTAGAATATATAAGGGGATGGAAGTGTAATGTTAATATAGACATTAACTGGATGAGAGGAAAACGCAAAGGAAATTGAAGGAAAAAACCATCTTGCCTTTCCACCCTCACAACTATATCCGAAAATCCATCAAGGGCCATTTTCTAACCCTCATTAAAATTTGATTCTTTTAGGGTCTTACATTTGGCTCCACGCAAATAATTTACCTCCAATCAAAACCCTTCACTTTCAAAATAATAAATAATCCTCCTCAGAAATTTTCTTGCCTTTTTTTTCGAATTAGCAGTTACTTATAAAATTCTGTATAATAGGATAGTAGTTTTTGAGCTTGAAGCATAATACAAGAGTCATTACCAATCAATGAGTAGAAAGTATGCCCATATATTGAAGAGTGATAACAGTTTGGTATGAAGATTAACTTTTCTAGTTTACAAACATAAAATTATATATGTACTTAATTAGATATACTTAGTATCAAAAGCGAAAGATGCACTAGACACAAAGGGGGCTGTTGGAGCCTAGGGACTAGCAGCTCTAGGCTAAATACGGTATTGAGCCTGTGCAAGGTGAGGTGGTCAATATGACAACATATATTTAAGATATTAGAATTAAGATGAAAAAGGTAAAATAAAAAGATTTGAAAAAAAAAAAAATAAAAAGGGCAATATAGGAAGAGAAATTGAGAAAAAGCATAATCTGATTTGAAAAAAAAAAAAAAAAAAGCAAATATAGGAAGAGAAATTGAGAAAAGCATATCTGAATGGCCGCTGCATAAAGACTAGATTGCAGGAGGCAAGTACTAGATGGAGTGGAGGCTAGATAACAAAGCATATCACTGGTTTTTGTGTTGCATTCTATTCCTTTTATTTATTTACTTATTTATTTATTTATTTATTTATTTATTTTACATAAATAGATGCTAGCTGGACAGGTTTATGTTGAAAGAAAAGAAAAAATAATAGAAACGTGTGCCTTTCCTGTGCCTAAGGAGCAAAAAAGGCAACCCAGAGGCGATCGCCTAAGTACTGTTGATGCGCAAGCCTTTGAGCCTTAAACAATATATATATATATATATAAGTACAAATGGGGAAGAAGGAATATTGGGATGGACAAAAAAAAAGACATGGTTCAATTTAATAATTGACAAATGGCCTATATTTATTGGATAAATAATAAATTAAAGAATTGTTATTTTTAAGCAATCTTGAATTTGATAGGTTATATTTATTTTTTACTTAAATCTAATTCTTATTAGATAAAAGTTTAAATAAGAAATTATTTCAAGTATTTTGGTTATGTAGATTTCCTACTTAAATCCAAATACTATTAAATAAAAAATTAAATAAGAAATTTATCTCAAACATATTAATAAATATTACATTAATAAAATGTAAAAGATTAATTGATAGTTTCATACCATGCATAATATATATTTCCCGTTTTCTTTACAATATAATTTTTAAAGAATTAATTCCTTTTCCTTAAATTATGTCAATATGTAAATAATAGGGTAAAAGCATAGGGCAAAAACATTGATAGTTATAATTAATTCTCTAAAAATTATATTTTAAGGAAAAGGGAAAGTAATTTATATAGATTAATATTTACGTGCAATTATATTTCTAAGTTACAGTTTAATCAAAAGATTTTTGAATTAAAAGATTATATTTTTATATTTTACATGCACTATATAAATATTAATCTATTTTACTTTCACTTATATTTCTAAGTTACAGTTCAATTAAAATTATTTAAAGGTGTTAAGTGGGACATAAAAGCTTGGTTGTCTTGTAAGAACTCAATTTTTGGGTACGACAACAATAATTTGAAAGTGTTCCAAGCTTTTACGAGAAAAATAGTACCACCTAGAAAAAGCAAAGTCTGCTCCATGTTATTTTAAGTGGCAGATAAAACGGTAAGAAAGCATAATGGGTCCAACCTTCATTCCTTTGTACAAGGCTCGTGATCGGCAAGAGCGAAGACATGAATGGTCATATTCAGACTTGACATATTCCTGAAGTCGATGAATTTTGTTTCTCCGTCGCCATTGTTTCCAAGACCAGGCACAGGGATAGGCTAGCACTGAAAGTATACTGTGGACTGAACCTTCCCACCAATCATATGCAGCAACAGAGTTTATCTCATCAATAAATCTGTTAAAAGCATCTTCATACCTGCAGATCAAAATGGCTCGTCAATAATGAAAATAAAGACATAATGGAACCACAACACTGTCACCTTTTTTTGCCACTAATATTAAGGGCTTCAAAAGTATTAACAGCAAAATGCTGAAAGACACAATGAAGTGTAAGTTGAAGCACTATTAGAATAAGGTGAAAAGGCACAACTAAGGGGGGAAAGATAATTAGATAATTGGTGTTTGAACATTGCCAAATTTTCTATTTTAGTGTCTCAATTTTTATCTTTTGTCTATTATGTATGTGAACAGATTTTTTTTTTTTTCAATTAAGTGCATTTAACCAGAATTTTTTCCCAAAAAACTAAAATAAAAATTTTTATTCAATAAATGATATCAAATGTAAACATCCATTCACTTCACTTCTATTTCTTAATTTTCTTTAACTTTTTATTGTCTTATATCTTTCCTTTTAAAAAAAAAAAAAAAAATGATAGGAAAGAAATAAAATGAGAAAAGTGATAAACAGAAATGAATGAAGTAAATAATGGGGTAAAATAATCCATGTTGATATTTTGGCAAGAAATTCCAAACAAATGGACCTAATTGTAAAAAATTTATCAACACTTAATTGACAAGATAAAGCGCAGACACTGATAGAAAAACGGATAAAGTTCAGACACTAACTCTATAATTATCCTGAAAAAAGGGTGAGATTTCCATCAAGGCTTTAAATGATGGTAGGAGTTAAGAAACCAATTTACTAGAGTTTATGATTTTTGAACAAAATTTGATGCTTCAACTGACATCACTTCACGTATTAACTTATATATTATGATAATGGCATTAACCAATTATGCTGTCAGCTGATACTCCTCATTGGCATAATGTTAACTTACACAATTTCAATAATTGCATTCGGAGGAGAGTAAGGAAGATGCCAGGGTTCCCTAAAAGTATTTGGACCCATAAAATACATTCTGTAGACGTGGCTCTGAGTTTCTTCAGCTCTAGTTCCCCGCACCTAAAGTTGAAAAAAGGATGCTTTGTGATACACTATAATAGCTGCAAACAACATACATTGAAGCAAGGATTGCTTTTATCAATATTGTACCTCTGATAAGGAAAGTAGATGTGGAAAATGATGGTGACTCTGGTGCTCGATTGAGTGTGCACCATAAGAACCTGATCCGACCAATTTTATTCTCAGCGTACTTAACAACAGAGCTAGAAGCACCAAGAAGCCAGATAGAATAAGGGCAAAAGGCCAAGGACCTCCAAATGTATATATAAGCTCTTCAAGAGGAGTGTAGCAATTTGGCATCCTGTATTTCTCAGATATGCATTTATAGGGACAAGGTAGCTCACTAACTCCACCTGTAGGATTTCAATTTCAGCCTACATAAGCTAAACATACAGAGAGACAAAGATAGAGACTATAGTCTAGAAGCAGTATGACACTGTACCTCGTACATATATGAAATTTGCACGATTAGGAAGAAGCTCGAGAGAACAAGGAGTGCAAAGACTTGCATCAGAGCCTTCAATATTTTTGTAAGTGCCAACTGGGCATTCCTGTGGATAAGTGCACAAGGAAGTTTCTATAGTTGCATAATAAACTATTATTTATTTGAAACAAGTTGCAAAAGTTATTTTGGCTACATGGCTCCAATAATTTTGATTTAAAAACACATGAAAGCTACATGTGTTTGGTGTTTTTGTAGTTGTATTTTATTAACAGAAAAGGGAATAGACACAGTAGTTAAAACTTGGAAATTAACTGTTCTTTGATGAAATAAATGATTGCACCTCACACAGGGGATAAGGAAGTAATCTAAATTTTGTCAGAATGATTTTACATTTGATGTGTAAATTGTATAAAGTAATCCTCCTATGAAACTGCTTTAAGGAGGGGATGTTCATCAAAGCTATTAATCTTCAAAATCTCAGGAAAAACTTTACTAGGACTCAAATTACAGGTTTTTCAAAGATATAAAGCAAAGCGGTTTCTCTAGCATGATTGTGTGAATAGCATACTTTTTGCAACCCTTAAATGATTTGCCATAACATAGGATGGATTTGGACAGTTCTTTCTGCCTATGTTTCATTTAGTGCTGAGACATGGTTTTTTAATTGGTGATATTAAAGAGTTTTAACTTATTATAGAAATGCACTGAAGCTAATAAATGAACAAGGAGGAAATTCAGTGTAAGAAAGATAAAATGAGGATGCTGAAACAAAGTTAAAGCAAACAAATTAAGGTTTAAATTGTTTTTTTTTTTTTTTTTTTTTTTTCTTTTCTTTTTTTTTTTTTTAGAAAATAATTTTTTGTTTGGTTTGGACTTAAGAAAATTATTTTAAAGTTTAATCCCGAGACCCAACATAGTTTTTGCGGAATGTATAAACACATAAGAAAAATATATTTACTTCCATGCCTTTATTGCGGCAGTCCCGAGACTCATTCCACCATGTCGACCTTACGCATTTGAATTATCTTATATGATTCACTCCTGATAGAATGTACACAAAAGGTTGTAGAGGCTGAAAAGTATTAAAAAGATCAAAATGCAACTTGAAAATAGAGAAGTGAGAAAGTAGTCCGGAAGGGCAACCGAAAAAAACTCATGAGCATTTAAGATAAAGAAGTGCAAACATAACGAAAATAAAGATTAGACATTTACTATGCAATACACTTCGGGATTTTTCTCCTATTTGGATTAGGAATGTTAAAGTAAATTTAGAAAATAAATTGCCAAGAATTTACAAAAGAAAATTTGAGACTACCACTCAACTAAACATAAAAAGTCCATGAAGGCCAATTGCTAGGCTGAGGTTTACTGTTTAATGAATGGCAGCTCATTACCTCCATCAAAATAACGGGGAAAACCATCGAATACAGCTTAGAAGGGCAGCCAAAAAGTAGGTATTGCACCCAAACCTGTACTCAGGAGTCCTTTCCCTCTCTGGCGACTCGTCTTTCTCCAGCTAACACTGCCCCCCCACCCCCCGCGCCGTCATAGACCCACAAGGTCCATCTTTCAGGTCCCTCCCACCGACTACCACACTTGTACACTAACTTCACAGTCACCAGACATGCGCCGCCTGCACATACCCTACAGAACCGCCCGCCTCACTTCTGCCCGACTTTTGACACAACAGGCCATTCTTCTTACGCAGACATATAAGACCAGATACGGATTAACCCACAGCGACACCTCAGACCTAACGTACACACGCCCACTCACATAAACGAAAGTCCTCATCCACCCATTAGGGGGTCCTAAGCGGAGTTGTTCTGGTGCGGGACACCTCGTACCACTTAGATAAAATGCACGTACCATGCGTATCGGGCACATGATGTGTGGCTCCCACTACTCCATGCAACCCACGCACCTACCGACAAATATGGACAGAACCATAGAATATTAAGGGAAAGTTCATGCTACATGCAGTTTTGAAGATAACAACATACGCCCCTACCCCCAGACATCTCCGAGCAATTTTAACCCTCTTAAAATGTTTTGGAGTTTGTTTGCTTAGTACCACTTAATACTTATTCAACGTTAAAATTGAATCATACTAGCAAGTGATCACATACCCTTCAAAAGAATCTATGTTGACTACTGACCATCACACCTTGAATCCAGCGAATAATCATAAATGTTCTATTCAGCACGCAATCCGCCTATGCGCCTCCTCTCACCCGGCTGCCAACCCCCAACCTTTCCAAGCGCGCCACACTCCCGCTCAACGCACTACGCAATAAACCTCTCTCATGCCCGTTCTGTGCGCCAAGCACCACTATCTCGCCCACACTGACAACAGACACGCTCTGCTCCAACAGCAAACCCCACTCCACCGTCCGATAGAGCCCCCCACACCCCCAACTCCACCTTATTCCCCCGACATTGCGCGCGTCGACCGGGCCTCGTTTATCACCAGGGTGCGCCCTTGACTCCACTTACAAAGCCAACTCCAAAGACTCCCCCACAGTCTTGAAGACTCGGCACCACCTCTGGATATCGATCTTTTACGGCTGCTCCCCTGCCAGTTCACAAAAAATGAAAACCCCATGTGGTCCCCCGGCCAGCATTTTGGAATAAGTGTCAACCAATAAGCCCCCAGTTGGGACCCTGACACAGCACTTGAAGAAACTACACTAGAGCTAGTCTCTACCCTGGGGAGGCATCACGATCCAATCTGTTAAAGAAGCTCCCTACCCGGCCCCCGCAGCTTTATTCTATGGAGAAGCACAGGGACAAATAGACCGGAAGTGGTTCCCTCTTTCATTATCAGACAGCCACTGAGGAACATACGACTGATCTCAACCCACCAATCACAACATTCATACCGCGTCCGACTTTATCAGCGACCTCACGTTACCCATCATGAGACGACACCCAACAGCGCACAGATCACCATGATATTTTACCCTCATTCCGGCCCAACTCAACCCGCCCCCCCCAATCAGAAGCTCCAACCCCACCCAATGCCATCTGCACCGCTATGAGCGGGACCATCTGTCCTCCTCCTGCTACACGCGCCCACAAATGCTGACTACTCCAGAACTACTTTACGCTTTTCATCCATACTCAAGTCCATCGAATAAATAGAAGAAGACAGGCCAGGGCGCGTAGTCAGAATCGTGAGTAGCCGCCAGGGACGCAAGCCAAACTAAACTCTAAGCTACAGCATGCCCCCCACCGGGCCCCCGAGTAAGTTGGAGCAAAGATGATCTCATAAAGGAAAACCAGAAAAGAACCAGTAAGGCGGCAGACGTAGCGCAGAGCAAGCAGCGGAGAGCACAAAGGACACCTGCGGGTACCGCCGGCTCGCTATCACTGCAAGCCAGGTGACCTCCCACACACTACGCTACCACTCGTACCACACTCTCAACACCAGCCTCTGATCCGTGGGCGGCAGGCTCTGTATGAACTACTTAACACACGAACTCCGCACGCCCTCGGCGCCCCGGGCCAAACCAAGGAGGTTAAGGAAATTGGCCACAACCACCAGGTGAACAAATCACCTCGCACCCTCCCCGGTATCAAAACCAAACAAACGTTAAGACGCGCTTAAAAATTAGATCCTCGTCCCACGTCACTCTCTAACACCGTACAACACAAATGCACTACCACCTTCCCAACTACCATTGAAAACATGCAGCGCGAATATTTAATAGGGACGGCACACCTGCTAATGACTGAGTGATCTTATCGAAAGCTACACACCACCCGCTCGCTGAGCAGTCGCATATGTTTTTCCTCCTCTTACCAACCTGTCTAATTCCACACACAGGAGAAGACAGTAGGCCACCTCCTGAAAAATTGTCCAACTGAAATTAAAATCCGGTAGTAAATCTAGAAAAGTCTCTACACACAACACCATCACGAACCTAGACATATTAAATACTTAAAATAACAATGTTAAGATAGATAAAAAAAGTACATGTAGTGAAGGGAGTGAATGTTGGACAAATTAAATGAATATTACAAGAAAATGAAAATGAAAATGTTAAGATGGAATGCGTCTGCCTGGCACATACCCCCGCTACCGGCCCCAAAATGACCAAAGATCCCAGAAAACTGACCAATCATGACAAAGGGTAAGTAGATAAACCCAGTTAGAGCGATAAACAGCAGGTCGCAAGACTACAACTAAGCACTCCTGGTTCATCAGAGATCACAGTCGCGCTGTGTTCTCTGCCCGTTCATCTAAGTCTGCGAGGCATACATTTGATGTACGCACGGGCGTCGACCAACCTCCCGCAGGGGCTGCACAGCGTGCCACCGCCCATACGCACCACCCCCATGCAGGGATGTGGTTCGTTACAACACACAGCTCGCCTATTAACTTGCCCGACGCCACCTGACATTTCCTCTTGAACTTCCTCGCCATTGAGCCCGGCCACAGCTGATACATAGACGCCCACACTATGCAACACAACAAAATAACAATTCATATAATCGGACTACAACCTGGTTTGAAGCTTACCGACTTAGACTCTTTTTAGCAATAAGCACGATGCCACATACTCCTAAGCCACACAACTGAAAGGTCCTATTCTTCTGCTTTTTGTGCCTTCACACAAGGGAAGGACTGTTCACATTCGCTTTGGCTCCCATTAAAGGCCTGCCATTGCGTAATATGCTCGCATGGTTACAACACTCATAAGTTAACGATCACAATCTGCACATTAGCTTAACCGGGTCACTCTCCGAAAAAAACTATTTGAGAGACAATGCCTTGTGCCGCTTACACCAAGAAGCCACACCACACGTGCTGACACTGAGTTTTCTACTCATACCATCCCCTCTCCTTCACACCCCCCATTGCAAACCTTCTCTTCTGTACACCTGGCCCGCCGGGGGAAGATGTCCCGGCAGTCCCGGCCCCACGCACCCACCGCCTCTCTGCCGCAGGATAGCCACCACCGATGTGGGCACCCCGCATTGGCGGCTCGTACAAGAGTCCCCAGTGAGAGCCTCACCAGCCACCTGCACACTCACTCTCTCTGCACCTCACCTATGCGGAGAAATTGGCCATAAACTTAGGAGAGGCCTTCCCAATGTGCTGCGGTCTTTGAAGGCCTATCGAGCATCGTTTAGGCGCACTTGGCCCCCGGCCCCCCGTCTCCGTCGAAAGCCCGCGTGCGCCGCCGCGCGGCGCCTCGAGTCCCTTATGTTCGACACGAGGCCCTCTTCGAGAGAAATATGATAACCCGAAGCGGACACGACTCTAAGACGCAGGACAGGTTTGGATTCCTTCCTCCTGATCCCTACATACGGCAACCCTCAACACATCGACCTCACTGGTCCTGAGGACCCGAAAGTAAAAAAATACACTGCATTCACACAAACCGACTCCCATCCTCAAGGATCCCCGCCCCACACAACTCACTCACTACCACGCGCCAACACAGGGTGAATCTCAATTTTTAACCTTGTAGGTCCCTCTAGGCCGCCTCTAGCATCAGCAAACAAAACATATATGCCTACGTGTCTGCACAGCACGATCACATCCCACTTCTGGACCTCAACAGTCATCCGCCGCCATGGCGCTTCGCTCGCTAAATAAAATCAAAATGTGTAATTTAGGTCGCCAGGCACTTGAGCGGATGATTAAAATTCCAATTGCACTGTCGCCCACGAGGCAATGAGGTACATGTATGTGACCAGATACCTTCTAGTATACCCGCCCCCTCATCCTTTCGCGTGATTCTAGTTCGAGCACCTAGGAGAGTGCTTTTGCGCACTTTCTTTATTAAGACCTTGATCTGCGACGCCAGTAAATTATCATGCTCTGCACTACCGTTCAGTTTTTCCTGCACATGTTCGTTCGACATCTGGTCCTGTTAGTCTCTGGACAATTAAGGCCTCTCACTACCAGTGACACCGTGCCTCGTCTCTTTGCCTCGCCATCACGCTCCGGCCCTCCTGGCGGACCCGCGCCTCTTTGGTGTCTCCGTCTACAACCCTACACTAGCGGCGCCTCCCCCCCCTCCTGGGGTTATTCTAAACAACATTACAATTTCAGATAGAGTGAGTGGACCGTGTCCACCCCCGGCTTCGGCCGGCCCTCACCCACGCCCCCGCTTTCCTGCCCTACGCTCCTACTATAGAGGAAGTGTCTAGGTAGCGCCCGAGCGTGAGTGCAACTTACGCGACCCTCCAGCGAAGACCTATTGATTTCTTCTACTCCACTTTCCCACTCGAATGCAAAAGGTCACAGGCCAGGCCGTTGTACCAATAAAAGGAGTCATCACAGGGCGCGCCAGTGTAATAAAATGCCTTCGCGCAATGTAAGCGCCCCCCTTCGCCGCCCAACAATCGCATTGACGTAAAACGCGCCAGAAAAAATAGCGAACTGCGGCCACCAAACGATGACACCGGAAACGCTGCGTCCACTTACCCCTCCCTCGCACTACAATGCATCACCCTCCACCAAATTCTAATAGCAACATAGCGCCCGCCTAAACTCTTCAAAACTTGGTGCACCGGGGCACCCTGCGCACTCACCCACCGGGCGCCCCCACCTCACCAGCGGGGGTACTGTAGTCAAAAGCCGGGCTGGTCATGAACCTGATAATAGTGGGAGGGACCTCTACGAATTATCCGACCCAAGATAAAGCCAACGACTCACACGAGGAGCCTCGAACACCTAGCTACCACTGGCCGATCTTCGCCCCGCAATACAACTACACACAAATTTATTTATTGCGCGAGCGGCATCACCACAGAAGAGCAGGAGGATCTAGGCTTCAAAGAATTCATCAGCCAAACAGTACTCAGTAATGACGCCGTTTAAACAATGTCCAATCTCCTCTGGGACCCCAATTTAGCTCCCGACTAATTGGGCCCACAGCGGTCTTTCAGATCTACTAAATTTGGGCAAACAAGGTACCTTTGACGTACTGTACATGCCCTCTTCATTTACCTCACTTCGGCAAACTATTAAGTACCCACCTGAGCGCAGCAGACCATGTCCGACCTTGGGTCCCACGCCTGCCACATTCGCGCAGTGGCACCCACCCAACCGCCTCCGCATTGTGCGCACTTAAACAGCAGCACATTCCAGCTCTAGCGTCAGGTACATCATGGTCACCGAGGGAGCCCCGAGTCTACCTCGGCCCATTTACCCCCCTCGTGGACTCATCCCGCTATAATGGGGGGCATCGATGGCCTCCACTGTAGAGCGAAATCGATATACTACGAGAGCCTCCCCCAACCTCCTCTCCTGCGCACCCCGAGTTGACGACGAAACATCCCTATTTTATTAGGTGGACTCGCACTGGCGGGTGGATAAACACCAATTGTGGCCTCTCGACAACGTTCGCGAAGCATCAGTGGACTTGCTACAGGACCCCATCTCTCCGCGAAGTGAAAGCCATGAAAGCTTTCCCAAAGAACGGTTGTGACTCCCAAAATGCTGAGGAATGCACCGTGCCAGACTGTCATTGTCTGTTGTGACTCACCCACTAACACTGCCCTCCACAGTATTGTAATAAATCAATATTAAATCGAGAATTAATATATTTATGTTATTTTATTGTTAATAATAAAGAATTGTTTTTTTGTAAATTAAAAAGAAAGAGAATCGATGTTTCATATCTAAAAAATTGATGGTGAGAAAATGGACAGAGAAGATGACCATCTAATCACCTCAGGGACAGCATCGAAAAAAGAACCAACCTTAAAAAACACAAACAGTACGACTCATCCCCCCCCGCAGCGCTTCATCTCTCTATTATCTCTTTATTTTCCCGGCAAACGGCGATGCTCTACAACAACGCTCGTACTCGGGCGCCCGGCCACCCACCCCCCTCCCAACCCGCCTAACCTCACGCCCGACCCATACGCCGCCCACTCTCTAGTGCACCACAAAACTTCGGCTGCGCACTTATCGAAACCTCCACCTGCGACATTACCCTTACATGAGTGTCTGGGCTCTACACCACGAAAGCTGGAACTGCTTTTTAACCCGTGTTTGGCATCCGCGTACCCTTACCCCAGCCAATTTCCCCGTAAGTGAAACAAACCACTACGCGCGACACGGATGGACTAAGGATTACAATCTGTATGTCTAAACCACTCCCCCCCCCCCTAAGCGTCTTTTTTCCACTACCCAGAATTTATGCCCTCATAAGACCCATCGCGCGAATGATCCCCTCAACGCATGCTCTACACTCCCTCCCGTTAAATTACCATGTTGAAATCTCCTATGCCGGACATGTCTTCTTCACCCACAAGCACGTACTTACATGCGATCCACGCCCGTATGGCAATCCCTCCCTCCGCAACAGCACGATGGCTTCCCTCTGCTATATAGGACATACTTCCCCAACCCCCAAGAGACTTACACCCATTCTCCCTCCACCACTCACATGCGTGTTTACACTACAAAACAAGAAAAACTAGAAATACACCTATCCTCTAACCCCCGCCCACTCTCAACACCGACAGACAACATTCTAAATTAATCTCCCCCACCAGCACATAATTTTTTCTACACAAAGACAAGAGAACACACAACTGACGGAAAACAATGGAAATATATACCTAATTGGCTCACTCACCAGTTATCACGTACAACCACGAGTGACCAAGCGCACCAGAAGCTGCCTCATGATTGACTACCCAACTCGACGTCGAACTCTCCCACAATGAGCCTCCCCCTCGCCACATCTACCAACCCCGCCCCCCAAATTTGACAACCTTTGACGGGCTACCACTACCACCAGAAGTTACAGGCCCTGCACACCAAGGGTCAAACATCAACCAAAAACCAGCTAAGCCCCAACACCTCCTCTCACCTTCCGGACACAGGCGACAGAATAGGTGCGCCAATACACACCTCTCCGAAACCAAGCGAGACACCGGCGTCGCTACCCCCCTCACCCGAATGCTTACCTTGAAAAAACCAACATACCACGTCGCGCCAGAATATATCGACATTCTGGCCACTTTACAAGAATAGCCAGAATAGAAACACCCCCCCGTTTTAACTATAAATAATTTTGGAGTTAAAAAATACATTTTTGAAGAATTGAATGAAAATTAAACTATTTGGAAGTCCACCACACTAGCCCACACTTCGATGCGCAGACTGAACAACATACCCTTACGAGTTTTCGAAAACAAAATCAAATTTTTAAAACAGAAAAATACAACTTCTTGCGCAATACTGCTGCCAAACTGACCAGATAACAAGTCACAATCAATCAAATCTGCGCAGCTGTCACACACCAAACGGCATGCTTCACTCTCCAAGCTTACACCCCTACTCTCATGACTCTCTCCCAACGTTCCCATGATGCTCACCCCTCGACACCGCTCCTTTCCCTCGCTTCAACAAAACTATGCATCGTCATTTGGTAAGAATGAATATACTCCCACACGCCTCAGGACCCCCGCGACTCACACTGCCGTACACCATCCCAATACTCTGACCTTTCTACTTAACGAAGTTTGCTCGATCCAACTCCTTCTTGAATTGTATACACATAGCATCAACGCCACCACCCTCAGATCACCGCACTATAATCGAATGCACCTCAAATATCATGCTCATCTATTCCTCGGCGCAATCGGGTCCAACCCTACAGCTGCTCTATAGCGCCAAGATCCACAACCCATTCACCTTACTATTGAATCAAATTACAAACAGAATCCTACCACGTATCGCTACACGACCACCTGCGTTCTTATCCCCGAATCACATATCATCCACGCCCAGTTTTCATTCAGCCACCACACGTCACAACTGCCTGCCGACATCCCCCCCCCCTCCCCATCCGCGCGCGGACAACCGAGACATCAAGACCCAATACGCCTACCAGGATCCCACATCAACCACAACGCCTTGGTTGACTCCTAACCATTATCCCCCCGTCCAAAACCCATTCGACGCGCGCCGCCTACAAGTCTACACTAACGCATGAGAAATTATTAAGTAGCTACAAGAAAAAAAATCCCTCACGGCCGAACAACAAGAAACAACAGAACCGCCAGCACAAGAGGCTTCCTTTCCTACACTCGCTCGCGAATCCCATAAGTACCAACTACCAATGTGAAATATTATGTTAGACAAACATCGCCTCTAATGCTAACGGCGTATTCACACGGACCCATGACACAATGACTAGAAAGGTACATCGGCTCACCACCAACCCCCAGTAAATCCTATCTGCAGCTCTCAAACTTATGCGCTTCGAAGTCCAACAGAATAGGCGATCAAAAGGGAGATGGCGCACGTTATATACTCTAATCCCCCACAGCACACGAATTAAATAATTCTATTAAAACTCATGGCTTTCTCCATCATTCTCAATCCTCAAATCAAACATCTCACGGAACGCCCCCCCAAACTATCCCCACATTCGGCTTAACACCCTGGATACAAAGCGACACAGCCATCTGTTTCCGTGACTCCGTTCAGTTACAAAATTAACTTACAAAAGAAATTAGAATTTATCCGGAATGTAAAATTCGGAAGAATGTAGGAAAGGAAGAACAGAACAAGAAATACGTAATGCGTAGAAAAACTTAAATCAAATATTTTAAAAAATATAAGTAATTATAAAGTTGGATAGCAAAAGTGAATGTCAAAGTGGAGTCTATGTGCGTTGCATATACTTAGTAAGTGGGGCAAGTAAGAATAAAACTATTGTAGATATATTGAACGGAATTTTGACTAGCAATCAAGAGAATTTTGCAATTTGGATTATGTAATGTTTGTTGGAAGTTTATGATTGGCATTTTCAGCAGAAATATTGGCCCTAACAATTTAATTCAGAGAAAGTGTTATACAATGAGTCAATGTAAAACTGCATGCCCCATAACCAAGATATGCAATGAAGAACAGATTTCATGCATGTGGCAATCATCAGAACAAGTTGACAACCTTGGTCTGTCTGTTTTCACAGAAATCACCAAAAAAGGCATTTTCAGCAGAAATATTGGCCCTAACAATTTAATTCAGAGAAAGTGTTATACAATGAGTCAATGTAAAACTGCATGCCCCATAACCAAGATATGCAATGAAGAACAGATTTCATGCATGTGGCAATCATCAGAACAAGTTGACAACCTTGGTCTGTCTGTTTTCACAGAAATCACCAAAAAAGGCATTTTCAGCAGAAATATTGGCCCTAACAATTTAATTCAGAGAAAGTGTTATACAATGAGTCAATGTAAAACTGCATGCCCCATAACCAAGATATGCAATGAAGAACAGATTTCATGCATGTGGCAATCATCAGAACAAGTTGACAACCTTGGTCTGTCTGTTTTCACAGAAATCACCAAAAAAGGCATTTTCAGCAGAAATATTGGCCCTAACAATTTAATTCAGAGAAAGTGTTATACAATGAGTCAATGTAAAACTGCATGCCCCATAACCAAGATATGCAATGAAGAACAGATTTCATGCATGTGGCAATCATCAGAACAAGTTGACAACCTTGGTCTGTCTGTTTTCACAGAAATCACCAAAAAAGGCATTTTCAGCAGAAATATTGGCCCTAACACTTGGGTAAATGAGTTTATCCCCAATCTCTAAACATTTTTGTATGAAATTTTAAGATTTACTAAGCATTTCAACTACCCTCACAACAGAATGAACTAATTAGCAATTGATCAAATCCTATTTCTACAAACAATATAAATCTGCGGTCAAAACAAACCATGAACAGTAACTTTCACATCTTCCTGTATGCTGTAACAATCAAGAGATATTCTCCCACCGCCACCTCCACCCTTCCCCCTCCCACCTGCTGCGCTTATAGTACCATATCCCTTCCTATGCAATTCAACAACAAAAAAAACAGTTAAATAGAATCAGCACATCTAGTTCATAATATGACAAGCGCAACATGCAATGCATCAAATATCTGTGGCTGATAATGGGCAGAAGATAACAAAATGTCTGGTTGAAATATTTCATCATTCAGCTTTTGAAGCTTTTTTGTGGAATGGGAAATGGTCCAAATATTCCTATGTGCTCAAAGAGAGACAAAAGAAACACATTTATCTTACGTTTTTTACCAATAAGGAATAGAAAAATAAGAACATGAAGAAAACTGTAAAAGAAAGGAATTTGAGCAGCTTAAAAACTTAGGACCCTTAGAGTTGTATAACAGCAATCGTACTTCTTTCTTCTAAGGATAATAAATCATATCAAGAAAGAAAGGAAAATATTACAAAGTAGAGAATGAGGTATTCCCCATCTTGCTCAACACAAAACAAAAAACAAGATGCAAAGACAAGAGAAAAGCAAAGCCCACCAATAAAGCTAAACATATCTTAAAGAAACTCCTTTGAAAGCCCTCGAGGCATAATTCCACCAAAAATGTAAGTAACTACTTTGTACCATAACAGATTTAAGGAAAGCATCTGATTGACAGACTGGTTATTATGGCTGAATTTTGGGCTGATTTGAAAGCAAGAATTAAGATGAATAATTAGGATTTACAAAAGGTGGGATTGAGAAGCAAAACTAAAGAAGAAAAGGGTGGGTTCTAGAGCAGTTTTGTAGAATTGCAATAGAGGATAGCCTGGAGGTGTATGTATTAATGCTGACTGTGTATGTATTAATGTCAATCACTCACATAAGTGTGAGACATAGCCCAAATACAACACTGACATTATTATTCTACACATATTTATCCATTTTAGATTGAAGCGAGGCTTTTCATGGTCTATATAAGAAAAATTCTTCATATATTCTAATACATGTGAAGGTTCCCTGGTTTCTGGCACTCTGTAACAAACTTTTAGTGTGTGTGTGTGAATCGTGGTATTTCATGCCCTATTATTTTCTTCTTTTTCACATCTTTCATAAGTGTGGGCATGTATGTGAGGTTGAAGGATCGACCTAGATCTGGCGCAAGAATAAAAAGCCCAGCAGAAGTTCATAAAACTCATTGAGAAACAGCTACAGGCGGACATTGATGACATTCATTTGACAGAGACATATAACATCAATTGATATTGAAAACAAAATTTCTTTTCATATCATGATCAATCAAATCTAATGGCCTAAATCATACTGATCTCTGATTTGATTACATCATCTATGGAACTTGTACAAGAGTTTGTGTACAGTTAGTGGAAAGTGGTAGCCCCTATTAATGATTCTAGCTTATTTGATCCATTAATAGGCAAACTATCAACTACACAAAGTACCCAAAGGAAAAAATAGAAAAGAGGCACAAGCATGTAAGTTTTCAATTCAAGGAGTCTGTAGTCTATACTCACAGCTTTATGGCATGTATGAAGATACTTCCCCCAGAACCACCTCCCCCATTCATTCCACCATCCCCACCTTCTGTAGTGACAGACCCATTCAAGTATAGCATATCATTCACTAGAAGCTTGACACGCCCTCCTCCATTCCCTCCAAACTTATTCTCTGGAGATGTGCCACCACCCCTACTTCCATAGCTCCATGGCTCAGCCAAACTTGACCAAGCATAAACGTCCCCACCCCAATTATTTGTCTTATTTTTTTTCACGCATGAAGCACCCCGACCGCCATGACCTCCACCAGCTCCATCATATCCAACTGGGGTGCCACTAGTTTGAGGAGGTGGTGGTCCCCCTAAACCAGTTGTATTTATCGAAGAGTCATGCTCCATGGTCAAGTTGGCAGCAGCAAAAACAACTGAACCAGCCAAAATAGCAGCATATCGACCAATGTTAACATTGCCAGTCATATTAAAAGTAATCATACAGCCTTCTATAGGGCACACAATTGAAACATGAGGGAGTATCTCAAGGTTTCCTGTGCCATATACATAAAGATCAGAATTCAAACGCTGGTTTGAATTTAGTAAGCAGGTGGTATTAAATGATCCAACTCCTCCTAGGTCCTCGCAAGATACAGGAGTGTTTAATTGGAAGGAAAACTCCATCAATTGGGCATAGTTGGACATGCCACTTCTAGAATCATTGCTTAAAACTGAACCAGGGTTTTGCAGCCAATTTCCTGACCAAACATCACCATCTCTATGCTGCATTGAATTAAGAGAAAGAATGGATGTACAAAAATGCCCCAAAAGAATGCACCACCAAAGGTAACCCCATACTGAAGAAGGACACATTACCACCCACAGTAACCCAAGTCAAGGGTTTTCTATCACCTACACACAAATTGTAGGTTCCAAAGGATTAAGACATTCAGTGAGGTCACAGAATTGTCCAGTACAGTCATTAACTCCCCAGATGTCCAGAGATATGATTGCTGTCTAGCAGAGTGACTCCTACAGTCTAGTTAAGTGAATCTAACCTGCCCAATGGTCATTGATCCACAGTTAAATGTGAACATGCAAAACTGAAAAGCCAATAAGAAAAACATTGATCTACTAACAAGTGCAGACAATTTAATTTCCAACAATGCAAATTGGGATATGAAAATAAAACAAGCTCAACAGATGAGTATGATACTTGGAACAAAGATTAATTTTTAATGCAGAGAAGTATATAAATTTCAACTTGAACTACTAATCTTGTCCATCATAAACAACACGGCATCAAAATAATACCTCTTTGACTTTCATTTTTATTACATAATTTCTAGCTGTCTAGAATGTCTTATTCTGCATCCTTAATCATTATGTGTTGAGAATTTACTTCCTTTATATATAATCATTATGCTCTATTTGAGAATTTACATCCTTCATAATTATCCATTGCATGAAGTCCAGTGCCTGGTTTAACAGAATCAGGTGATAGGTGATAAAAACAAATTAAATTGCTGGTATAAGTAATATCCAGAAGCGGTATAGATTAGTTCAAGTACATACATGTTGGCATTCATAATATATTCTTCAGGCAAAGCGAAATACAGATGGTCATGCAAATATTACAATCACTAAGCTCTACATTATGAGTATTTAACCCTACAAAATATGTAATTAAATTATGCAAGATGCCCATAAAAAATCAACCTTTTTCACATCATTTTCTGAGACTCTTTCTCATTCTTTCACAGAATAACCACAAGTCAGTAAGCATAATCCCTTTTTTCTTTCACTTTCATCATTAATACTAGATATTTCACAGCATTGCATAAATGCAAAAACAAGAATTACATGCAACTGATTACGGAAATTCAAAATGAAAATAACATATTCAAAATTGTATATATTTATGTATAAATAGATAAAATACAGTAACAATTATAAATGTACGTATAAAATAACAATTAAATATACATGTAAGCGTACATATATCGGTAATCAAGTTCATTTCTAAACTGAGCTCAAAACAGAGCATGTGAAACAACTTGATTCCAGAGAGAAAACACCACCGATCTTATCAATTATGAAATTGATATTTCAGAAAGGAAAATCAAACAACAAAAAGCCAAAATCAAAGCAGAAACAGCAAAATCTCAGCTAATTATCTCATATAGAGACTCCAATTTGAACTCAGATAAAAGAGATGAACAGATACAGAGGGAAAAAAGAGAGAAAGAGATAGTACCGTTTCGTGAGAGCGAAAACAGTGGAAAATTCTACTGAATCTAAAAATGAAGCTTCGCCTTTTCTAAACCGTTGCTACTTTCTGCTTTGTCTCTTTGCTTGCTTTCGCTTTCATCTGTTTTGTTTATTTACAATTATTAATTACGTTTTTTAAATATATTATATTGTTAGGGTGAGCAGAGAGAGAGAGAGAGAGAGAGAGAGAGAGTACAGAGGAGTCCTTTGCGAGTCCAAGCTACGTTTCTGCATTGCTGGACGCTGATGGAGATTTACTCGTGTTTTTTTAAGGAAATTCTGTCTCGATTGTCCTTGTTGTTTCCTCAAATTACGAAATGCCATTTTAATTGATTTTGCGTCCTAAATTTGTTTCGCGCTTATTGAAATTATAGTTGTATTCCACGCATTTTGCGGGTTTGATGCATAAAAATATTAATAATAAAATTTTTAAATTATAAAATTCTACTATTATTAATATTTTTATGGTCTTATGAGATAAAAACTTTAATATTTTTAATTAATTTAAACAACGGAAAATAAGTCATGAGAAAAATATTTTTCAAGGAAAATATTTTCCATGGAAAATACTTTTTAACAAGTTATTTTCTTACAAATTATTTTACAAAAATAAATGAAGTATTAATATAAACTAGAGTTACATTATTTTCATTGGGTTAAAAAAATAAAGGGATTTAATTTGATTGGTGATATTAATTTTCTTTTTAAATATAAACTAGTCATTAATCCGTGTAATGGGGATTGCATAATTTTATATAAAATTTTTTAATTGATTTGGATCGGGTAATTTTTTCAAAAACAAAATTTATAATTTATATTTATATTGATTAATTAGTTTTTTTATGACATGCATTACACATTTCTATTGCTCGTTTAATACTCATCACTATATTTTTTTATTTTTATATATAATATCAACTATTTATTTTAATTTTCATCTCATATTCTATGACTTTTTAGTATTAAAGTTTTAATTTAAGATTTAAATAAATACAACAAGTAATTTATATTAATACTTTATAAATATAATAGTTATTTATATTTTGTGACAATCTCGCATTATGCAACATGTAGCATCAAATTGAAAAAGAAAATGATATTTCTATATCTCCTTTCAAAATAACATTTTGAATATGAGCATTGTAGGTTGTTTGCATTCATTTATGTACTGTTGATTTATTTTTTAAAATATAATTTTTATTATCAATGATATAATACTAAATTTTATTGCACAGTTATGTTTTATTTTGTGTAGTTATTTAAGTATAAAACATATTTTCTGATTTACTAAAAAAAATAAAAACATTTCAGTTTCTTAAAATTTATGCAACTTCAATTAATTTTAATATATTTACTCTCGATTTTCAATCAATTATTATATAACAAATATTTTAAAATGAAAAAATTAGATCATCGTTGAAGGAAATATAGATAAAATCTAGTAGCTGCGAATACTCAAATTTTGAGGCTCAAAAAATCTGTTTTCACGGACTGCAAATAGTCCGGCCGGACCAGAAGTCATTCGAAAAGTTCACCGAAAGTATACCATTATGGTACTTGAAACGTCCGGAAAATTACGAGGATCGCGGAACTGGTCCCGGAATATTTTTCGAAGGTACGGAACTCCCGAAAAAGCCTTTGGAACGAAAAACTAGGAAGTCCGTCGGCCACGGCGGCGGCGCCCGCCCTCCGCTGCGGCAGCGGCCGCCCTCCAGCCCGGTTTTCCCTATATAAACAGCCCCGATGCGACTTTTTTACTCACTCAGTCTGTGTTGACGAACGCTCTCTTTGGAATTTCAAGCCGAAGCTAAGAGGGGTCGTTTGATAACAGTTACGAATGTATTTTAATTTAAGATTTTGTGAATATTTTATATTATATAATAATGAATTAAAACTGCTGATAATGATTAGTATCAATTTGGGCAAAATAAATGATAAATTAAAATAATTAAGTTAAATGACGGTTAATTCAATAATGTGGTGTTAAAGATAAATTAACATATAGTAAAAAGATAGTTTAATTAAATAAGTGTAATTGTTTATTTCGAAAGTTGGAAAAAGTAAATTAATAATATATTGTGGTAAATAGTTAATTTGAAACCTTTTTTTTTTTTTGAATAATTGAACTATATTGAATTAATTGATACTTTGGAAACAAATGTATAAGTAAGATCAAAATTTTTAGCGAAAATGCTTAAATCCGAAGTTTGGAAAAAAGTTGAATTAATAATCTTTTTTGGTAAAAGGTTAAATATAATTTTGGCGATAATGAATACAAATTTTTTTGGCCAAAAAATTGAATAAATAAATTTTTTGGCATAAAAGTTAAAATAATAATTTGGGGCAATCGTAAATTAATAATTTTGGAAAATTGATTGTAATAAATATTTTTGTAAGTTAAATTTTTGGCCAAAAAACAAAAATTTTTGCAATAAATTGAATAAATATCATTTTGGCAACAAATGCTTAAAATAGAAAATAATAAATTCTTTGGAAAAATGCATAAAAAAATGAACAAGAAAAACAATCATGATTAGCCATAATTAACTATAAAGATTTAAAAAAGTATCGAAAATACGTGTTTTGATCTTATAAAAAACCGGAAGTAAGTGACTATTGGGATTAGAGGAAAGTTGAAATCATTAAAATTTTCATATGGGATTACATAATTTAATTGAAAGGATTATCATTGGTTAGTTGATAGATGAAGTGGGATATGAGGGTTGTAGAATTTGTGTTAAATTGGTAATTAATCTAGTAATTAGGTTAATTAAATAGAGTCATTGGGTTTTTTTTAGTTTATATAAAATAATTAAAAAGGTGGCGAATCAAACATTAGTGAATTTTGTTAAGTCATATTATTATATGTATTTGTGGGGGAGGGGTTCAAGTTTGGGATGCTGGAGAATTTTATGTATCGTTTTATAAAGTGGACTAAAATTGTTGTGTAAATAAATGTTTTTTAAGGGCTATTATTTATATGCTTTGTTTTGAAGGGTAAAAAAGATTAAGTATTTTTCTTTAAGAAGTTAATAAGGAGAATTTGGATAATTGAAATTTATTTAATATGAAATTGTTTATTTATTTGACGAATTGAGAATATTTTAAAATTGAATAAAAAAAGAATTTAAATGAATTTTTTTTCAGTTAATTTGAGTCTGGAAGATAGAAGAGGCTGATGGAGGTTCTTGATTATGTCGACGAGACAAAGCGTTAACTGTTAACGAAAATTAATTTTTGGGGTGGATTGAGTATGGTATTGTAAGGAAGGAAAATTTGTTTTATGTGGTTAGGTATATATGAGGTAAGGGTATTAATAAGAAAATGATCTATTTGGTGTCGAGATATAAGAATTATTTTTAGGGCGTATGAAATGATGTGGATATATCATTAGAAGGAATTATGAGGTGATGTTGTGGATTCTGAATATAAGTATAAATTTAAGAACAATAAAAAGAAAATAAATATTTTTTTAGTAATGCAAATGGAAAAAGAAGTACCGATTATTCAGTAATGATAGATATAATGTATTTAGTATTTATTATCAGGTAAGTGTTGAGTGATATCAAGTTAGCC
>NW_023590731.1:0-14675 GCF_014843425.1 Jatropha curcas
ATGATAGTCCCGAATAGCTGAACCTGGCAAGATGGGACATCGACAGTTCGTAGGAACAATTTGCAGTGACAGCAAGAAACAAGTTTTGGTTTGTTGCCAACCTTTTCATTGCTGATAGAAGAGGCATATTTACATGGTGGACCACTGATGCAACAAGAGAGTAAACAGCAGGTATCAGCGAGCTTTGGCAATTCTTCTTGGAGTGAATTCCAAGAAGAAGTTCATCACCGAGGCTTACCCCCATAGATGCGAGAAGGAAGAGTTCTTAATACCTGCCCGACAGAAATAAGAATGTCTGTAACTTGAATATGAAAGAGAATTCACTTTAGGAACTAAGCAGGTATGGTAAACAAAGATAGTGGCTAAGAAGCCGAAAGTGTGTAAAAAAGTCCAAGAAGGTCTAAATGATGAGAGTTCAGATGCGGAGTGGTAGGGCTTCCAGCATTGAGAGATTCTCAAGCCTGGTAAGAGGCAGCTCAAGAATAGAGCGAATTTAGGTAATCAGCGTACTAGACGCCAGCGATCTCAGCAAAGAAGAAAAGATCAGACTCCTGAGGTTTGCACCGGAGTTACAACATCGCCGGAGGAGCAGTAAGAGACTTCAGAGTTGCTAGTTAGTTCAGCTGGTTTTTAAGACCTTCCTTTAGCCAAGCGGCAGTAGGGGTGCTTTAACCATTTACCAGCGGTGTATCAGTTGGCTGGCTTAGTTTCGCGCCGGTGGCTAGTAGAGGTTCAGGCCAGAGGAACTCGCGTAGAGGGCACCAGTAGAGGTGCACGAGACGGCGGTCTATCCTTTTTCCACCTTTGAAGCATTGTGGCAGACGCATGGTGGAGATTTGTCGGGTTGGACTGTAAATGTTGGCTATGCGGAGCATCAGGACCATCAGAGAAAGACGTTCTAAGAGGGCAAGGTTCACTACACATTCATAGCAGGCCAGAGGTAGAGGTGAGAAGCTCCGGAGGGCAGAGACACAATCAGAGACTGTGGATTTAGGACCAGAATACTTAGAGGTCCAGCCAGGGTTTATTGGCTATGCGAACCAGAGAAGAGGAGGAAAGCTTCGCAGATGTAAATAGTTGTGAGTTTTCTCTAGGTGGTCATTACAGTTTATGCTTTAATTTGATCCTGGATCATCACATTCAACATTAGTGTAACCTAAACCCTTGGGTTAAAAGGTTAGAAGTTTGCATATGCTGAGTCAGGGTATGGTAGTTACTAATCCACTAGGTGAGTGTAGTAAAAACCCAATACAGTGATCGAAGGATGCCCCAATTGTTTATACATGAAAAAGAGTTTCCAGGAGATCTTATGGGGATTGCCATGTTAGAGAATTTGATTGTGGTATTCTGGGTATGATTAGTGTACACTAGAACCTTGGGTTAAAGGGTTAGAGAAGTCCATATGTGAGTCAGGGTAGTGGTAGTTACTAATCCGGACTAGGTGATGTTAGTAAAAAACCCATTACAGTGATCGAAGGATGCCGCCCCAAGTTGTTGATACATGAAAAGATTTCCAGGGAGATGCGGTGTATGGGATTGCCATTTAGAGAATTTGATGTTTGAATTCTGGGTATGGATTGGCTAGCCAGGGGAGCATCGAGGCGTCATAGTTGATTGTGCAAAGAAAAGGGTGACATCTAGATACTTACAGTAGGGGAAGAGATAATAGTAGTCGGAAGCGGCGAGATTTTCTGTGGTAATGTGAATATCAGCCATGGACAGCAATAGAGATTAATTCAGTAAGGGTTGTTTAAGCATACTTGGTATGGTGCATACACAACGCAGAAGCAAGAACCAGTCAAAAGTTGCAAGATATACCAACAGTTGTGATATGCCAGATTGTATTTCCAGAACAGTTACCAGGGTTACCACCAAGGAGGTCGAAGTGGAGTTTTACTATAGATGTGTCTATCCTGGAGCAGCACCAGTATCAATTGCCCCTTACAGAATGGCACCAGCAGAGCTAAAAGAGTTAAAATTCAAGCTGCTAGGAGTTATTAGACAAAAGCTTTTATCAGGACCACTGTATCACCTTGGGGAGCAACCGGTATTTAATTTTTTAGGTAAAGAAGAAAGATGATTTCATTCAGATTGTGCATTCGACTACAGGACAACTGAAACAAACTGACCAATCAAGACATAAGTATTCCATTGCCTCGGGCATTGATGATTTGTTTGATGCAAATTAAAGGTGCAGTATGTTTTCTAAAATCGACCTGCGAGTTCGGGATTACGCATCAAGTGCGATAAAGGAAGAAGATATCGCCTTGTTAAGACTGCCATTCAGGACCCGATATGGTCACTATGAATTTTTTAGTCATGCCATTCAGGGCTCACAAATGCACCAGCCCGGTTTTCATGGACCTCATGACCGCGTGATTTCATTCACTATTTAGATCAGTTTGGGTGGTGTTCATAGATGACATTTTGGTCTAAACTCAGAGACAGGCTTGCACCATGATAAACATTTGCGGGATCGTACTTCGAGACATTGAGGGATAAACAGGCTGTATGCCAAGCTCAGTAAGTGTGAGTTTTGGTGGAAGAAGTTTCTTTCTTAGGAACATTTTTGGCTATCATCGGAGGGTATCGAGAGTGGATCCTAAGAAAGATTTGAAAGCTATTTGTTAATGGAACCACCAGAAATGTGTACAGAAGTTCGCAGTTTTCTGGTTTTAGCCCGGTTTATTACAGAAGGTTCGTAATAGGGATGTCTCTTTATCATTCATCACCTTTAACAAGATTATTGAAGAAGCAGTTGTATTTTCAATGGATGATAGATGTCAGACAGAGTTTTGACACTTTGAAGAAAGAAGTTGACTGAAGCACCAGTGTGACCCAGCCAGTGTTCAGGTAAGGACTTTTGAGAATTACAGTGAATGCTTCTTCATATTGGGTTAGGATGATGTACAATTTATGCAAGGACAGGAGGTGTGCTAGGCTTATGTCTCCAGACAAGTTTAAAGCCACATGAATTGAATTAATCCAACCCGAGATTTTTAGAAAACTGGCAGCTATCTGTTTAGCATTCAAAAGTATGGCGGCAGTATCTGTATGGTGAAAAAGAAAACAAAAAATGTTCACATTTTACACGGATCATCAAAGTTTAAAGTATTTACCAACACAGAAAGATTTGAATTCAAGGACAACGGGGTAAGTGGCATTGCAATTCTTGGCTAATTTATGATTACTGTCATAGTAATTACCATCCGGCAAGCTAATGTGGTAGCTGATTGCCCTTAGCCGGGAAATCAGTTGTTTGCTTTGAAAGCAGATGAGAATTCGCATGAGTTGCAAACAGCAGGAGTGATCTCTAGCACAGATGCAAATACAGCCATCTTGGGTTCCGGAAGTTGCAAGACAGCACAGAAGAAAGATGGCACAAACCGAGCACATATGGGTGAAACAAGTACAGGAAGATCATTGTGGGGAAATTCAGAAGTTGGATAACAGATGGGTCTTATTCTATTGAAGACACGAGTTTGCTTTGTACCGCCAGACAGGAGAGCTTAGACAAAGGATTCTGCCATGAAGCTCATTAACAGGTCCATATACAATCAAATCCCGGTTAGTACCAAGATGTATCAGATTGAAGAAAGGCTATTGGTGGCCCGGTCAGTGAAGAACGATATTTTTTTGTTACATGTTGTAACAGATGTTTAAACATTGTCAACAGAAGTAAAGCCAGAACATCAACTTGCCATTCTGGGTTACTTCATCCAATAACGAGAGTGCCAACATGGAAGTGGGATCAGGAGATTCACGATGGATTTTTGTTAACGGATTGACCTCAGACCAGCGGGAAGCAGTGGATGCCCAGTATGAGGTGATTGTGGACAGATTAACTAAATCTGCACACTTTTTACCAGTTAGGAATGGACTTATTCTCTAGCCAAGTTTAGGCCGAACATTTATGTTAGAGAAATAGTATCGACTACATGGAGTTCCGATCATCCAATTCTATAATTGCTGATCGTGATCAAGGCTTTACATCGAAGTTTGGGTAAACTGCCAGGAAAGACGATTAGGAACGAAATTGCATTTTAGTAGCTGCATTTCATCCTCAAACAGATGCCAATCAGAGAGGAGTGCATTCAGATCCTGGGAAGAACATGATGAGAGCATGTGTCAGAGAATTTGAAGGCAGTTGGAACAAGATATTTATCCTCTCATGGAGATTTGCCGGACAGACAACAGCTACAATCGAGGCCATTAAATAGCACCATTATTGAAGCATTGATATAGGTAGACAATGCAGGACACCGTGTGTTGACAGAAACTTCAGTGAAAGAAGATTTTGGGTCCAGGATATTGTCATTAGAGAAACTGAAAAGAGAAAGTGGAGATTATCAAGAAAACGGTGCTGAAAAGAAGCAAAGTGATCGACAGGAAGTCTTATGCCTGATTTAAAGAGAAGGATATTGAGTATTCAGTCCAGGTGATAAAAGTATTTCTGAAAGTTTCACCATGCGCAAGAAGATCCTAAGGTTTGGACAAAAGGGTTAAAGTAGCCCAGGTTCATTGGTCCAATTACGAGATATGATTGAACGTGTTAGGACCATTGGCCCTATCGCCTAGCATTACCATTCAAACCTTAGATTAGGATTCATTAATGTCTTTCACGTTATCAGGTTAAGAGATACAGATCAGAACACACAATAACACATGATGTTATCAGAGAACAAATGAAAGAATAAAACATATCGCGATATAACCTTAATAGAGAAGAGAAGAACCATTCAGATCCTGAGCCAAGAAGAAATGAGAAGGAACTTCGAACCAAAAAGAAAATAGCATTGGTAAAAGTTCTTTGGTAGGAATCATGAAGACAGAAGAAGGCAACTTGGAATCTTGAAGAAAACCATGCGACCAAACAGTCATCCGCCAGTTGTTCACAACAGTGTAAACTTCGAGACGAAGTTTTTATTTTAGGAGGGGAGAATTGTGACATTCTACCAGCTTGAGTCTTTGCATTGAGATCGCAGTCCTTGCATTGAGTTGAGTCGAGTTGAACCAAACCTGGTTGGTCGGTAGAAAGGATTAGAAGTGGGACTTATTTGCATTATAAGCTGTTAGACTTGGTTGCCATTAAAATATTACAGCTTGGTGTGATTAAGTTATACGCTTTTGACACTTTGAGGTACCCAATTGGGGAGTTAAACACAGCAAGTCATTTCATCTAGAGACTTACCCGGTTCTTGATCAACTCACTTTTCCCATTTTTCCCGTTTTCTCCTTCTCTTCTTACTGTGTCGCCGCCCCATTTTTCTTTCAATTGTCAACTATAGTAAGCATTAAGTCAACTTCAAGTAAGTAGAATTCCTTGAAGTGTGATGTATTTCCTATTTCATTTAGTTCTATTGGAGATGAGGTTATTGAGGAATTCTGTGTGTATAGGTAGAAGAAAAAGTTCAAAAGCGTGCAGAAAAGAGAAGCTGAAAACAGAGGGTCAAGCTTTTGCGTTGCTAAGGTTTGATATCTCATGCTTGGTTTACGTATTTTCTTTTGCATGTAAATACGTGTGTTGGTGTGTTTGCTAGTGAGGATGATATGTTGTCTTTATTGTTGAGTGAGAAAAGTGGACATTTGCATGTGAAAAACAGGGGATGAATATATGAAGTGGGAAAACAGAGTTTGCTGGAAATTTTTGACCAGCAACTTCAATCTTGATTTTGGAACCCCATTTAATGATTGGAGATTAGGAATTGTCACAGAAGAGTTTATTTGGTTCGCTTTTTTGTGTTAGCTTTACACGCGGCGTTTTGGAATCACGTCAATTTTGGAATAGCTTATTGGAAGCTTATGGCCAAAGAGAATACAGACTGCACCAGAATCACGTCGCGCGCTGGCGCGCGAGTGTGCGAAAGCACGTCGCCCGCGCTCGCGGACTTCCCCAGTTGGCGCACTTCGTAGTGACTGAAGGTCAGTTAAGCTCTCTGACTCGTCCGAATTGCACAACTCGGCGCGTCGCGAGGACACGAGCGCTGGTCGCCGACTTTGGCCAGAAGCTCTCTGGACTCTCAGTGTGCGCAGTCTCCCGCGTCGCGAATCACACAAGCGGCGTGCTCTGGCGACTTGTGCGCGCGGTCGCGACTTGTCGGCCGAGAAAACACACTGATCTCAGGATGCACAAAGTCGGCGCTCGACGATTGTTCACATACGGCGGCGTCAGCGACTTGAGCCAGGAAACCGCTGCTGGACTCTCAGTCAGCGATTCTCGGCGGCCTCGGCGAGTGTGTTGCAAAGGCGGCGCTCGCGACTTATGCCGTGTGACACTCTTTGCCTTGTCAGTTCTGATTAGGTAATTAGCATTTCCTTTGCTCAACATGGCATGCATCCAATCATTTTTACAAACAAAAACCTACCAAGCATAAGAACATGGAGTTAAGAAGAACGATACAAGCATGTGCATATGAATGGTGAAATCAAATCAACATTATGAAACTTATTGAAGTTATGCAACGCATTGAATTGTGTTATGGTGTGATAAAAATTTGACATTGCTACATAAAGAAGCCTCCATTGAGGTTAGGGTAAGAAAGCCAGGCAGATAGGAGGCGTATGTCGCGGCATTAGAATAGGCAGGATCTGGCGCCCGCATACAGTTTGGAACTCCGGCTAACAAGCCGTTTGAGTGGATAGTGATGTATACAGGCCATTAGCCCAGCCAAGCATTACAGGGTAATTCATTACAGTTTCATAACAGTTTATCTTATCACTTCGGTTCACTATAACCTTATGGGAGCCAGTACGAGATATTTTGAACTTGCTACTTGCGATGAATCATTACGAGTAAAATAACAGTAAAAAGATCATTAAGGTAGAATGAAAGCCGCATGTTATGTGTGATTATTATGTGTGTGCTTACATAATGCTTTTTGCTTATATGTGTGCTTATTGTTGTTTTATGTTGAGATATCCACTGAGCTTTATTTGCTCAGCTAGTTACCTGTTTAAATCGCAGGTTTTGAGACTAGTTCGTAGAGGGTCCGTTTACAACTGCTGCCATTCATCTGTAGAAGACTCGGTCTTCAGGGTAGAAACTCATTTTGTTATTCTTTTATGGCATGTACGAGGCACACAGTTGGGCCCAATCCATTTTGTAACTAGTATCATGTCTTGTAAATATTCAGTACATTATTACTATAAGCAATCTCAGCATGATATTAGATTAATCTCACAGATGAATATAGATTCATTATAACATTTTAAATGATTTTCACAGCCATGTCAGATTCATTTTCAGTCAATCCAGTTTGGTAGCGTCTCGGACTCGGTTTTTTATTTTCCGGTGTTTTAACGGGTGGAGCCGGAGAGAAGGGGTGATTAACAAAATTTTTGTAATCAGAGACCCCTAGTGTTCAGTTTCCGCTGGGGCTTTGCATTCATAAGGTCAGTTATGAGTGTACATTGCCATGACTACCCTGATGAACTCTTAAGGGGCAGTTGTTGTTGCTTTTTTAGGAGGTAATGGTCACAAGAAGGGTGAAGCGTGAAGGTCACTACGCCCTCCAGAGCAGTGGAGGGGTGAGGCTACCACAGCAGGCACTAGGTCAAGAGGCATTATTAAAGAGGCAGCTTTGCAGATTTACATTTCAAGACAGATTGCAGGCGTGATACCTCAAGACAACACAAGTCATAATAGAAAGAGACAGAAGCCCCCACTTGGAGAAGCTTAGATAAAATATTGGTGCAGAAGGAATTTCAGAAAAAGCGAGCAAAGATGATAGTCTCGAAGTAGCTGAGCACGTTGGCTAGCTGGACAGCTGCGGAGAAAGGTTTCTAGAACAATTGCAACGTGTACTAGGCAAGAAGACAAGTTGGTGTTGTGCCACTCTTCTACATTGCTAGATAGAAAGAAGGCATCATACCTGGTGGGAGACCACTGTGCAATCAGAGAGTAACAGCAGATCAGGTCTGGCGGATCTTTTGGCAAGATTCATTCTTACGGATGAAATTTCAAGAAAGAATTCATTCACCGAGGCTTACCCTTTAGAATGCGAGAAAGGAAGGGAGTATGTCTTATACGTGGGGACAGGATAGGAATGGCTTGTTAACTGATATGAAATAGAAGAAATTTCACTAGACTAAGCAGGTATGGTAAACATGATAGTGGCTACAGAAGCCGAAAGGGTGTAAAAAAGTTCCAAGAGAAGGTCTAAAATGATGGAGATTCAGGAATGGGAGTGGTAGCTTCCACAAGATTTTCAGAGAATGTCTCAGCCGTTCGGTAGAAGGCAGCCTCAAGAAGATACGAGCGAAATTCCAGTAACAGTGGGTGACTAGAAACGCCAGCCGGTCTCAGCAAAGAAGAGATCAAGACTGCCGAGTGCAACCGAAGTACACATTCAGCCGGAGAGTAAAGAGATTCAGCAGGTTGCTAACAGTAGTTCCAGCTGGTTCTGAATGACGCTTGCCTTTGAGCCCAAGGGGTGCAGCTGAGGGGTGCCTAACCAAAACATGCCAGCGATATCAGTTGTGGCTAGTTTTTTCCGCCGGTGGTAGTAGAGGTTTCAGGCAGAAAGGAACTGGTAGATGGCCAGATTAACGCCAGTAGAGGTGCAGAGACCGGCCGGGTTATCCTTGTTTTCCCACCTTGTGAAGCATTGTGGCAGGACGGCATGGTGGAGAATTGTTGTTGTTATTGGTGACGTGGTAATATGTTGGCTATTTGCGGAGGCATCCAAGGAGCCATGCAGAAGAAAAAGGTACTGGTCGCTAAGGAGGGCAAAGAGTTCCTAGGACAAAAACATTCTCTACATACGTCCGGGGAAGCATGACGAAGGTCCAGCCAGGGTTTATGCTATGCGAGCCAGGGAAGAGGAGGAAGCTCCAGATGTCCTAGTTGGTGAGTTTTCTTTATGTGATCATACAGTTTCTGCTTTAATTGATCCTGGATCATCTCATTCATACATTAGCGTACCTAACCTTGGGTTAAAGGGTTAGAAGTTGCATATGTGAGTCAGGGTATGGTAGTTACTAATCCACTAGGCGATGTAGTAAAAACCCATACAGTGGTTGAAGGATGTCGATGCCCAATTGTTATACATGGAAAAGAGTTTCCAGGAGATCTTATGGAGTTGCCATTTAGAGAATTTGATGTTATTCTGGGTATGGATTGGCTAGCCAAACATCAGGCTATAGTTGATTGTGCAAAGAAAAGGGTGACATTATATACTACAGCAGGGGAAGAGATAATAATAGTCGGGAAGCGGCGAGATTTTCTGGGTAATATGATATCAGCCATGACAGCAAAGAGATTAATTCAGAAGGGTTGTGAAGCATACTTGGTATGTGCATTACACGCAGAGCAAGAACAGTCAAAAGTGCAAGTGTGTCATTACACGCAGAGCAAGAACAGTCAAGAAGTGGCAAGAATATACGAACAGTGTGGTGATTATCCAGATGGGTATTTCCCAGAACAGTTACGCACGGGTTACCACCAAAGGAGGGAAGTGGAGTTTACATAATATGAGTGGTCTAATTCCTGGAGCAGCAGCGCAGTTATCCATTGCAAACCTTAACAGAATGGCACTAAGAGCAGAGCTAAAAGAGTTAAAGATTCAGCTGCGAGGAGTTAATTAGAAGAAGGCTATTATCAGACCCAGACCGGTATCAACCTTGGGCGAGCAACCGGTATTTATGGCTCTCTCGCTCACCACGCACTCACGAAAGATGGAATTATTTAGATTGTGCATGTAACCTACAGACAATTTGAACAAACTGACAATCAAGAATGAAGTATCCATTGCCTTCGCATTGGGATGATTTTGTTTGATCAATTAAAGGTGCAGGTATGTTTTCTAAAAATCGACGCTCAGGTCGGATACTATCAGGTGCGGATAAAGGAAGAAGATATCGCAGAGACTCGATTCAGGACCGCGCCGATATGGTCCCACTTATGAATTTTAGGTCATGCCATTCGGTCCTCACAAATGCACCATGCGGTTTTGCAATGGACCTGCATGAAACCGCGTGTTTCATTCATAAGTTTAGCATCAGTTTGTGGTGGTTGTTCCCATGATGACATTTTTTGGTCTACTCCAGAGACAGGGTTTGAACGCATGATAAACATTTGCGGATCGTACTTCAGACCATTGAGGGATAAAACAGGGCTGTATGCCCGGAAGCCTCAGTAAGTGTGAGTGTTGGCTGGAAAGAAGTTTCGCTTGTCTTAGGAGCATGTGGTTATCAAAATGGCGGATATCATCGGAGGGTATCAGAGTGGATCCTAAGAAGATTGAAGCTATTGTTAATTGGAGACCACCCAGAAATGTTACAGAAGTTCGCAGTTTTCTGAGTTTAGCCAGTTATTACAGAAGGTTCGTAAAGGGATTCTCTATCATTTCATCACCTTTAACAAAATTATTGAAGAAAGCAGTTATATTCCAATGGGATGATAGAGGTCAGCAGAGTTTTGACACTTTGAAGAAAAAGTTGACAGAAGCACCAGTGTTGACCCAGCCAGTGTCAGGTAAAGACTTTGAGATTTACAGTTATGCTTCTCATATTGGGTTAGGATGTGTACTTATGCAAGACAGGAAGGTGGTAGCTTCTCATATTGGGTTATGGATGTTGTACTGTAATGCAAGACAGGAAGGTGGCTAGCTTAATGTTCTCCAGACAGTTAGAAGCCACATGAACATTTGAATTATCCAACCATGATTTAGAACTGGCAGCTTTGTTCTAAGCAGTTCAAAGTATGGCGGCATTTATCTGTATGGTGAAAAGTGTCACATTTACAACGAATCATCAAAAAGTTTTAAAAAAGGGGTTTAAAAAAAAAAATTTTTATGTTATTTCTTTTTTTCTTAGAACCAACAGACAGGAAAGGATTTGAAATTCAAGACAGCGGAAGTGGATGCAAGATTCTGGCTATAAATTATGTTATGCTTGGCATGTAATTACGCCCATACTCGGGCAAAGCTAATGTGGTAGTTCTGATGCGCCTCTTAGCTCGGACAATTCATCTGTTGGGTGCTATTGAAAGCAATGAGAATTCGCATGGAGTTTGCAAACAGGAGCAAGGGAGTGATTCTAGCACAGATGCAAATACAGCCATCTTGGGTTCAGGAAGTTGCAGAAGCACAGAAGAAAGATAAGCAAATAGTAATATGGGTTAAACAAGTACAAGAAGAACATGGTGGGAAATTCAGATTGGATAGCAGTAGAGTATTATTTTATGAAGACAGAGTTGCTATACCACAGACAGGGGAGATTAGACAGAAGATTCTGCATGAAGCTCACCAGTCCATATACAATGAAACAGTCCATATACAATGCATCCAGGTAGCACCAAGATGTATCAAGATTTGAAAAAAGGCTATTGGTGGCCGGGCATGAAGAACGATATTGTACATGTTGTAACAAGATGTTTAACATGTCAACAGGTAAAAGCAGAACATCAACTGCCATCCGGGTTACTTCATCCAATAACAGTGCCAACATGGAAATGGGATCAGATCACGATGGATGTTGTTACTGGCTTACCACAGACGCAGCGGAAGCATGATGCAGTATGGGTGATTGTGGACAGATTAACTAAGTCCGCACACTTTCTACCAGTTAAGATGGACTATTCTCTAGACAAGTTAGCCAGGTTAGGATGGATATTCTCTAGCCAAGTTAGCCGAAATTTATGTTAGAGAAATTAGTTCGACTAACATGGAGTTCCATCAATCTCCATTATATCTGATCTTTTGAATCCAAGGTTTACATCGAAGTGTTTTGGGGTAAACTTGCAGGAAGGCATTAGGAACGAAATTTGCAAATTTTTGCACTGCAATTTCATCCTCAAACAGACTGGCGCAATCAGAGAGAGTCCATGGTCAGATTCCTGGAAGACATGATGAGAGCATGTGTCATACAGAATTTGAAAGGGCACATGTGTTATTGAATTTGAAGGCAGTTGGGACAAATATGTATCTCTCATGGAGTTTGACTACAACAACAGCTATCAAGCGAGCATCAAGATGGCACCCTATGAAGCATTGTATGGTAGAAAATGCAGAACACCTGTATGTTGGACAGAACTTAGTGAGAAGAAGATTTTGGGTCCAGATTTGGTGAGAGACACAGAAGAGAAAGCAGAAATCATCAGAAGACGGCTGAAGGAAGCAAGTGATCGACAGAAGTCCTATGCTGATTTAAAGAGAAGGGATATTGAGTATTCAGTTGGGGATAAAGTATTTTTGAAGGTTTCACCATGGAAGAAGATCCTAAGGTTTGGACAAAAGGGTAAGCTAAGTCCTAGGTAAGCTTAGCCCTAGGTTCATTGGTCCAGTACGAGATTGTTGAACGTGTCCGGACCATTTGGCCTAATCGGTCCTTAGCATTACCTCAACCTTAGATCGGATTTCATGAAATGTCTTTTCCAGCGTATCAATGTTAAGGAGAATACAGGATCAGACGGCGCCAATCCACATGTGGGTTATCTAAGGCAGAAAGAGATTGACATTCAGGCCGGGATCATCACTTAATGAAAGAAGAACAGTTTCATGATCCTAGTCAAGAGAAATGAAGAACTACGGACAAGAAATATAGCATTTGGTAATTCTTTGGAGGAATGCATATAGACAGAAGGAAGCAACTTTGGGAATCTGAAGAAACCATTGCGACAGACAGTTATCCGCAGTTGTTCTCACAACAGGTAAACTTCGAGACGCAGTTTTTATTTAGGAGGGGAGAAATTGTGACATCCTACCGCGAGGTTGAGTTCCTTTGCATTTTTGAGTCGAGTCTTGCATTGGAGTTGTGTCGAGTTGAACCAACACCTGGTTTTGGGGGTAGAAAGAGATTAGAAGTGGAGAGAAAGAGATTAGAAGTGGACTTATTTGCAAATAAAGGTTAGGACTTGTTTGCATTAAAATATACAGCTTGGGTATTAAGTTGTAGCCTTTGTACACTTGAGGTGCCAATTAGAGAGGTTATACAGCCAAGTCATTTCATCTAGAGACTACCCGTTCTTATCAACTCACTTTCCCATTTTCACGTTTCTCCTTCTCTTCTTACTTGTCCCGCCCATTTTCTTTCAATTGTCAACATAGTGAAGCATTAAGTCAACTTCAAGTAAGTAAAATTCCCACTCCAAGTAAGTAGAATTCCTTGAAGTGTGATGTTATTTCCTATTTCATTTAGTTCTATTGGAGATGAGTTATGAGAATTCTTGTGTATAGGAGAGGAAAGTTCAAAAGTTGCAGAAAAGAGAAGCTGAAACAGAGTTCAAGCTTTTGACGTCAAGGTTTGATATCTCATGTTGTTTACTACTTTCTTTGCATGTAAATTGTGTAGTGTGTTGCCAATGAGATGATATGTTGCTTGTTGTTGGGTGGAAGTACTGGAAATGATGTGAAAACAGGGGATGAATATATGAAGCGGAAACAAAGTTTGCTGGAAATGTTACCAGCAACTTCATCTTGATTTTGAACCCATATAATGATGGAATTAGGAATTGTCATAGAAGAGTTATTTGCATTTAATGATGGAATTAGGAATTGGTCACAGACGGAAGTTATTTGTTCCGTTTTTTGTGTTAGGGGGCGTTTAGCACTGCCGTTTTTGGAATCACTCAAGTTTGGAGATAGCTAATTGAGAAGTTATGGCCAAAAGAATACAGACTGCAACAGAATCACGTCGCCGCGCTCGCGGCATGTGGAAAGCACAGTTTGCGGCTCAGCGACTTCCATTGCGCGCCTCGCGACTTTGAGTCAGGTAGCCTCTGCTGACTCTCAGTGTGCCGCATCTCGCGCTGATGTTAGTTGCCAGGCACAGGCTCTTCCGTTTTAGCGAGGCTGAATCACACAAGCGCGCCCGGCGACTTCATCCTGCGCGCTCACGACTTGTGCTGCGGCAGTCGGCTGACTTCAAGCCCGAAACCAATGTAGTCACTGACTCTCAGGATGCAGCAAGTTCGCGCTCGCAACTTTCCACATACGCGGTCGCGAATTGAGCCAGAAACCCCTCTGACTCTCAGTCCGCGATTCTCGCGCGTCCGAGCGATGTTTGCAAAGGCGCGCTCGCGGACTTAATGCCTGTGACACTCTTTGCCTTTCAATTTGCCTATGTAAATTACATTCCTTTGCTCAACATGCATGCATCCAATCCTTTTTCCAACAAAAATACAACATAAGAACATGGATTAAAAACAACATAGCAAAGCATTCCATATGAATGTGAAATCAAATCAACATGATGAACTATGAAGTTTATGCAGACCATTTATGTGTTATGGTGTTAATAATTTGGAATGTACATAAGAAGCTCCATTGAGGTTAGGTAGAAAACCATGGCAGATAAGGCTATGTCGCGAACATAGAAATAGGGCAGATCTGCGCCCCATACAGTATTGGAACTACCGGCTACAAGGCCGTTGAGTGGGATAATGATTATACGGCCATAGCAGCCAGCATACAAGTATTCATTACAGTTTCATACAGTTTTTCTTTATCCCTAATATGATCGGTTTTGCACTATAAATAACCTTATGGAGCCATACAGATATTTTAACTTGCTACTGCATGAATCATACAGCAAAATAAACAGTAAGAAAGATCATTAAGGTAAAATGAAAGCCGCATGCTATGTGTGATTATATGTGCTTACATAATGCTTTTTGCTTATATGTGTGCTTAGTGTTGTTTTATGTTGAGATATCCACTGAGCTTTATTTGCTCAGC
>NW_023590732.1:0-11621 GCF_014843425.1 Jatropha curcas
TTCTAGCCTGGTTTCATTGGAATAAATTTTATTATTCAACTAATATGAATTTAATGTTTTGATCCTGAATCTGCAAGTATTTTTTGTTATTGATTTAGCATAAATTGTAAATAATTTTTTTTTAAATAATAAATAATAATAATATAGCTTAGAGCCAAAACATTTTTTTTTGAAAAGAAACAGGTACAATTATTTAAATAATATCAATTACTTTGCCGCGCTTGCGGGCCGACGCATGGGGGGCGGGGGAATGGGGAGAGCGAAGTGCGGAATTTCGATTTAGATATATATATTGAAAGCGTGAAAAACAAAAAAAAAAAAAAGCTTTCAAGACATTCTCTCCATTTCAGCTTTCTATTTTCTTTTTTTTAGGCATTTTTAGAATTTTATTGTTATTTTTTCTTACAGTTTTTGATTGCCACTGCTTGAATGGTTATTTCAAAGTTTAACAGGTTATGTATAAATTATTAACGAATTCGAAGTTTTTAAACTTCTTTTATCATATCTAACTATTATTTTTTATATAATTACGATTTAGATAATTACAATTTTAAAAATTTAAAAAATTTTATTTATTTTATATGTATTATAAAATTATTGTCTACCTTAATATATATATATTATATCGATACTTTTTTTTAGCAAATTTTCTGGTAGTCCGCTATATTCAGGTATTTTTACAAACCATTTGTTCTATAAATTATTTGGTTTTGCAACTTGATCATGGCATGTTATTTATGGAACTTTTCTAATCCTATTTTGGTTTCTCCCCTGCAAAAACTGGGGCCAAAATTATTCCCCAAAAATGTATTTTGGTAATTTTTTTTCTTTTTTTGTTTTTTGTAGAATTTGGTTTTAGGTTGTTTTTTATGTTTGATTGGCCAGCATATTTAAATTTTTTAAATCTCAAATAATTTGATTTTTATTGAACATATTAAATAACTAATAATAAAATATTCTGTCAAAAAAAAAACTAAATATTAAATATTATTAAAGTTTAAAACTTTATTTTAAAATATTTCAGTTATTTTTATTCTCAAAAAAAAACTTGATAAAAATAAAATATAATTACATAAAATCACAAATATCAATTATTTTTATTAAAACATTACCAAAAAATATTATTAAAAAGTTTAGTAGTTTAATTGATGAATAAAAAATTATGGTTTGATTTTTTATGAATTTATCTTCTTAACTCAAGCTCTAATTACATTCTATTACTTAATCCGAATCCAATACTCTCTTAAATATTCAAATTTAAAATCTATTAAGTACTGTGGAAATATTTTTTTGTTTTTTTTGATATACATGAAACAAATCAATTTAATTTTTGATTGTTCGTTAAAAACGTTAACAAAAAAAATTTATTATTAAAATATATTAATAGTTTAATTTGATGTTTTTGTTATTTATTTTATACTAATATGTTAATTGATATTAAATCTTAAAACATATTGTGAAGTAGTAAACGAAATTATATATAATGAGGGGACAATACATAATAAAGGACATGAAACGAAAAATCTCGTTTTTTTATAATTAAAATTTATATTAAAAAACATTGAATAAAAAATATTTCAAGAATTCTTCTTTTATTTATAATTCTTTTTTAAAATTTCAAATAATTTTAATTCAGCTTACTAAGCATATTTTTGGTCTTAATCTAAAGAGTAGGGTAAGTCTCTCCTTGTTTCATTGAGACTGTTTGTTTGATGATATTTGTTAATGAATACCATTTTCCTTCAAAGAAAAAAAAAAAAATTTGCTACTAAGTGATGGTTATTTTAGAAAGGACGTAACATTTCAACAAAATAAATGATTTTAGTGCATTAGGAATACTTATGTATAATAAAAAAAAAATAAAGAATAAAGAATAAATATTTTAATCAATTATTAAGGATTCTTAATAATCAAACTAGAAGGTTATATATAAAAAAAGGACAAAAAATTTTAATTCAAAAACTATTAAATTCTAATATTTTGTGAAAGAAAGCAGTAATATTTCGTAATTAGATAGATAAACATTGAATGAATTAAATTATGAGTATTGTTCAACGTGTACAAAGCAACATGCAATGCATGTTTAATAAAAACTAGTTAGACATCCAATAACAAGAATTTTTCACTTATTTTATCCCATCAAGAAGAGTCTTTTAATTAGGCATAAATGGTCGCTATATAAATTAGACCTTGTCTGAAACCTGTATATGAGGCCCATTCATTAATGGAAACTAATTAAAATTAAATATTTTGGTAAAAAAATGTGTTCTCAAACCCAATATCCTTTAATTCTAAGAAGCAAAATCAAGAAAATAGACAATAATAGTAACGGAACATAAGAAAAATTTCAAACCTCCACTTTGGGAAAATCGGAATAAAGGTAAAATAAAATCCCAAAATTGAAAAGCTATGAATAAATGCTCAGAATGGTTCAAAATGGCCTCTAGTACTATGGTTCAAAAAATGAGAAACCAAAAGTAATGATGGGGAATGGGACCATTTACTTTATACTAACATTTTAGATGCGAAAATGAAATATATTTAAAAGTATTAGCCATAAACATAAGAAATTTTTAAATTTTAATATACTTACTTGGACAAAGGATTCCATTAAAAGCCTGTATGCCTCGTAAAGATAATGCTTTGAAAGAGGAAGGGAGGTGCCCAACATATATATGGAGGTTAGAGTACCATGATAAGATTCCAACCCAAAAATCTAACATCTCCAAACTTTAAAAAGTATAAAATCTAAAAAATAAAGTAAAAATAATTAAAATATTCTAAGGTATTAAGTTACTGAAATTGGAATTCGAATCTTTATTGATTACTAACGTAGATCATTTTTCATAATTACCACATTATTAATCTCTCAAAACTTTATTCACTATAATTTTTTACCAAAATTTACTATGATGTGATACTCATGATACCAAAGTGGCTTAGAGAGTTAATGTGAATATTGTTGAAAGACCTATTAATCCCAATGTTAAACAAAAATATTTATTTTTTTCCTCCTTATATGATACCCGTCTCTTGCATGTGGCAAGTGATTGAAGAACTCAATTGTCCAATTGAACATTGCTTTCAAAAAAGCCAATTATATGAATAATAAGCGCTAATAACAATCTGCAATTCATATATGGAATCTAATAATTACCTTGCATTGTTAGGTGCCATCAATGTATTTATTAGATTGAAGCTATTTCCACGAGATCCAATTTTTTTCAAGTTTGTGCAAAGCTACGCCAGCTCTGAAACATAAGCGGGATAAATATTTAAAATTTTAGAAAAAGAGATGAAAAATTATTACTATGTTGTTACATTTTAAAAAGTTATTACTAAACAACAAAAACCAAGAAAAAAATGAAACGGAAGCATGCTAAATAATTTAGATTTGAAATTTCTATTTTTCAATTGAGGGCAAACTCCAATATTATTTAACAAAAGCTTTTATTTTAATTATTCTTTTAAATTAATTTGACATGTTTCGTTGAAAATAGAAAATTTTTGTTATATTAAAAAATTGGGAAAGAATTTTTTTGAAAAAGCTGGTATATATTTTTATAACATGTATGGTGTTGTCCATTGATCCTTTGTACTCCTTAATGAACAAGGCAAGGAAGCTCAAAAAACGGTTGGTTGCAATAAATTATACAAGGTGGCATGCTTATACATCATAAGTATGAACTAGAGAATAGCGAAAAGAGAAGGGGCTATTCAAAAAAAACTATGTTTAAAAATTATATTGGGTTGTAATAGGCCTAGCAATTGATTTGTCGGGAAAAAAAAAAATTATGCTTTTTATGTAAAATTTTTTAGAATAGAATTTATGAATTAAGTTAGGAATTCTAGATTGTTGTTTTTTATATTTTCTCCAGCTCTAACAGTATCCCTAATGCATTTTGAAAGAAAATTTGAATTTGATTATAGTTAATGTTCTAATCTTTTATTTTATAGCCTTATGAGGGAAAAGCTTTTAATTGGCAAAAATAACTGGACATTTCATAAAAATTTATACTTCTGCTGCTTTGGGAATTCTCTGACTTGAGTTTTAAAAGTTAAATTTTAGAAAAGGAAAAGTCCAATTTGCCCCTCTTAAACTATCGTCATTTTATTTTAAAACGGGAATCCACATATATACACACACATATATTAGCACTCGAGCCAATATATACTTTTTATTTGGGACTTAAAATGAAATCTATTACAAGATTTTTTCTATTGCAATGATTAATCTTTTTTGGTGATTCTTTTTTTTCGTTTTTTTTCATGTACTTAATTAGATTTATAGTTCAATTAATGTAAAATTATATAATAAATAGAATGCATTATTATATTGGTGAAAAAATTTAATTTTTTCCTTAATATTTTACCAAAATGCTGAAAAATTACTATTTTAAAGTGAATTTTCTATTACTGAAAAAATTACTATTTTAAATGATTTTCTATGTAATAGCCAAATATTTAGAAATTAATGTATTTTTCTAAAAAAAAATTTTTCCAATAAAATTATTTTCTAGTAAAATTATTTTCTGGAAACTAACTAAACATAAACCAATACAATTGTATATCATAAGATTAAAAACCTTAAAACAAACTTATCTGTTGCTATATAAGACAAAAAAAAAAAAAAAAAAAAAAAAAACAGTAATGCTTGAAAAACTTTAAATAAAAAAAAAAAGTAATGCTTGAACTTTAAATATCAAAGTCGATGCTAAAAATTAATTCGTATAATTTAAATTAAGAAAGAAATTAAATAATTTTTATCGAGAGAATCAAATATATATATTCCAATTATGTTAAGCAGCACTACAACGCCTTTGTTGACGATCCTTTACTCCGACAACATCTAGGGTTCCTCGAACAATGTAATATCTTATACGGGCGACATGGTACTAAAAGTGGATAATATTATCAAACATTGTTTATTTATCTTCTGTTCTTTCATTTATTTAAACTAGAGTTTTTTTGTGACATGCGTTACATGTTGTTATTTATTCGGTATTACTTGTTGTTTATACTCATTAATTTATTCTTATATAGTATTAAGTATGATTATAATTTTTGTCTTATATTCTCTAGATATTTATATAATATCTAGATATTTATATAATATTAAAACATGAGTTTTCTTTTTCTATATAACAACGCTTAAAATTAAAAAATTTACTCTATTTAGAGTAATATTCATATTACAAGCGAATAATATTTTTCTTAAAGCCTTATTAAATATGATAGGATAACATTGAAAAGCCAAAGTATATTTAATAAAATAATTATAGATGATAACCTGAAAAATTATTATTAATTATTAGAGATATAAGATTAGACTTCAAATTTTTTGAAAATGATAAGGTTAGACTTTAATTAGCATCGATTTCTTTAAAAAAAAAACTAAATAATATGATCATATGTTATTAGATGTTGATTTGAGTTCATGAAAATCAAATAAAAGAAACAAATTAAACTTTAAAATAAATAATAATAAGAAAGAACTCAAATATACGTGAACTTCCATGTCAACAAATTTCATTCAGTAAAAAAATAATCGTTTTGACTTTGGATTTGATACCCGTTTAGATTAATGGTATTGGGATCCGCAAATTTCGATGAATTGAAAGCTTTGAGAACCACATTACATCTAGTTTTGATTTTTATCTTTTAGAGTATTTTGTTTTGATTAATTTATATTGAGATATAAAGATATATAGATATCTTAAAATCCTATAGTAGTAATGTGCAGGTTTTTTCTGTTTATGAGAAGAAAAATCGTCCAACTTTGTTTTGTAGAATTGAAAATGATGTAATATTAATATGAAATATTTTGACAACCAATATTCACCAAAAAGACCAAGAAAAATTAAGTGTTGCCTCCATAAATATAGAAAATTGAAAAAACTTAGATATACGATAAATAGATTATAATAAAAAATTTAAAATTTTAAAGAGTGATAGTACTATATATATTATATATTATTATATAGTATATATATAGTATAATAGTATATATATATAAACAGTGTGAAACATAATTTTTATAGATATTTTTATTTATTTAATTTTATCTTTGCTTTCTTGAAGTTTATTTTAAAATTAAAATAATAATTGTGTTTTTTTAAACAATTAAATATCATGAAATGAATCAATAATTGAAAATTCAATTAGAATAATATATTCAAATAATAATAATAATATATTTATTTCAATGAATAACTAAAAAAAGTATTAAAAACTTAAAACTCTAATTTATCAATTATTAAAAACTAAAACTATTATCAATTAACCAATGACTAAGAATATTTTAGAATTTCTAAACTCTCAATAAGGTTATTAAAGGCGATCACATTATCTTCTCTCTCTCCTCATTCTCACCTTTATATATAGTAAAATAGATAGGCGATCCCATTATTCTCCCTTCCCCTTCTTCCCCTCATTTCCAATTTTATATACAGTATAAATAGATAGATTATCTCTTAATCTAGAAACTCGCTTCACCAATTAACACGAAAATAAGTTCAAATTACCAATACACCACATCAACTAATTATTTGTATTTAAAATATTTCTAAAAATAAAGAGATATATTATAATGGTAAACTTAAAAAAATAAAGAGATATATTATAATGGTAAACTTAACTGCTACGATTAATAACTCTTATTATAATGATAAAAATATATAATAAATGGGTGGATCTAAATTTGAAAAAAAAATTGTATATGAATAATTTTGTAAATTGTTTATAATTTATCTAGTGCTATAAATATTTATTTGATCGATATTTAAAAAATTAATTAAAACATACTCTATGTATTTTACTTTCAAATACATACCTAAACAAGAAAAAAAGGCTCTTAAACATTGCTCCAGAGAGATCTTTCTTAAAAAAAAAAAAAAAAAAAAAAAAAAAATCTTATGATATTACTATCACCACCTTCTAAGTTCCCACTTCTTTTCTTTAACTCTTGCACTCTTTCATTCAATATAGAAAAACTATAATTTAAGTAATCTTCTCATAAAAATCAAAATATTTATTTAAACCGAGAAAACCACATTCAAAGAAATCAGCTGAAATCTTTATAAATCCAAAATCGAAATAAAATCTTTAATAATAGGTTGTGATAGAAAGATGTCCATCAATTATAGAAACCATCGTTTATTTGTGATTCAATCTATTGTTGAATGGTTGAGCTTTGAAACCCTGACCCAAACACTATTTTTATATCGTAGTGGAAGACATTAAGCTCCTCACGGACAAGATCAACATAGAAAAGACGAAAGGGCTTTAGTTTTGGTTATGGTTGCTTTTTAAAGAAAGCACCATGGAGGAAGAGTGATTGTATAAAGCGAGAGAGATTTGAATCTGGAAAAGAAATTAGAGCTTTGATTTTCCGATAATCATATGCTGCATTTTATTCATTAATTTTAGGAGCTTGGGTTAAGATAACCCAAACTAGTTTTATTAATTTTAGGAGCTTGGGTTAAGATAACCCAAACTAGTTTTGTGGGCCCTACTTTTATATTATTATATTATAATTAAATCCTAGATCAAATTTAAATTTAGAGTGAAAATATGTCTAAGTTTATAAATTGGAGTGCCGGAGGAACAAAGATCATCTTAGAGTGATCTTGCAACAAGCCGCGAAGTTCATAGTGTTTTTGTAGATTAACATTTTTTTTTTTTGAGGATTTTAAAGTTTTAATTTTTTTTTATAGTTTAAATATAGTGGGATGGTTAGATAAATAAAAATGATAATTTTAAGATTCTTTTCTCTTCTAATAATTTGAAATCTCAATAAAGTTTACTCTTTTGTAATTTAGAATCAAAAAGTTGTTCTAAGCCCCACCCACCTTTATAGAATCTTAGATAAGTAAAACCTAAACAGAATTAAAGGAGGCTTGTTTTAATCAACTGCGGACAATGAAAATTCGATTGGGTGCTATGACACTTTGATAACAGATCTCGCTTTTCATCTCTCTTCATCGAACTCTTTCTTTTTCTCTTCATTTTTGAGTTGAGGAACAAAATTCACAATTTGAATCTTGGAGCTAACATATTTTGACCCACAATTATATATATTATAATTTTTACAACTTCCAATTGAATTTATATGATTTTTGCTAATATTTATTGCATTTAAAATATATGATAGAAAATTTTAAAAAATATTAGTTGTGATAACAGTCAAATTACAAGGTGGGTTAAAGAATTGTGTGAACTCTTTCAAATTTTTTTTAATAAAGTCCATAATTTAACACTTGAATAATATAACTAACTAATATCAAATCTCTTGTGCAAACTCAATGATTGGTTGATTGTTACTTTCAAAAGTCAAATCATATGATAATAAGCTAATAGCAAGAAGAAGGATTAGCATATATTTACCTTGCACTCGTAGGGTGCCATGGAAATCATTGTGACTTAGATCCAATACTTCCAAGTTTTGCAATTTAGTTAGCTCTAAACCATGCAATGTGGAAATAAATTAAAATTTTAGTAAAAGATAAAAAAATTATTGTGAACAAAATTAATGGAAATTAAAAATGAAAGCATACCTTGATAAGGGAAGAAACCTTCCATGTCATTCCATCTCAAATTCAAAATATGCTTCTATTGAATCTATTGTAGCTAAGGTCTAAAACCTTTAATTTCTTCAAATTTGATAATCTTTCCAAAATGTTTATCTCTGTATATTCCTATATACCGATATAGATATGTTTATCTCTATATATTATTTTTGCAGCTCTAAAATGGGACCTTCGTTTTAATATATGACTAATAAGGTTCCCTCTATCCCTTCATCTATATATATATCTAAATAAGGGTTCCTCTATCCTTCATCTAATATAATATATATAGTATATATTACATATATATACTATATAATATAATTTAATCTATTTATTATTGATCTTTACAGGCACACACTGGATAATATTGTATTTTCTATTTATATATAATTTAATCTATTTATTAATTGATCTTTACAGGCAACACTGATAATATTGTATTTCTATTTCAATCTGACTGGATTAAAGTATATGTTATTAGTTGGTTTTTGCTGCATTTAATTATACTAATTTTTAAAACGTTTTACCTATTAAACATTATGATTATCTCTCAAGAAAATTTTTACAACATTCTTAATTTGTATCGTAAGTAGTTAAAAGTTATAATATATAGTTAGGAAAAATTAATCAATGCAGCATTTGAGATCAAACTCTAGATTTTTATTTAAAAAAAAATAATAGCTCATCATATGTAATTTGATTCGTCTTTTTATTCTCTTTATATAATATGAAGAGTTGAAAATCAAGTGCTTTAATCACTATAATTTTTATAATTTATTAAAGAGTTGTTAAAGGAACTACTAATTTTTATTGATTCCCACAAATATATAACTCTTCACAAATATTCATATGATAATGACAAACATTCATTAGAGTCAATAAAAATGTGGAGGGCTATCTATTCATGCATTTTTTCCTTTGTTGAAGGACATTTATTTAGTAAAATATTAATTTATTGCTATTAAATTGGAACAGAAGAAATATTTCTATTCTCATTTGTATTGTTTAGCCTTAGAATTATTGTCTTTGACTTTTTCTTTATGGTTCGTCAATCAAACCTAATAAATTTATGTATTAATATCAATTTACATCCCATTTCTTATAAGCTTATTGCTATGATTTATTTTCCTTGTTTAATATATGTTAAATTATTGGTAAAATTTCTACTGCTAAAAATGCTTTTTAGACTAATCAATAATCACAATATCAATGTTGCTAGGTTGATATATGCTAGTAATCCAAGTAAGAATGGAACTTATGGATTTCAGTATTTTGGGGTGTCATTACTAAAGCATATTCATCCCAAATTAGTGAAACTTCTAGAGAAATGTTGGCAGCTGAAAACATTTGTGTTTAGCTTTTGTGATAAAGCTATGTTGTAAGGGGTATCAAGCAACCTTCTCCATTAGTGAGATTCTAATGTCTTGAATTTGCATTTTCTATTTTCTATAAAACAGAAGGGTAGAGGTCAACTGGATACTTTGTAAATCTAGTGGGTTAAAGGTAATTAGGTCTAGGTATATGATCTATTTCCTTTATAAAGTTGGTTTGTCTCTTACCCTTTAAAAGAGACAATATAGTGGAGAATTTCAAAATGAGTATTGAGGAGTGGATATAGGTGGGTTATGCCGAACCACTACAAATCTTGTGCTAATCTTCCTTTAATTTCTAACATCTTGCTTGATTGCATTTGCTCTATTTTCACATTTGTTTTATGTTTTTTGAAATGCAAAGTTGTTTATATTATTCTAATTCTGAAAGTATAAAATCTCCATCTTTATAGATTAATAGAATTCTAGATTTTTATTTATGACTTCTCCAGTTCTAACATATCCTAATACATTTTGAAGAAATCTAAATCTGAATTATAATTAGTTTTCAAATCTTTTATAGCCTTATGAGGAAGTTCTAATTGCAATAACTAACTCTCATAAAAATTTTATACTTTTCTGCTTTAGAATTCTGACTTGAGTTTTAAAAGTTGAATTTTTAGAAAACTCAATTCACCCCAGGCTATGTTATATAAAACGGGGTCCACATATATACACATATATTAGCACTTGAGGCCAATATATAACTTTTATTTTGGACTTAAAATGAAATTATAACAATAATTTTTTTATTGCAATGAATAATCTTTTATTTGATTCTTTTTTTCGTTTTCATGTACTTAATTAGATTTATATTTCAATTTATGTAAAATATAATAAATAGGAAAGCATTATTTATATAGTGAAAAATTAATTTTTTTCTTAATATTTTTACCAAATGTTGAAAATTACTATTTTTAAGTGATTCTCTCTGTAATAGCCAAATATTAGAAATTAATGTATTTTTCAAAAAAAAAGTTTTCCAGTAAATTATTTTCTGGAAACTATCGAAGCATAAAAATTACAATTATATACATGATTAAAATCCTAAAACAAACTTATCCGTTGCTATAAGACAAAACAAAAAAAAAAGTTAAGAAAGAAATTAAATAATTTTTATCGGACAAAACAAGAAAAAAAACGTTCAGAGAAATTATTTATAATGTTTTAATCGAGAACTCATAATAAGTATACTATATATATATATATATATATATATATATATATATATATATATAGTATATTATATATTCCAATTATGTTAAGCAGCACTAGAACGCTCTTATTGACTATCCTTTACTCCAACAGCATTTAGGGTTCCTCGAACAATGTGATATCTCATACGGGCAACATGATACTAAAGAGTGGAGTCTTGAAGCATTCACATTATCAAACATTGTTTATTTATCTTCAGGTCTTTTATTTATTTGAACAAGTTTTTTTTTTTTTTTTTGTGACATACATTGCATGTTGTTATTTATTCGATATTACTTGTTGTTTATACTCATTAATTTATTCTTATATAGTATTAAGTATGATTATAATTTTTCTTTTATATTTTCTAGATATTTATATAATGTTATTTTAGATATTTTATATAATGTTAAGACATGATTTTCTGTATAAAAACTTAAATTAAAATTTATACTTCTATTTACAGTAATATTCATTATTATAAGTG
>NW_023590733.1:0-14084 GCF_014843425.1 Jatropha curcas
TGCCTCCAAATTTTAAGGGGCAACAATCTACGAACTCCGAGGTTGGGTCCCGGGACTATGTCATGCTATAAATGATGCTTTGCAAGGTAAAATGATGTAATTGGAATAGTTTTAGGTGATTTCACTTGCCGCTCGGAGGTTAAACCAAACGTGCCTACGTACTTCCCGTTTGAGATAAAGTCGAACGTAAGATATCGAAATAGCCTTTTTAAAGGGCTTTGAATGGGTATGCAAATGCTGAGTGTGTGTATGCATTAGATTAGATATTATATGAGCATTTTGCCAAAGATTGATTGAATTTGATTAGGCGTTTGTTGCCAAAAGTATTGATTTAAGGCTTTTAGCACCAAAAAGATTGATTTAGGATTATGTTGAGATATATATTTAGGAATTTTACCAAATTAAATGATTGGTATAATTATATTGATGTTTTGGGCTTTTTGGTATATACTGATAGAGATATGAGAATTAGTTCAGCCATGGTTATTAGGCATTTGTTTGCCAAGAGTGTTGATAATGGTAGCGATTGTTCCGCCAAAATGATTGATTTAAGGCTTTAGCCAAAAGATTTGATATTCAGGTTATTTTATCGATTAAGCGATTTGTCGCTAAAATGGCTAATCTTATTTATAGGCAATTTGTTTGCCCAAAAGTGATCAAATTGACTTGCAATATAAGCAAATTTATTGCTAAAAAAAATCGTGGTTATTAAGGCTATTTAGCCACAATTATTGATTAATTGGAGCTTAAGCCGGACTGTTCGAAATAAAAGTGATTAAGCGTAGTCATATAATTGACCAGATCAACTTTAGCCAATATTTTCGGATTTAGGCTTTAACACACGATTATAATTACGGGCATATTAAACTTAATCATATTTAATTGAGCAGTTTATTTTGCCCAAATTGATGACGTGAATGCATTTATGCAGCAGTTTAAAATTCCCAAGAAATTTTGGAGTATGAAGAGAATATCACAAATGCCCTGAAAATTTAAATGGGCAGAGTTTCGTTATTACCTGAGGGTTAATTCGGCGGCCGCTTCTAGCTTCAGCTGAACATTCCAGATTAAGCTCCTCATTTGGGGAATATTTAAATTAAAAATTAATTTAATTAAGTGACCAAAATATATCACAACAGCAGAGTAATAAAAAGCCTACACTAAATGCAGAAAAGCAGTAAAGAACGCAAAGGAGCGTAGGGGAGAAGAGAGCGTCCGTCAACACAGACTGAGTGGAGTAAAACTGTATCAAGGGCTGTATTATAAGAAAAAATAGGCGGCCGAGGACTGGCGGGGCACCACCTGCTGTGGACAGCGACCTGCTGTCACCTCACAAAGTTTTCATATCCGGAGGCTTTCAAGGAGTCCCGTACCTCTAAAATTATCCGGAAGTACCTCCGGGTCCCTCGCGACGTCCGGACGTTTTTAAGTTACCATATTGGCATACTTCCGGTAAATTTTCCAAAATGAACCTCCCGATCCGGCCGGACTGTTTGCAAAGTCCGGGAAACAGGCTTTTTTGAAGCCCTCAAGAATTTGAGTAATTTCACAGGGTCATTAATTGAAAGAAAAGAGACACACTAAATAAAAGCTCATGGCCTGAACATAGAAGAAGACAGAGAAGAAGAACAACAACAAATTTTTATTCCAGTAGGGATCTATCATGCAGATGCCCAATTTTCACAAAACTTCGAATCATCCAATGGGGTAAGAACCAGTTGACTATAATGCAGGTGTCACAATGTCCTGCATCGTTCCTCATCTAAGTAACCTAAGTGGTTTTCGATTTGCCAACGGTCAGCCAATTGGTCAAACAGAGTGCGGAGTTATCAAACCACTTTCAAAGTTGTGGATTCGGGGGAACAACGCCTGTATCATTCCTACTGACGCTGATCCTATCTGGGAATAAGCCATTAGAACGGTCTAGACTGGCATATCAGCACATAGTAGGTTCAATGCTTCGATGGTGACCACTGATCCTGCCTCCACCAAAAGACCAAAGTCATCGAATTGTTCCGGGTTACCCCAAAGTGAAATGTCCTCGAGATCGAGACTAAAAGTTGGCGAAGGGCCATAGGTTGGAATTAAACGAGCTGGGATCGGGAAGAAATCAGGCTTAACTTGTCTAGAGCCAAGCTTCAACAACGTTGGACAACCACGATGATGAACATTGAAGTTGGTGATTTGAAGGGCAATATCCCCCGACCCAACACTCGTCTCTCCCTATGTCATTCAATGAAGACATGAGTGATGATACGATTTGCATGTCACGAGACAACTGTCAGAAGTCGGGAATCTCCAATTCCAGGTTTTGGCGATTCTTCATGGCATACACTTCAACAGCAAGAAGCAGCAAGCTCGACCAAGAGGTGATCTAAGATCCATGGACAGAACCTTACTCAGAAAAGGCCTCCAAGGGAAGACCCTTGATCCGTTTTATATCCTCAGGCGATTTTAAACCAGACCAGGGTCACAATTCTCGGCTAGATCATACCTAGGACCTGGGGGTAAAGCCGAAGTTTCATCTTGTCAGGATGATGATCATACGGCAAACACATTTCCCTCGTGAAGTCGGCAGTTTACTTCAAGAGTCTTCAAAACCGGAAAACCATGGTGTTGGGATTGGAAATGTGCGACGACCAAGATAATAAGCCATGGGCTTGGGTTTTAAAGTCTTTGAATATTTCAGCCACGTGAGTATGTTCATAGAGGAATTTGCCATAGGTGTCAGGGATGGATTGGACGAAGGATGAAACTTGGGTTTCTGAAAAGGCCATGGAAAAAGGATTATCTTAAGAAAGCGGAATTCTGCTTTGAATGTTTGGAAGTGAAGGAGACGTTAAAAGGGAAGCCCTCCATTTATAAGAAGTGTAAAATGGTCTAGGTAGCGGAACCACTAATCATTATTTGACTGAATGTTTTACTTCGCCCAGTGGTGGTTGGGAAAGGCATTTATGCATGGATTGCTCCGGTTGGTGGACATTTAACTTGTATTAATAAGAAGGAAATTTGTACAACAAGGAGGTTGAGTCTTTAAATGACCGCATTAACCCCCTGTCAGGGAAGTACCACGATCCACTTCTGTTTATGAATTAATTCTTGTCGTATTCCTCAATTTGAGTTCATTATTTTTAATTCTTTAAGTTCATTTCATTTCATTCTCGTTTTATTCATTTACAATAAATCAATTCATTGACTGCTCACAAGGTGGACCAAATTTTGGTAAATAATGGGACACCGCTTTTTTTGTGTTTTTGGGTGTTCGTGTTTTTTTTTGGCAGGAAGAAAGAACCTCACTTGTAAAATATAAACATTATGATAATGAATAAAAGGCAAAATACTGTAAAATAAAAAAAATGTAAATGAATCATAAAATTAATTCAAGCTGTACATGCAATCTACAAACTATCAAAATGGTTCAAAAAAGTTTCAAAAATGGCTGAGAACACTGAGCAGGCTACCGACGCCTCCGGTTGAACCACAACCGCCTGAGGGGTGGAGACGGTGGTGCGCATCGGAAGGAAGAGCCGTCATCGTCCCTCCTCAAAGGAGTCTAGGGGGATACCCTCTAACTCTAATCTCGTCCGGACCGATCCACCTCCGCCTGGAAGCCGGTGCACAGCACTGGACTAGCGAGACTGGTGCCTCCGCACCTCCCGACTCCAAGATCCTTAAACTGAAATATGTAAGAAAAGGTAAGCAAAGAATAAAGAAGAGGACGAAGGCACATGAATATCATACATACCCTCTCGTGAACGCTCAAGAGTAAGAGCTGGGCGTGTAAAACCGAGCGAGAGCCGAATCTCTGGCAAACCTCCAAGATATCTCTGAGCAGGCACCTTGCAAGCATCAGCAAGACGTTCAATAAGGACTCATTCAGTACAACATTCTTAACTTTGTAAATTCAGTTTATTACTCACATGTGTGGTATGCCTAGGATCCAGCGCGGTAAGTGGAGGAGCCCGCCTAGGTCAGCGCAAGGAATGATATGCCCGATCCAGGCCCAGGCCCAGACCAGGATCCAACACCACCTCCATACCCGGTGGGAACGGGACATCGCCTAGTACGACCCCCGCCGGTCCGGCGAAGCAGCCGCCGCTTCCTGCCTCAACTGCCAGCCTCCCGCTCTGTAATGGGCTGCCGTCTTATGCGTCTTCCGCTCCGTGTGACAAGTCACACAAGGATAGATACTAAAGGTCAGTGGATTAAACAGTTGAAGAGAAATAAATAAGGTTGAAGATAAGAAGATCACCTGGGTGTACTCCAAGACCTCTGGAAGCCGAGCTGTACCGAGAGGAAGAGTATGCGGTGAAGTCGCCAGCGGACAAAATCATTAGCTCAGAAGAGCCCCTATACTCCTCTCCAGGTCCTCCCCGGGTCATGCCCTCAGTAAGGCACATATGACGAGGAGGAGCATGAGGCACTCGCCGCTGCCCAGGGCCACCGGAGTGTCAAAAATCTCTCCCTCCTAGTAATACCCAGTCAGCCCAGTACCCCGGCATCAAGAACCTCGAAACGGGTATGCAGCTCTGCTACCTCACGACCCAGAAAGACTGCCAGGCATCCCCCCTCCCAAGGAGTCAGGAGTAACTGGCCAAACGGATGAATCAAGTTACTTATACAGTAAAGAGATGGGAAATAAAGCTTAAGTTACTCAGAAAGGTTTTGTCACTTAACAAACACCAAAGACAGCTCCCTTCATTAAGGAAGCTCCTCCAGTACTCGGGATCCTCAGCCACTGGCATATGAGGTGTGGTGACAATGGGGCCAGATAACCCGAAGGGATCCGCCTAACTCAGCAAGGAGTGTCACCGTCAGAACTGCCTAGGTATCATAAGCCCATACCTGCATAAAGAATTACATGAATGTCAAGTGTACAGTTGAACAGTTGAAAATAAAATGCACAACGAAAAGGTGAAGAGAATAAAGAATTACCTCCAGTGGTCGGAATGACGCCAGTTGAACTCACCGCTATCCACGGGTCCTGACATCCAGACCGTGATAGAGGTGACGCTAGAGTGGCCCAGTCGGAAGGACCCGACCTGGCCAATCCCTCAAGCATACCAACACCACGGGAATCTCCTTAATTCTGGAGGTGGAGGTGCATAGCAGCTGAGACGAGATAATGCAAAAGAGAAAGGACCGAGCAGCCTGGTCCCTCTCCTCCCGAGTATAGGCAGGTGCAGCAGGTCGGGCCTCCACTGGCAACTCCCTCCTAGCCGCCAGCCTGGTCTTGATCCTCTCGGCCCAGAACCAATAGACTACCTCGTATGACACGTATCCCTGCGTGGTGTATCTGGTCTGTGTGGTCACGCCGAGCAGAGAGCGGACTAGCTGAGCTCCTAAGGTAGCCGTCTGGTACCGAGCGTCCAGGGGAGCAACTGGACCGGTAAAACGAAGGCCCGTGATGGGCTCAAGCATATTAAGGGAGCAACTGGACCGGTAAAACGAAGGCCCGTGATGGCAGCATAATCCACCGGTGTGAGGGTCATCTCGCCGAACCCGAACACGAAGGTATGAGTGCAGTCGTTCCACCGCTCCATCAGTGCGTACCGCATGGCAGGTGGAAAACGAGGCTGTGTGCGGCGGAGCCCCGAAGCATAGTCGCCGAAGCCGGCAGCAATAACCCTAGCTCGCATGGGCGAGTCCAGCAGATCCCAAAATGCAGATGCGTCAGTGGACGATCCACCAGAGCAGGCCTTGCCCAGATCAACCTGTGTAAGAAAAATTCTCAATTTAAATAAGTATGATACTGACAATTATTTACCTTTGTTCTATGACAGGGAAAATAAAAAATCCAAGTCTCGGGTTAAACCGTAGCTGCGTCACGCAACTACATAGCCGCGTCACGCGTCTACAAAGCTGTGCCACGCAGCTTACACAAGTTGCGCACCCTGAAGAACAGATGCGCCATGCATCTCCACAGCTGCGCCGCGCAACTCTACAACTGCATCACGCAACTGTTAAAAGTTTGGCATCCTAAGAATAGATGCGCCACGCATCTCCACAGCTGCGCCACGCAACTCTACAGCTGCGTCACGCAACTATTCAAAGTTTGGCATCCTAAGAACAGATGCGCCACGCATCTCCATAGCTGCGCTGCGCAACTCTACAGTTGCGTCACGCAACTGTTCAAAGTTTGGCATGCATACCTCAAGAACCAGATGCGCCACGCAACTTACATAGCCGCCGCCATCCGCATCTCTACAGCTGCGTCACGCAGCTGTTGAAGGCTTACCCTCACTGTACGAACAGTCGCATCACGGAAAACTGTTTCTTTCCCAAAGAAAACAGTTGCGTGACGCAACTGTCGAAGGTACGCAGAATTCAAATTATTGCTCAATTTCATGTATTTGTGTTTATTTTATGCATTTTTTCCAGGGCAAGATCATGTTGCATAAGGAAGGCCATCAATTATTTATTCAACAATTAAGCTTCTAAAAGCATGCACAAGGGTTGAATCCCTAAAAGATTCACGAAAGGCTAGGCGTTTCTCTGGCGCCTACGAACAGTTTTGCGTCACGCAAACTTCACGCAAGAAACAGTTGCGTACGCCAACTCCTTTCTTGCGTGGCGCAACTGCCGACACATTGCACAGACTAAAAAATTTCAACACAATCACCAAAATTATGAATGTGAAAGTAAGAAAAAAATTGAAAAAAATTTTTACTTACCTCGGCCTGAAAGCCGCGCATCCAGGCTTAGTCGCGGTATCGCACCGGGAACTCGCGGTACCGGCAACGGGAGAGCATGCATTGGGTCGCGTTTTCCCCGAAGTTCAAAGGATTCCGGTCACCATGGACACCGGTTTTCTCGCCCTGTTTTCATAATATTGTCGGATTATCCGGGATCACCCCTTAGGGTCTCCATCTCCAGAGTATAGGCCGGAACGGGATTCCAGAGAGTCTGAGACATTATTTCCCGGTTGAAAGTTCAGAGAATGCTCAGATTGCTTTAGGTTTGTGATAAGTTGGAAAATGAATTGGTTAAGAAGAAAGTTACTTATAGTAAGTAGCTGGGCCCATAGCCCACTTCTCCAAGCCCAAAGCAAACGGCCCACATTCATCTTCTATTCAAGCCCAGAAGGCCCGTACGACCCATCCTAAAGCCCATGATGGCCCGCTTAAGCAATTATTGACGTCGGTATGCGGGCTCACCACACTTCAGTAGTAATCTTGTCTACTCCACCGCACAGGCAGAAACACCAAATTGCCCAGATTACCCTCAGGTAAGTTTTTTCTTTCAAACCACTTGCTCGGAAGGGTATTTTTGCCAATTTCTTATGCCTAAATTTTTGGCGCAAAGTTTATTTAAACCCGAATTTGACAATAAATATGAAAAAGTTATACCTAAAAAGCTAATATTTTTTGTCCTAGTCGAAATTGCCGGACTGGGCAAAATAGTATAATTCTTTTGCCCTGATGCTGTTTGACGTGTTAATTTTATGCCCCCACCTGACCGATTTGATGATGTGAGGGACAAGGGATAATAGTTATCACGATCAACCAGAAGTTTTGAATCAAAAAATTGAACCAAATCGCCAAAGGAAGCCTGACCCGCGTTAGGGCTGCATCACGGCAGCTATTACCTGTGTGACGGCACTCCTAGTTGCGTGCACGCAACTCGTGACGGCACTCCTAGTTGCGTCACGCAACTCTAACAGGGCTGACACCTCTGGCGCGCGCCCGTGCAACGGCCTGCACTGTTTGTATGGATAAGCGACAACTGTATGAAAAGTAAGCTGCGTCACGCAGCTCACGGTTACGTTACGCGGGTATAACCTGCGTGACGCAGCTTGTTCTGTTGCCCTACCATATAAATACATCATTTTATGCTTGAAACAGGAACTCTTTTTGGACATTCTCTCTCATTTTTGTTCAAAAGATTTTAAGGCTTTAACCTAAATTTCTAATTAAACGGCCAGGGTTTTTTTCCCCAAGAACTCAAGTGAGTAAACTTGAGGAAGATCAAACCATTATACATTTGGTTTTGAAATCAAAAGAAAAATCAAAAAAAAAGATAAAGAGAGAAAAAGAGAGTAAAGAGAGAAAAAGAGAGAGAAGAAAGAAAAGAAAACGTTTGTTTGATAACCACATTTCTGGGATCGTGATACTACATCTCTGGATTAATTTCAGTACATGCAATCCTCAAATCTGAGGGTTAGGTAACTATTCTAACCCTTCTTTTTCATTTACAGCATTTTGTGTCTCAAAAATCTCATTTTCATAAATGTTTAGTTGATTTGTGATTGTTAAAACGTAATTTTGCCCGCTGTTGGACTTTTCTGAGTTGTGTTTAATCACTTTTGACATAAAAGACACGTAAAAAAAGGTAGTTTGAAAGGTAGTTGTGGCTAAAGCGCGTTGAAAGGTAGTTGCGGACCAGAGCAGCCGCGTCACACAGCTACTACTTGCGTGACGCGACTGTTCATGTCCAAAAGCCCTTAACCTAGAACTGGACCACCCGCGTGACGCATCTATTCGTATACTCAGTTTTTCGTTTCATCTTTATATTCATGGTTAATCAACGTATATGTGTATTTTAATGATGTCGCGAACAGCTCCGTCACGTAGCTAGGAGTTCAGTCACGCGACTGTTCTTCATAGAACACCCGCGTGACGCAACTGTTCTAGTCTCCAGGGTAATAACCATAGTTGTGCCACGTGACTGTTCTTCATAGAACACCCGCGTGATGCACTATTCTAAAATCCAGATAAATACCATTGAAGAGTTGCGCCACGCAAGACAATGTTCATTCATAGAACCCACCCGCGCTGACCGCGACTATTCAAACTAACCAGAAAATAGTTGTTCAATTATTTTTGTTTTTATTAACATAATTAAATAGATGATTCTAATCTTAAATCCGGAAAATAACCCAGTAATGGGCAAATATAGTCACCTGTTTTTTTAATAAACCACCAAACCAATTAATTACTTGTGATTAGAGGATTTTAGAATTTAGGGAAATTTATTATTAGTCCCTCAGGTTTTACAAAATAACCAACTAATCCAAGGTTGCCAAAATATTCTAGCTAGTCCCTTCAGGCTTTAACTACCGTCATCTTAATTAAAAGGTCCTCCGTTCCGAAAAGTTGGTTTTTTTCTCGTTAATTATAGACTAAAAGAAACTAAAAACACCCCTCCCTTAGCTGACGTGCTGACGTGGACCATAAGGGAAAATTATTATCTAGTCCCTCAGGTTTTACATAATTATCTAACTAATCCCAAGTTTTGCACAAATATCTAATTAGTCCCTCAGGTTTAACTCCGTCTAATTGAAAGGTCCTTCCGTCCGAAAAGTTAGTTTTTTTTCGTTAATTGAAGATTAAAATACTAAAACACCTCTCTCTAGCTGACGTGGACCAGTATGAAGCGATAAAGGAGGGAATTGGATAAACTAAAAGACTTAATAATAATTTTCCCTATAATTTTATGCACATGTAGAATTGTATAGATTAAGCTTAATTATACAAGTAGGAAAATTAGCCTTCGCTAAATTTAAAAATAAAAATTGAAGAGTTTCATATAAAGTCGATGGAGACATAATCATTTTTCTCTCTTAAATGTATTTAGTTTTAGATTATGAAATTGTTAAATTTTTTTGGGCAAAAAAAATTTTTTTCCAAAAAAAAAAAACCATAAATAATTATGTCTCTAAAAAATTTACTATCTTCATTTCTATAATATTCGTCACATTTAGGAATTTCATTGTCCTTTTAAAAAAAATTATTAAATTTTGTAATAAATTATTAATAAATTATTTGAATAAATTTTGGATTAATTATAATAAATTATTGAATAAATTTTGACAATATTACTCTTAATTTAATATTAATCTCTAAGAAAATCATTAAATTGAAATAATAATTATTAATCATACACAAAGGGTAAATATGAAAAAAATATTTATTACTCCTTAAAACCGTAAATATAACAAGTATTTTAGACTAAATTAGACAAATATTTTAGAACAAACTATTTTCTCAAATCTGACAAGTATTATAAAACAAAGACAGTATTAAAAAAAGGATAAAAAAATTAATTTGATGTTCTAATTAAATATTATTAAATTTGAGTGAATCATGAAAGTAAATACATCTTCAAAAAAGTAATTACTTCATTTTTCTTTTTACCCCAAATTATCATCATAGTTTCTTTTTTAGAAAAAAAAGTAATAAACATATTTTCTATTTTATTCATATTTAATATGCAAATTTTATCAAGAAACATTTCTATTATCATTGATAAAATCTAAAAAAAAAAACAAAGTATTCCATCTATTCATAAATACTTTTAATATTTTTATGGTAATTAAGTAAGTAAATTTATTCTTATAAATTATAACAAAATATTAATTAATTTTATTACGTAACCTTAAGTAGAGGAACGATGTTACATGATTTTTGGGAAAATTATAAAATAATTATTAAATTTAATATTAAATAAGGATAAAATTTGAAAAAAAAAATTAATTACTCATTAATATTCTTTAAAAAAAAAAGTATATATTTGCGGAGAAAACACCGGCTCTAAAACAATAGTTATTTATAGATAAAAAAAAGTAATTATTATTGCCACTTATATTATTATAATTTCATAATTTTGAACATGAATATTAATATTTAATACAAGGTTATCTATGCAAAAGATAAACTAGGTATATCATTATGGCATTGAAGGAACAAAAGGGAAACAAACTAGGTATATCATTATCGCTTCATACTGGTCCACGTCAGCTAAGGAAGGGTGTTTTAGTCTTTTAGTCTTAATTAATGGAAAAAAAACTAACTTTTCGGACGGAAGAATCTTTTAATTAGACGGAGTTAAACCTGAGGGACTAGTTAGATATTTGCGCAAAACGTGAGATTAGTTGGATAATTATGTAAAACCTGAGGGACTAACTTGAGCCGGGGGACGTAAAGATACATAATTTTTCCCTTGGAATTTGTTTGTTCCACCATGTAGCTACAGGATGCTGAAGGCGCGAAGTTGTTATTTTTAGTAGCTATCTTGTTATCGTGATAATTACACGGAAAAGGAGAAAAAAAAAAAGCACTTTTCAGAACCCGCGACCGGGCTAAGACCTTATATTTAGACAGCCACGGGAGTTAAACCGCTTCTAAGAGCAAGACGGAAAACACGCTATAAGCTAGAATCTTTGTCAAAACCCTCTTGATTATCTCTGTTGCTGTACATTTTTTTACCCATAAATCTATCTGTTATAAACATCTCTTGAGGAACTAAAATAAAATAATTTACCAATTTAGAATAATATATCTATTGACTTATTTTAAATCGATCATATCTATTGCCCCAATCCGGTTTGTTTTTGGCCCCGCCTACTTAACCATTTAAAAGGAAAGAGCGGGCTTTAATATTTGGACTTTATGTGATACAGTATTTATCATGGGTATCATGATATGGTGGATGGGATAATTAATATTGTGTGATGAATGCGATGACCATGAATTTAATTTGGCGCGGACGCATTTAAATAAATTTTTTTCCACTAGGAACTCGGTTTTCGATTTGTTCGGGTTGGTTTAAATAATTGGCTTTCCTAAAAATAAAATCAATTAGAAATTGTAGGTTTAATATAAAAAGAGGGCCCGGTGTTTTCCGGGTCGCGTGCGCCGTTGTCTATCATCCAACGGGCCACTATCCTAATTCCCTTTAACCCTAGAATCATCGTACTTGGTTACGCCTCACCAAGGTCTTTCTCTAAATTAATTCGCCTTAAATTTAAAATTGGTGTTTTTTAAAAATGAGTCAATTTTAATAAAAGTAAAATAAAACACCGGTCCCATACCGAAAATGTGCAATGGCGACTTCAAAACAATTATAAGACCGACTTTATCCGCATGCGTATCCAAAAAAAACGTATTTTTTATTCACCGTATCCAAAAACGATTTTTATCACCTTTTTTAAATAAAACAAAATAAACAAAAAATAAAAAGACGTTTTTTCGAGATCCTTCCGGGGTTCGGGATTTCGGCGAAAACAGAACCGGCTCAAAGGAGTCTGACCCGCGTTAGGGTTGCATCACGCTGCTATTACCTGCGTGACGACACTCTTAGTTGCGTCACGCAACTCTAACGAGGCTGATACCTCTGGCGCGCGCTCGTGCAACGGCCTGCACTATTTGTATGGATACGCAGCAACTGTACAAAAAGTAAGCTGCATCACGCAGCTTGAGGTTGCATTACGCGGGTATAACCTGCGTGACGCGACTATGTTCTGTTGCCCTACCCATATAAATACGACATTTTGTGCTAAAAAAGGGACTTTTCACTTTTCTCTCATTTTTCTCTGGACTTTTCACTTTCTCTCATTTTTTCTCCACAGAATTCTAGAGGCTTTAAGCTAAGTTCTTCGATTAAACGGCTAGGTTTCTTCCCCAAAGAACTCAAGTGATTCTTCCCCAAGAACTCAAGTGAGTAAACTTGAGGAAGATCAAGCCATTAACAATTTAGTTTTGAAATCAAAAAGCATAAAAATATAAGAAGAGGAAAAGAGAGACAAGAAAGAAAGAGAAAAACACTTTGTTATGTTAAAAACGTGATAACCACACTTCTGGGATCGTGAAACAGTGTCCCTAAGTTAACCCAAGTGCATGCAATCCTCAAATCTGAGGGCTAGGTAACCATTCTAACCTTTCCTTTTCATTTCTAGTCTTTTATTTCTTAAAAATCTTATTTTCATAGTATTTAGTTGATTTGTTATTGATAGACGAATTTGCCCCCCCCCCATGTGTTGGACTTTTTTCTGAACCACAGTGATGTTTAATCATTTTTGATAAAAAAGAAACACGGTAAAAAAGAAAGTAGTTTAAAAGAGGTTAGATTGTGACCAGAGCAAGCCGCGATCACCCAGCTGATTACCTGCTGTTGACGCGACTGTTTCATGTCCCAAAAGCTCTAACCTGGACTGGACCAAACCCGCGTGACGCAACTGTTCGTTGCTGTAACTCAGTTTCCATTTTGTTTTCACTATTTGTATTAATATTTGCTTGAATAAATGATCAAACATACTGAGGATTTAATTAAGTCTACGAGCAGTTTCTCCGTCACGTAGCTAGGAGTTCCGTCACGCGACTGTCTTCATAGAAACAGCTGCGTGACGACTGTTTACTAATCTCAGATGGCAATAACCAAGAAGAGTCTCCGTTCACGCGACTGTTCTTCATAGAACAGCCTGCGTGATTGCAACTGTTTAAAATTCCAGGAGAATAAATGATAAGAGTTGGTTTCGCGCGACTGTTCTTCATAGGAAACGCTGCCCCCCGTGACGCGACTGCCTTGAAATTCACAGAAATATTTTTGTCAATCTATCTTATTTAATTTTCATATAAAAATGGTCATAAGTAGATTTTATCTAATCTTAATTCATTTGGTGAAAAAGTTCATCAATAATGGGCAAATTATAAGTCTTAATCAAACCAAATCGAATTTAATTTTAAATTTATATGTGATATATATTATGATTTATCGCGTGGGATTTTATTATCTATTTTGTTACTTAATTGATTTTATTATTATTTAAACTTCGGTTTGTATGGTCTCCGCCTTTAATCATAAGGCTAAGATGCGGGTTGTCTTTTAAGTTACATTTTTGCCTAAAACCCTTCTATATTATTGTGGCCTAATGTAATGGTGGATGGTATGATTTAAAATCTTTGAATGATTTATGAATTGGCATATGACCCCAATGAACCTATTTTGGTCACGGGTTAATAATTCCACATAAGAACTCGGTTTCGATTTATTCTGGGTTGGGTCTTAAATAAATAATTAGCTTTTTACAATCATAAAATATCAAATTCAGAAATTGTACGCCGTTAAAAATTTGGTCGATTTTTCCCGAATAAAATTCCTACCGTGCGTCGGCTTATCGTTTTATAGTTCCAACGAGGCCGACGTACCTATTATAATCCCCTCTCACCTTAGTGAATCGTACTGGTGTACGTCCTGATCAGTTTCCTCTTAAATTAATATTAAGGGCCTTTGAATAAAGATATGGGTTAAATGGTAGTTCATTTAATAAAATAAAAATTGAAAACTGGTCCCATCTGCCGATAAAA
>NW_023590734.1:0-101078 GCF_014843425.1 Jatropha curcas
GGCCGATGAACCAGAAGGACAGAAAAGACAAAACCTGTTGAGAAAAATCAGCAAGAAACACACAAAAATGTTAGGTACATGCATCTATTATTTTTCTCATCCACGGGATCACCCAACCTATTTATCATTAATTCTCTATACAACTCTTACTCAATTATATTTAAATAAAAATTATATACTGTTATTTTGTATGATCAATGAGTAGAATTTAAACGGCTGATTTTTCAAAAATTTTAACAGTCTATTGCTAAAAAGTTTGGGTACACCAATTTTCAAAATATTGCGGCGGTTTGCTTTTCCTACTTTTCCCTTTTTCTTTTTTTTTTTTAAAGTCTATTTTTCAATGAGTATATCCATTTTTTAAATATTGGGAATTAGTTTCCGTTTCAAACCTCTGTGCTTTACAAAAATTCTCATCAACTGAATTTAAATGTGCGCTTTACCATTCTCTTTATGATATTAGTATATATATAATTTTCTTTCGGACCGAATCTCTCCGTAATTTATAGTGATTATATATAATATGTGTTGTGTTTCTTTAGAAGCATCCAAACTTGTATTTTCAGTGTTATTGGGACTGAATTCCCTGTCATCCACAAACTTTTACTAGAGAGGCAGAGAGAGAAGAGCAGAGAGAGAGGACGAGAGAGACGAGATACGAGAGAGGAGAGAGAAGAGATGAGAGAATAAAGAGAGAGAGAGAGAGAAGATGAGAGAGAGCACGAGGAGACGAGCAGAGAAAGAGATAGGATGAGCGTGGAGATTGAGAGAGAGAGAGGGAAAGGGGCCATTATAAACTCTAGAAAAATGGAGAGAGAGAGAGAGAGAGAGAGAGAGAGAGAGAGAGAGAGGAAAGGGCCATTATAAACTCTAGAAAATGAAGATCCTAAACCAGGGAAATATCCCTAGCTAAAGAAGCCATAGCAAGTTCGAAAAGGCATCTTGGCGGGCTGGCTGTGGCACTAAATTGTTGAATTGTAACTATCAAAGGCATGGGCAACTTTTGTTGGATTGGGAAATTTTTTGGATTTGTTTAAAATTTTTCTAAAATATTCTCATTTCCGTGTATTGAAGATCCAAGTATGGTCATATAAATTGACAAGATAATTAAAATATGCCAAAAACATCATCATTTCAACTTTCAAATATATAATGACAGGTCTTATTTGGCTTAATAATTTTGTGAAGGGTATCGCGTCTATATGATTATAAATTGGGTTAGGCTATTCAGTAGAATTGGGTTTTGGAAGAATCAACTATGAGTTTTGATTAGGTTGAATTCAATTAATACTTACGTTTGAATCAAAGATTGATTGAGCATGATTAATTAAACTCGAAGCATTTTCCACCCTTCTCACGAGATTTATTGAAATTTTACGACTGAAATAATATTATAGGCTATGCGTAAAAGTAATCTTTACCTTTAAATGTATTATAAGTACCCATCATAAATAGGACTGGTATCTAAATCTCAGGCTCGGAGGTTTATCTTTAAACTCAATATTTTTACAATCTTATTCATGCATGTCCCTCGTGGGATTAGAATCCATTCAATGTGTATCTTCTTCTGGAATATCATTATTCCATTTTTTCCCTTACACCTACAATGAACTCAATATTCAATCATTGAACTAATAATAAATAGCAAAGACAATTTAACTTTAGCAATATGTTTGACTTTATAGTTGCAAGCCAACAATTATTACTTGACCTTTCAATTTCTCATTTAACATATTAATTGTTTATAATATTCCATATCTAGGTAAGTTTAGTTCTTGGGTATGGATGTGTTAAAACTAGTTCCTTTTTCCCTTCTCATGGAAAGGGTACTCCTTAAGCAATCTATTTATGTTTTGCTTTCTATTTCTGCTCGTTTATGTTTCTGCAGCATATTTGCAGTATGTTTAGGGAAAGAGAAAATTACAGTACAATTCCTGTGATTTGCGAAATACAATTAATCTGTCCCTATCTTTTTTAAAATATACTAATTTGTTCTTATATTTTGCTTCTGTTACACTATTAGGCATTCTGTCCAATTTTTGCATATTTTCCGTTAAGTTAACAAAAACACACAGAGATCAAATGAGAGATTTTGCAATGTTATACTAGAAAAATTATAGTGCAGTCCCTATGGTTTGAAAAATACTACTTCGTCCCTATGTTTTTCAAATAAAAAGGGTATTTTTGTCATTTCATAAGGTACTGACACTATAAAAAAAATCCCTAAATTGCGACCCTTTGTATGAGAAATCGTCGCTAAATGGAATCAGTGACCGATTTGCGACGAACATGAATCGGACACAAAAGTGCTCGTCGCAAATAATTTTGCCACCGAATTACTAAATGGTCGCAAATTAGCTATCGACTAGTCGGTGGCAAAATTATAAGTATTGGTCGCTAATTTTCGTTGTGTTTTCCTTCTGAAAGTCTGTCGCAAATTGGTCGCAGATTGTTTCGATCGCAATTATGAAAAGTGATCGCAAATTGGTCGCAAATTTTGAAAGTGATTGGTTGGTGATCTATCGCAAATTTAAATTTAATGGTTATAATTTTGGTTGCAGTTCGGTCGCAAAATATAATTATAGGAAATGGTCGCAAATTTTGAAAGTGATGCGTTGGGTGATCTATCGCAATTCTAAAATTAATGCGCCTTTATAAATTTTGCGTTGCAGTTCGGTTCGCAAAATATAATTATAGGAAAAAAAAATAATTTAATAGTATTTAAAAAACTATAATTTTTTCCGCCTGTCAAAGATCGACATATATTACACACCACAATCACAATCATCATCATCAAGATCAACAAACACAATAAGATCACAACACAATAACAATGTAAGAATGAAATTGTTAATGTAATGTACTATATAAAATATAAAAAAAATCACAGAAAGCTAAAAAGGTCCGAAGTCAAATCTACGAGTTCGGTTCTCTGCACGATCCAGTGTCTTAGCATCGGCAGGAGTATTAGCTGGATGTGTTGTAGTGTCGATAGGAGTGACCAAGGTATCGTTTGCAGTATCAAGATCAAGAGGAGACGGTAGTGGCTGATGCAGAGCCGTAGAAACATCTCGATCTGTAGCAGGCAGAGGATCAGAGGAAGAAGTACCAGCACCATGTTGAGCGAACATTCGCATGACATGTGCTCTAAGCTCTGCAAGCTCTCTCCCCTGCTCATCAACACGAGCCCGTAATGCACTAATCTCCTCGGCACTATGGTTGGGCTGTGGTTGTGAAGAAGCTGCAGAAGCGTCAAATGCTGAGCCACAGTAAAACTATGATGTCTGAGACCCGATGCCATATACTTTCTTCTTCTTTTCACCCCCCTACGGCCTCCAGATAAAGTGCTAGCTCATTAATTCTTGACTCAGCTTCAAATCCAGCCTGAGAAGAAACAACACGCTCGCGAGCTAAAGTGCTAGCTCATTAATTCTTGACTCAGCTTCAAATCCAGCCTGAGAAGAAACAACACGCTCGCGAGCTGTATTGTAATTGTCCTGAATACAACAAATTAATTAATCAATGCAGTTGCAAGTTTTATTATATTGAACTTGTACACATAAGAGAAGACTAAAAAGTAAATGTAAATATTCTTCATTGTTACTGACATTGATGCCCAACGCCCGTCTGTCGATAAACGTATTTCCATCGTGGTCCTTTGTGTAAGTGTAAGTGAACACTTCCATCGGTGTGTGCTCATGATGAGTTTATTATTTGTGACGAATAACCTATGAAAATGTGACTATTTTAGTCATATAATTTGGTATTTTTGATGGGTTTGTTGGTCTATGCGATTAAATAGATGCAGGTATTAGTTTGACTAATAGATGCCAGGTATTATTTGGACTCTATTTATTTGCCTTTTAGGGAATAAAATCACTACCCGGCCAAGTCAGAGCATGCAGGAGCTGCTGGATTCTTTTTTGCGAAGATTTATTCAAAAGATTTTGAAGAATACAGAGGCATCATGGCGATTTACTTTTGTTGGTATTTGATTTATTTTGTTGGATTTGATTTGATTGTAAATGTATTTTTCTCAGTTTCCTTTGAAATAGTCTTCTCTTCTCTTCTATAAAAGGGAGAGATGGGCTATTAGTTGGGATATCAGAGTTTTGAGTTAATAATTTTTTTCTTTAGTTTGTAAGCTTGGAAATGGCCATACGTGGCTGAATTCTTTCAATTCCAGCTTAAGGTTTAATCAAGTGCTAGTTCTACCGAAGTGTTGTGAGAATTGTTCTTCTTTTCACTCATTTAACTCTTCAATATTTGTTTATCTCTTGCAATTAATGGTTTAGATGGATATTCTTGTTCTATTTAATTAAGTAAATGGCCAGTTATTTGATTAATTTAGAGTGACAGGTGCTAGTTAATACAAATCCGTAAAATTGTTTGATTGAAGTTAACATTTGTAGCAATTAAGTATAGCTTGTTTAGAGCCAGATTATATCAAAGTTATATTAAAAAGGGATAAACAATTCTTCTTGAATTAGACTACACATTGTTTGTTTATTTAGATTGAATTGGCGTCTTTCCTTATTCTTAATGCCGACCAATTATTTTTAATTTTATGCGCGTGTCAAAATTAGTCTATTGGTAAGGGATTAATCAAAAAGCGTGTTGTCTTGCTTATTCGTTACTCCGGAAAGACTTAGGTTGCTTTAAAGCATTTTTGGTAACCATAACCAATTTATTGATTATGTAATGAGTCAATTTTGAATTCAGTGATCAACACGAAGAACTAGTACAAGATTGACCCTTGGCTGGAAATATTTCTCCAAATTGAATTTCCCATTTTTTAAATTACTATTTTTTGCTAGATTCAATAATTTTTCCAATTCCTCCATTCATAGTTCATTTTTTATTTTCTCTTTATGGTTTTAAAATAATTATTTTTAATCTCTAGTCTCTATGGATTTCGACCTTACTCACCATCTTTTCTTCAAGTTCTTTAAATTTTGCGCCTAGTGAAGATTATTAATTTTGGCGTCCGATTTGACACCGAGGCCAAATTTTGCGCGCTTGTTGCCTGGGGACTAGAGCTTAATTAATTATATTGTTTTTTATTTATGCTAGATCAGATAGTACAGGTGATCTCCAATACGATTCTAATCGAAGAAACATGCCTAGACGATTGAGGAAAAAGGCCCAAAGCAGAAGAAACAATTGCCTCTACAGCTGCTACAGTGACTCCTATTGTCTACAGCTGCTACAGTGACTCTAGAGCAAACAATTGATCCTGAAGTTCCTACAACTACTTCACACCCAGAAGAGACTGTTGTTCTTGAACTTTCTGAAAGTTCAGGTGAGTTTGAACCGGAAGAGGAGATGGATGATTAGAGAACATTAAGGGAGTTGGCAACACCTCCAATTAATCAAACTCCTCTTTGCATCACATACCCAGCCTTGGAGGTTGTATTTGAGCTTAAATCAGAATTGATCCAATTATTGCCAACTTTTAGAGGTTCGTTGGATGAAGATCCTCACAAACATTTAAAGGAATTTCATGTTGTATGCTCTACCATAAAACCCCATGGAATTTCTGAGGAACAAATAAAATTAAGAGCTTTTCCTTTCTCTTTAGCCGATTTTGCCAAAGAGTGGTTATTTTATTTGCCATCCGGATCTATTACGTCATGGATAGAAATGGTAAGAACTTTCTTAGATAAATTCTTTCCTGCTTCAAGGGCTGCCAGCATTAGAAGAGAGCCAGCATTTAGAAGAGATATTTGTGGGAGTCGACAAAAGAATATTGAAACTGCTACATGGTATTGGGAGAGATTAAAGAAAATGTGCGCAAGCTGTCCGCAACATGGGTTTTCTGGATTCAGAGCCTTAATACAGTATTTTTATGAAGGTTTATTACCTTATTGGAGAGGCAAAATGATTAGATGCAGCAAGTGGTGCGAGCAATCGATAATTAAAACTCCCCCAAGCCGCAAGGGAATGATTTCCACGATTGCTGCCCCAATTCTCAACAATTCGAGTCTCGCCCATGAACCTTCGAGAAATATTAAATGAGGTAAGTGTTTTCTTCTCTTGGGAAAATAAAATTAATTTGATTTAACATCTTTGCCGTTCACGAATTTAGTTGTAGGGAAAGGGTAGCAAGTTAAGCTTGTGGAAATTTGCGCCTTAATACTGGACATCCTACAGACATGTGTCCAGACTTTGCAAGATGAAAGTAAGAAACAAATGAAAGTCAAGAACAAGCCAATGCAATGGGAAATTTTTCAGGTCCTCAACGAAAATATGATCCGTATTCAAATACCTATAATTCGGGCTGGTGAGACCATCCAAATTTGAGCTACGGAACAAAGCCGTCAAATTTTCCAAAATTTCAGAATAGGCAGCTAGCACTTGATTATAGATCTTCTAGTTCAGGTATGTCTCTTGAAGACATTGTTAAATCACTTGCTACTAACACTATGCAATTTCAGCAAGAGACACGAACTAGCATCCAAAATTTGGAGAACCAAGTTAGCCAATTAGCCACTTCATTGGGTAAGTTAGAGTCTCAAGGTAAGTTACAATTAGCCACTTCATTGGGTAAGTTAGAGTCTCAAGGTAAGTTACCTTCTCAAAATATTTTGAATCCGAAACAGAACGCAAATGCAATTACTTTGAGGAGTGGCAAGGAGCTGGAAATTCCAGCAGTAAAAAATTGTGTACGTGACTTGGTACCGGAGGAAGAAGTAGAGAAGGTCAAGCCAACTGATGGTGCAGAGTTGGAGAAATCTGAAATTCTGAAGATTCAGCCCCCTTTTCCTCAAAGATCCAAGTCTAAGAGGGAAGAAGAAGAGAAAGAAATTCTTGACATATTCGGAAATTGGAAATCAATATTCAACTACTCGATGCTATCAAGAAAATACCCAGGTACGCAAAGTTTCTTAAAGAGTTGTGCACTAATAAAAAGAAATTATCTGGGTATATTGATGTGGGAGAAAATGTTTTGCTGTGCTTCAAATGAAAATTTTACCCAAATGCAAAAGACAAAGATATGTTTGCCATACCTTGTCAAATTGCGTAATTTCGGGATTTGATAGGCGCTATGGTGTGATTTAGGAGCGATCAATAAATGTAATGCCTTATTTCTATTTATTTGCAACTAAATGCTGGTCTTTAAAAGAAACTGGGGATACCTTATTGTTACTGCCGATAGATCTATAGTTTACCCCAACGGGTCAGTGTTGGAAGATCGTTAGTTCAGGTGAATAACTTAATATTTCCAGCAGATTTTTATGTTATTGATATGGAGGGATGATAAATCTTCTCAATTCCTCGTAATTTACTGCTTGGAAAGACCCTTTCTTAGTACCGCTAAGAACTAAGATAAATGTGTATGAGGGGACATTCAACTATGGAATTTGATGTGAGTTTCTCGTAGTTTGATGTGATTAAATTTAATGTTTATGATGCCATGAAATTTCCCAATGATGTTTCTTCTGTTTGTGGCATAGATGTTATTGAACCATTGACTGAAAAAGTGCTTCATTTGAATGAAGAAGATAAGCTTAAGGTTGTGCTTTACAATGACTTAAATTCAGAGAGCCTTAGAAAGCTTGAAGAAAAGTTTGTGATTGAAGAAGAGTTGCATGAAGTGGTGCTTGCATTAAAAGCATAAAACCCTAAGGTAAGTGATGGACCTATAATTAATTTACCTAAATGTAACCATGCTCTTTTGCCTTCTGTTTTGCAGCCACCAAAATTGGAGCTCAATCCGCTGCCTCAACAATTGAAGTATGTGTTTTTGGGTGAAGAAGAAACCCTTCCAGTGATTATTTCAAATAAACTCAAGAAGGAGGAGGAGGAGAAGTTAATTCCTGAGAGAAGAAACCCTATATCCCATGAATTATTTCAAGAGATAAACTCAAGAAGGAGGAGGAGAGAGAAGTTGAAGGTGTGCAGGGTTCTTATGAAGTAAAGAATGCGTGATAGGGGATGGACCATTGCGCTGACTATATCATAAAAGGCATAAGTCACATCCAATATGAACATGCCGATAAAATTTTTTGCTTGAAGAAGATAGCAGCGCCAAAGGAGAGAAGCACCAAAGGCGTCTTCTATTAAGCCCACTCATGTGATGGCAGGTTGTCAAGAAAGAAATCGTAAAACTGTTTTGGATTCTGGGTGTGAAAGGCATAAGTCCATCCATATGCATGCATAAAATTTTGCTTGAAGAAGATAGCAGGCCAAGGAGAGAAGCACAAAGGCGTCTTAACCCACCTATGATGGAGGTTGTCAAGAAAGAAATCGTAAAACTTTTGGATTCTGGTGTGATTTGTCCAATTTCGGATAGCAAGTGGGTGAGCCCCGTTCATATAGTACCTAAGAAAACGGGCATTACTATGGTAGAAAATCCCGATGGTGAGTTAGTTCCTACTCTAGTTCAAAATGGATGGCGTGTTTGTATAGATTACAGGAAACTAAATGCAGCAACAAGGAAAGACCAATTTTCGCTGCCATTTATTGACCAGATGCTTGAAAGGTTAGCAGGTAGAACTCATTATTTTTGTGTAGATGGATATTCAGGATTTTGTCAAATTCTAGTTGCACCCGAAGATCAAGAAAAAACAACATTCACATGTCCATTTGGAACTTTTACTTACCGATGAATGCCGTTTGGGCTTTGCAATGCCCCAGCAACGTTTCAACGGTGTATGGTAAGTATCTTTTCTGATTTTGTAGAGAACATTATAGAAGTTTTTATGAACGATTTTACTGTTTATGGAAATTCTTTTGATGAATGTTTAATAAATCTTGAAATGCTTTAGAAAAGCGAAAAATACTCGGAAGATGACATCTAGAAATCTATAAAACCTTGATTACTAAACTTTTAAATTAATATTTAGAAATGTCATTTCTATGAGATAGCAACTTCCAAGGGTTATCCTCTTGGGCCGTCATCGGTTTCACTAGGGATATTATAATAGAGAGAAAGGCAAAAGTCGATGTATAAAAATCTTTACCACCCGTAAGGACGGAAGCACTCTTTTCTACATCAAGGCTTATCTCGGCCGATTTATTCAAGGGACTTTCTCAAATATTGCTTCAAACCTTTAATGTAAACTTCTTGCAAAAGTGAGTGACAAGATGAACTGAAGCCAAGCATTTGACATATTGGGAATGCATGAATGTTGATCACTAGCCCGCTTTACTTGTTCAAAGCTCCAAAACTGTACGAATTTCCATTCGACAAAGTGTGACGCTTAGCAATCATGCACCTGCAGCCGGCTGCTTCTTGGGCAGAGGAACTTGGCAAGTGAACCTCAGATAATGCCTCAAGAACACTGATAGTGCTCAAGCAAACTACTTCCACAACAGAAAAAGAAACTGTTAGCTATTGACCTAGAAAAAAATTCCATCATGCTTTGCCCACTAAGGTTATTGTGTTTTTCTGATCATGCAGCTCCCTGCATGAAAGTTATTATAGAATATAGAAAAAAGAAGAAAGAAGCTAAAACCTAGGCTAATAAGATGGATCTTGTTACTGCCAAGAAGAACAAATTAGAGATAAGCAGCTGGGTTCTGAAAATTTGGTGCAGACCATCTGGTCCGAGCACCTTGACAGAGGAAAACTCTACCTTTAAATTGATGCATTTCCAGATGAGCTATTCTTTTTCAAATGATGCATTTCCAGATGAGTATCTTTTCTCTTTAAGTAATAGTACTCCTTGGTTTGCTGACATTGTCAATTACTTAGTTACTAGATCATTGCCTAATGATTTAACTAAGCATGAAAAAGATAAAATTAAAAGTGATGCCAAATACTATGCTTGGGATGACCCTTATTTGTGGAAATATTGTTCAGATAAAATAATAAGAAGGTGTGTCACTAATGATGAGGTTGAGTCCATTCTTACATTTTGTCATTCTTATGCTTGTGGTGGTCATTTTGGACCTAAGAGAACGGCTTGTAAGGTTCTTGAATGTGGATTTTATTGGTCAACATTACTACATGATTCATATATTTTTTGTAAAGCTTGTCTTGGTGCTAATTGTCAAAGAACTGGAAAATTTAGGACATAGAGATCAAATGCCCCTTAATCCTATTTTGATTTGTGAAATTTTTTGATGTGTGGCGCGTATAGACTTCATGGGGTCCTTTTCCTGCTTCTTTTGGTTACACTGTACATATTGCTTGCTGTTGATATAATCTTCGGTTAGAAGCTAAGGCTTGTCGAAATGATAATGCTAAAAACTGTTGTGGATTTTGTGAAGTCTTAATATTTTTTGCCAGGTTTGAACTTCACAAGAGCTATCAGTTAGCCGATCGAGGGGACACATTTTAGTGTAGATCAAAGACAAATGGAAGCTCTCTTCAAGAAATATTGGGATTAACTACATTCGAACTTCTAACCTGCCTAACCATCCTCAGACAATGCGGGACAAGCGGATTAGGTATCGAAATAGGGAAATTAAGTCAATTCTGGAGAGAAAAACAGTGAGTCCAAATCGAGAGGAGATTGGAGGTTTGCCGTTTAGATGATGCTCTGTGGGCGTTTTATCGCACAGCTATTAAAACACCGTATAGGAATGTCTCCTTACGGAATCGTTTTTTGGGAAAAACCATGCCATTACCGGTAATTGTTTCGATGGAGATGGGCAATTGTAGAAATAACAATATTATATAAAAACTAATTTAGACAAATAAAAATTGCTAGAAATCTTAGTAAAAATTACAATAAAAACATTATAAAAATTAACACTATCAAGCTTATTGGGCTGTAAAGAAGTGCAATATGGACGTGGATGCTGTTGGAGAACATAGGAGGTTGCAACTATAGGAGCTAGAAGAGATTAGAAATGATGCTTATGAGAGTTCTCGGATTTCAATTTCAAGAAAGCAATTTTTAATTGGCCAGAAAGTTTTACTCTATCATTAAGACTGAAATTGTTTCCAGGAAAGTTAAGGTCGAGATGGATTGGACCTTTTGTGGTTATCAATATTTTTCCTCATGGTGCAGTGGAAATTCAAAGTTTAGAGACTAATAAAATTTTTAAGGTTAATGGGCACCGATTGAAACCATTCTATGAGGGATTTTCAGCAGCAACAGAGGAAATATCATTGGAAATTCCTAAAGTTCAGGTTTGAAAGTAGGAAGTTTGAAAATAAAAGAGTAGATGAATAAAAAAAATAATAAAGTTTCTTTTTGTTTTAACAAAGTTTTTGAAAATAAAGAGTAAGATGAAAAAAAAAATTTTCTTTTTGTTTTATTTTAAATTTTAATTTATTTATTTATTTATTTTTAGTCATCTTCTCTTTAATAAAATGACCATCTTGAATTGTTTTTGGATGCAAGAAGCGTGATCTTCTCCTTGGGAAGAGTTTAATGGAATAATGAATTTTTTCAGCCGACATTCCCAGACTCTCTCCTCCACGCGAAGCAGGGATCGTTCAGTCTCTGTTCAGATCGCCCAACGCCAGCAAAAATAGAGCCCAATCAGTAGCTTCGGAGCCATTCCCTCTTCTTCTAGTCGCAGTGTTCGAAGGTTTTGTGCCCAATAGATGCGTCCCCTATTTTGGTTTTAGATCACAAGTCCAGCAGTTCAGGTAAGTTTTCTCGGACATAAATTTCAATTTCTGTTTTTATTTGCTTGGATTTGTGTTGGGTATTACATTGGGACAATGTAATTTAAGTGTGGGGGAGGGAATTTTGAGCTAGGAATTTTAAAGCTAGAAACATCATATAACTAATGAAATTTGGGTTCCAAATTGCTAATTGCTTTTGGTTAAATTTTGCTGGGTAATTGTAATCAACAGCAGCAATTTTGTTGGTCTTGTTAAAATGTGAAGTAATTTGTTCTAATATTTGTTGAATTCTGATATTCCGCATATTCTGGGTAGCTGAATTACTGATGATTAAGGGAATTCTATCTTAAACTTAGAAGCCCTTGTAATTCAATAGAAAAACCTCTTAATTATTGAAGTAAGAGTTAATTTGGTAAAGCTATATATCTCTGTCCATTTAGAATAAAATTTTGAATGTAGTTATCTTTTTGACTATAATATATGAGGCTGAATCGACTATCGGTTAAATTTCTGAATTGCTTGATCATGATTCACATCCATTGCTTTTCCAATTATTGTATAAACACTTAGGGTATGGAGATGTAGTATTGTGTGTTTACTTTTGAATTTAAGGTTACTAAATTGAAAAAAAAAAAAACAGCAAGTAATTAAATTAAGACTTGAGCAGTCGAGGTACTCCGCTGTCCGAGTTTGGGCAAAGAGTAGTGTTAGTAGCCACTTGAGTTTGCGACTCCAAGTACCTGCAAGCGGGTTACCAATGATGATACACTCAGGCAATTGATAAATGTTCAAGCACAAAAAAAAAAAATCAAAAAAAAAAAATAAAGGTTCAGCATTATTTGTTTTGTGTGTGATTGCAATAATTTTCAGTGACCAAGCTGTTTAACAAATAATTCTTTAAGCAATGGTTTAATTGATACGGAATTTAAATTGCATGTTTAAAATTACAAAGTTCAAGCCTAGTCTATTATGTTTGAAAGAATGTAAATTCAATTATTTATTCCCCATAGATTTCAGATTTGAATATTCAACTCAGCTTTACTTTTGTAATTAAGGTTGCTTTTCTAAAGATGTTCTTATAAGAGTTGTGAAGAGTTGGGTGAGAAAGTTGGGATGATTTCCTTTTGTGTGATTGAGTTTTTCCTTGAGGCAAGCAATATTAAAGTGGTGGGGGAATTTTTTTGGAAATGGTTTATTATTTTGTGCCGAATAATCTTACTGACAAATTGTGACTATTTTTAGTCAGTATAATTTGGTATTTTTGATGGGATTTGTTCGGTCTAATCGCGATTAAATAGATGCAGGTATTAGTTTGACTCTATTTATTTGCCTTTTTGGGATAAAATCACTTATCAGGGATGAAGGAGCTGCACTGGAATTCCTTTTTTAGAAGATTTATTTCAAAGATTTTTGAAGATAGAGAAGATCATGGGAATTTTTATTTTGTTGGAGTTTGATTTGATTTGTAAAATGTATTTTTCTCAGTTTTCCTTTGAAAAGTCATTCTCTTCTCTCTACTAAAAGGGAGAGAGTGGGCTATTAGTTGGGATATCAGAGTTTTCTTTGAGTTAATAAATTCTTTCTTTGTTTGTAAGCTTGGAAATGGCCATGACGATGGCTGAACTTCTTTGCAATCCCAGCTTAAGGTTTAATCAAGTGCTAGTTCTATACGAAGTGTTGTTTGAGATTGTTCTTCTCTTTTTACTCATTTAACTCTTCAAATTTGTTATTCTCTTGCAATTAATGGTTTACAGAATGGATATTGTTTCTATATTTAATTAAGTAAATAACATTATCTTGATTATCTTAGCAGTGAAGGTGCTTAGTTAATATAATCAAAATCCGTAATTGTTTGATTATGAAGTTAACAATTGTAAGAATTAAATATAGCTTGTTTAGAAGCCAGATTTTAAGTTATATTAAAGGGATTAACACATTTTCCTTGAAATAGACTACATCATATTTGTTTATTAGAATTGGAATTGGGTTTTCTTATTCTTAATTGGCTACAATATATTTTAATTTTAGGCGCGTGGTCAAAATGAAGTTAATTGGTAAAGGGTGATTAATCAAAGGCGTTGTCATTGGCTTATTCTGTTACTACGGAAAGCTAGGGTTTTTTAAAGCATTTTTTGGTACCCAACCATTTATTGATTATGTTAATGAAGTCAATTTGAATCAGTGATCAACACGAAGAACTAAGTATAGAATAAACCTTGGCTGGAAAAATATTTCTCCAATTGAATTTCTCATTTTAAAATTACTATTTTTGCCTAGATTCAATTAAATTTTCCAATCCTCCGCATTCATAATTCATTTTTATTTTCTGGTTTTAAAATAATATCTTTAATGCTCTAGTCTCATGTGGATTTCCGCCTTATACAACGACCATTCTCTTCAAGTTTCCTATTAATTCTTCAAGTTCTTTAAATTGGTAGTGAGATTATTAATTTTGGCGGATTCGACACCGGCCAGCTCACGACCATATTTTTTAGCCTGTAATGAATTTAATTATACATGATATATTAACATTGTGTCATTTCATTGAACATTAGTAAATGTAACTGTAACTAGTTGACTCACTAATAATTGAGATGTCTCTATAGCAAATATTGATCTGCCTCTGTTTTGGGAAGGTCCTGCTCCGTCACTGCCAGTCTCACTGGGTCTGTTTTGTGTAAATATGTCACACTTTCTCTTGAATGCAAGATTCTCTCAAGCCTTCTGCCAACTCTCCCATATCTCCTGAGACACGCAGTGCTACTTCTTACCGCTTTTTTGCATCCTATGGGTGAAGTCAGCATACCGTAGAGCGCACAATTTCTCCCAGGCCACTTTTAGCATAGCCGTAATAGCCTCTTCTCATATGAAATGCTTTTGCAAAAATGAAAAATAAAATTTCAATAAAGAGTAAATGAAGGCCCATATACACAGATTATTAATTACATTGAATGAAGATATTTGAATGAAGATATAACATGAACAAATCGTACCTGAGACTCTTCCCACTAAAAGATCTCTTGCATCTTGTGGTACGGAATCCATTATCTCAATCTTTATCGAGATTTTGTAAGCATTGATTCATCCTCATAAATTTGCCTTTGATTGCTTGAGATGAATGGATATGTGCTTTCGAGAAAAAAATATAGAGTGAATATGAGCTAGTATGAAAGCAAAAATCTGAACAAAACCAAGTTCAAAGGAAAAAGTAAATAAGTAGTTATTGTCTCGTTACCAAACTGAGCTTGTTACGTGGCTCTGATGAAGCTGCAAAAGAAGCGACAAATGCTATCAATACAGATAAACAATTAACATATAACGTGTACTGCATCCTCGGCCAAGACCTCCACGCTAACCACTGCCAGACGCGTCCGAATCAACGCCCTGCCTTTAGCCATCTGTACTACAGATAACAGAACTTACATATATATGCCTAAAATTATGTGAATTGTAGAACATATGGTAAATATGTATAAAGAGAGTGAATAACATTAAAATTCTTCATTGATAATATTATATATACATCTATTAATTTTCAAACACATTTTACATAATGCATTAAGTATTTCTGTCTTCATCATCATCTGTGTCTTCATCATCATCTGCTTCCTCTTCTTCTTCTTCTTCCTCTTCTTGATCTTCATCTTCTGAGGTACCCATGATGATTTGATTCCTCTTCATCATCTGATGCTCCTATTTCAACATAAGTTTCGCTTTCATTATCCAGTCTATCCTTTAAATCTTCAACAACTTGCATCAGTTGCGTATCAACCGCAACTTCTTGAAATGGCTCAGATATTGCAAGTAAAGCAGATTATTTGGTTTCAGCTGCGTGAACAACTGCTCTAGGCTTGATTTTACATACTGCAATCCAATCGCAACTATCTCGTTTCAATGATGGATATGGAACATATTACACCTACACAGCTCGCATCGCCAACACAAAAGGTTCATACTTCGTATATATTCTTCTTTGATTAATATCCACAAGATTATACTTAGGATGAACCTTCATACCAACTTTTGGCGTAGGATCAAACCATTCACATTTGAATAAGATTGTGCGGATCAACCATTCAACATTTTTTTGAAATAAGATGTGCACTTGATTGGTAGGGATGGACTAATTCTAACTCCCAAAGCCCAAACCAATTTTCCATAAAAAATCCATCTTGACGTCGTCACTATAGTTTTGATCCATTTATGCAACACACAGTTTGATCCCTTTATGCAAACACCACTGTTCATTGTCTTTCTACTTGTCCCATAACCCTCAGTGTGAAACTTGTAACCATTTACAAAGTAGCCATAGAAGGTATTAGCAGCCGGTAGAGGTCCTTTTGCTAGATCAGTAATGAATCTGTTATCAATATCGCTTCTCGAGCTTCGAGCCTATGGGAAATAGTAATGAAACGAGTGAAATCTAAGAATGTAAACATATATGTTGTGTAAATAGAAAGTTACTTACATAACATTTGAACCATTCTGCAAATTTTGAGTCCAGTTTTGCATCAACTGCAGTATCAGTCAAATTGAGATTTTGTAACCGTAAAAGGTTGATATATTTCCTGTTTATGAACGAATAAAATTATCATAAATATGATTTAACTAAGCTGTATTAAGTTTATACTCTACAAGATTTATACTTACTGTACAAATGGTGTAGTCTCTTCACAATTCAACAAAATATAAGTTTGAGCTGCTCGTATCTCTACATCGGTCAATTGTCTTTTTTATTATTTACCAATCGTACACCCAGGATAGGTGAAAATTTTTAGATTCCCTTCTAACTCAGATTCTATTCGATCTCCTCCGTCATCATTACGTGGCACTCTCCGATGCTTGGTGTAAACATGTGGTTCGAAGTAGTGGTAGTGTTAACAGAAGGTGGAAGCTTGTTGCACCAAATATGCATTGCAAATTGATCCCTCAACCTTTGCCTTATTGCACACGTTCTTTTTAATTTTCTACAGGTGTCTGTAATTGCACAATAACAATATGTAAATATGAGTTGAAAAAACATTGTAATGATTAGAATGGGATGTTAATGGTTCGCCTCTCAAATGGATACATCCATCTATATTGTACCGGTCCTGCTATACGACATTCATAGGGCAATGAACCGGCAGATGCTCCATAGAATCAAAGAAGTCGGGCAAAAAAAATTTGCTCCAATTTGCATATTACTACTGGGATTTCTCGTGCTAATTGGTCCATATCATTGCATCGGATAACAGTCATCGTCAATTCCTTGAAAAGAGACTCAATTCTGTCATTTCTTCCCAAATTTTCCCTAGCAACAATTCCCGAAATTCCACAAAAATCAATCTTTGCATGAAAACATGACAGTCATGGCTTTTTATGCCAAACAATCTGTATTTCCTTATGTCAACACATCTACCCATATTTGAACAGTATCCATCTGGAAACCTCAATGATCGGACCCATTCACATAATACTTACCTTTGGGGTTTATCTAAAGAATAACATGACTTTGGAAACTTTCCAATAACTACAGATTGCTCAAGTTCTGGTCGATGACAAATTTCCTTCATGTCTGCTCTCGCTTTTGCATTATCCTTGGATTTCCCATCAATGTTCTTGACAGTGTTGAACAGTTTTTCAAACAAATTTTTTTCTATGTGCATCACATCAAGGTTATCACAAGGTTATTTTCTATGTGCATCACATCAAGGTTATGATGGATAAGAAGTGAACTCCAGTATGGCAAATCCTAGAAGATGCTTCGCTTTTTCCATCTGCTATTCCTGTCAATTCTACCATTTACCTCTTTTGCACCTAACTCTGTAACTTTCATAAGCCCTAGATCTTCAATTTCTTGTAATATTTCAGCTCTACACTTCACAGGTGGAGGGGGATCAGCAATAGTTGTGTTCTTTCTAAAGCATCATCGATTTCACCTCCAAGGGTGAGATTCTGGTAAGAATTTACGATGAGAATCAAACCAACATTGTTTTCATCCATTTTTTTAATGTCAATGCATTAGTGTTTTCCATGCAATGAGGACAAGCCAATTTGCTTGCCATACTCCACCTAGATAACATTCCATATGCTGAAAAATCACTAATGGTCCAAAGCAAAGTAGCTCACATTATGAAATTATGATTGGCCAAAATATCAAACGTTTCAACCCCATACTCCCATAAATTATTAAGTTCGGCAATCAAAGATTGTAGAAATACATCAATTTTGTATTTCAAATTATTACGGCCAGGTACAATGACATACAAAAACATGTATTCATCTTTCATATACATTGAGGGTGGTAGATTATATGGTGTGACAATGATAGGCCATGATGAATATTGTTGTCCTAATTGTCCAAATGGCTGAAACCCATCAGTGCAAAGCCAAAGCCCCAATCTCACATTTCTTATCTCAGCAGCAAACACATGATGATTGTTATCAAAGTCCTTCCAGGCTTCAGAGTTTGACGGATGAGTCATTATACCATCCTCATATTCATGCAAGCATGCCATCTCATGTGTTCAGCTGTCGCCTTAGATGCATATAACCTTTAAAGATGAGGAACAAGAGGGAAATAATACATCTTCTTGAAAGTCTTCTCTCTTTGTACTGTACTCTACCAGTCCCTCGACCCCGCCGCTTGATATCTTGGAATATTACAAAAAACTTTGCATTACTCTTAAAACTTGCATTCTCTTAATTCGGAGTCAACACCCCAGTATATCATATAATTATTTCGACAACAATCAATCTTTTCCACAGGTAGTCCTAATCCCTGAACTAATTTTCTTTTTCGATAAAAATTATCCACCTTCGAATGGCCTTCAGGCAACATTTCTTTTGATAACTGCACAAAATCATCCTTACACCTTTCTAAAAAATGGTGCTCCACTTTCATGTGTAGTAATCGTGCCACTACAGATAGAACTGAATGATTCTTGTATCTAGGCCACAGTTCACTATTAGCTGCACTTAGCATGTTAAACAATTGTTGTGCTGCATAGTTTGGCGATTCCTCTATAGTGTCCCAATGGAATTCTGCTCTACCCGCATCGAGTACCATATCATTGCATCGATTACCATACGATTACCATACTGAAATTGCAAAAGCTGACATTTTGAACTTACAGCAATAGAGTGGCTTGACCCACTGAAAACTCGAGGTTCACCATGATATATCTATTCGTAATAATTTTTCACGAACTCATACTTGCATAAATGAAGTTTAATTCTATCGATATCTAAGAATGCTCTATTTTGACACTTCTTGTGATTACATGGACACCTCAACTTATTACTATCCATACAACTGGAATTACCAACTGCAAACTCTCTAAACAATTCCAATCCTTGCAAGAATTCATTTTTTAATATCCCATTGACCTCATACCTCCAGTACATCCAATCTCGATTAGTCCGCATTTTTTTACGTAATTAACACTATGTTTATAAATGACAAATTATATGTAATTGCATTAGTCCTAAATCATCCTTAAAATAGACCAAAAGTAATGTTCCATTTGCATTTCTAACCTACTAAGATTATTTCAATAATAAGGGTAACTATATATGTTGTAAACTCACTAAGGTTATTATTTCTAACTAAGGGTAACTATATATATTATATATAATATATATGATAATATATATATATATATATATATATATATATGTAAACTTAGTATAATATTAGTAAGTGTACGATTCCTCATATTCAATTTTTAAAAAAATTTCGGTAGCACTTCGGCAAAAAATTATCATATTTCAAGTTAAAACACACTCACATAAACATTTCTATATAATCCCAACATTCTCCAAAGTCAAAATGGCCACTACTAGGCCTCCAACTCAAACGCATCATTCATGTGATTTCCACTCAAGTAAAAACACAAATCAACATAAAGTAATTTCAAATAAATAAATTTCAATACATCATTGCAAATTAGGTTTTTAATCAGTTGCGGATTAAAAAACATACCAAACACCTATAAAATCAAATGCTCTCTAAAACCCTAAAAGCATATGAAACACCTATAAAATTAAATGCCTTTTAAAACACTAGAAGCTGCATGAAAAATTGTTGTCGAATTAAGGCATTAGAGTATTCAAAAAAATCAGTCAACAAAAAATATTATGTCCTTTTTTATTCATACATTTTAGCATAATGTATAACATTGTAATTATATATATATTATGTCCTTATTTTTTATTTTTCTTATACTGTTACATCGTTTTGTCAATTTTTAGTACTTTTTCTTCGTCACAAAATGTTATTTTATTATTGCATTTTGTCAAAATTAATTAATTAATTAATATATTATTGTATTTACTGATTATTTCATTTATATTGAGTCAAAATTAAGTGATTTATCTCTCTATTTAATGGAAAAAAATTATAAAAAATTAATAGAATAATATAAGAGTATAAATCAAATAAAAGTGGATGAATCATAGTCCATGCTTAATTGCAGAATGTCAAATAGCTTAATGTTTAGGTGAGCATTGGATTATTTTATGGTTATTATCTTTGAGGTGATTAACATTCTTTTAGTTCGGGTGTTTTGAATTATTATGAAAACATTGAAGTTCTAATAATATAAATCAAATAATTATGTTTTTTATTTTTAATAATTTATACATTATTGATTAAAAGTCTTTCGTTATTATCATTGAGGTGATCAAAAAATAAAAATTTATTAAAATCTCAAATCCAACTGAATTTTTTGTGGGCCATGCTTATTATGTAATCAAATTTCATATATTTAAGGTGACCTAAGATTTTTTTTTTTTTTTTTTTTTTTTTTTTTTTTTTTTTTTTTTTTTTTTTTGGTGAAGCTTACCAATGCTAGAGATAGATTTATATTTTATACTTTTTTGTAATGTGCAGCAATTAAGCAGAACAAAGAATAAGTTTCTTTTTTTTTTTTTTTTTTAATAGAAAGAGTAAATATTATCACTTGTGGAAGAGATTGCACATGTTAATTTTTTTTTTTTTTTTTAAGAAAGAGTAAATATTATCACTTGTGAAGAGATTGCACATGTATAAGTACAAACAAATTACAGCCACAATTAACATGGTACAAAAAGAAAAAGAAAAAACAAAACCTTAACCTGTTGCTAAAATGCATCCCAACAAAAAATTGTTGTCCAATCAAGATTCATACAAAATAAAAAACACAAAACAATAAACAAAAAATAGAAAATGAAAAAAAAAACCAAAAAAAAAAAGAAAAAAACACAGGCTAAGGCGACGTACCTGACCAGGCAAAGAATGCGTAATCTCCGGTGAGAGGGGCTTCTTCGGTGACCCATGCTACAACAGAGTAGAAAAGGAGGCGGCTAGAAATGGCGCTACAGAGAGGAGAAGGAGAAGAAGCTGTTGTGCTCGCACAAGGCGACTAAGGGCTAATAAAGCTCTATTTTTTTGCGACTGACAATTCATTAAAAAATCGGTCGCAATTTTTAATCCTGGATGTCGTTTTGTTGTCAGAAATATTGCGACCGACTTGTGATCAAAATAATCGGTCGCAAATCGGTCACTAATCCCTTGCAAACCGGAAACTAAATTTGGCGCTGAACTGTAGGCGCAATTTTACGATCGACTTTGAAATTGTCGCAAATTAGTCACAATGGGTCGCAAAATGGAAACCAAACTGGCGGAAATTATTAGCGCTAGAATTAGCGACGAATCTGCTTTCGGTCTCAAGTCCATCGCAAATTCTGTTACCGTTTGATCGCAAATCCGTCGGTAGATATTTAATCTCCTAATCATCGCAATTGGTCGAAATATCATCGCAATAAGTCCGTCGCAAAAATTGATCGCAAAAGCGCATTTTTTTTTTAGTGTTAATGAAAAAGATATAAAATTGGATGAAATGACCTTATATAATCTGACGGAAGTAAATTTTAAGGACATTTTAGTCTATTTCCTAAAAGATAGGGACGGACTAACTATATTTCGTAAGCTACAAGGATCGTACTGTAATTTTCTCTTAGAAAATTGGGAGTCAAATTTTTGCTTAATTAATCCATGTTTAGGTTTTTGGGTGTTTTGGGTAATTCTGATCACTTGATTAGGTACTCGGCTTGTTAAGCTTTTTCCAGCTATTTTAACTTCTATAAATTTAATAAAATTTAAAAGTCCTAGCCGATTGAAAAAAAAGTGACCTTTAATTACATGTAATAGCATTTAAACTTCAGCGGTTAATAATTTAGAAGTTGAAAGTTGATGTTATATCTAGTGATTAGCATAACTTAATTAAAAAAAAAAAAAACTAGTGATGAGAATTTGACTTTTTGATAGATAGCGAATATAATTAATTAACTAAATTTCAAGTAATTATCAACTGGTAACAGTTAATTAACAACTGCATATTGGACAAAATGGAACTACCATGCATGTTATCATATCGAACTGCAAAGGATTGGACATTAAGTTATCTCTTGAGAGGGTGAAGACAAGGACATAGAGAAAATAAAAACAAACGGTTAGCCAGGCGAAACCAAGATTTATAAGTAAGGAAGAAACTGTAGTTAAAGGAAGAGTAAAAATTTGAATTTGTTTTGCCAAGGAATTTTTGAGCGAGCTATTCGATACTCTTTCCTTTTAGTGAGGTAGAGGTTCGATCCTCGATGAAGTAAATATTCATTGGGCGCTATGCTGATCTGAATATTTATCTTGATTTGAATACAATAATTGTTAAAGGAATTTTTTCTTTTTTTCAAAGACAAAGGGGGATGATTACCCTTCTCTAATAACATGACTTCGCCACTGATAATCTAAGATACCCAGTAAAGTTTATTTTGTTTCAGAGAATCATAATAATTAAATTTTAATAATAAATCGCTAATTATTAATTAGCAAGTATACAACTACTGAATCAAATGAAATGATGTAAGCCAAAATTGCATAGTTAAGAATAATGTTGAAGGGATAGAAGCAAAGGTTTCACAAAGGAGTAGATCAATTGGCTACTGTTGGAGGATGCTATCTGGGTTTGTCCTGTTTAAGAGAATTTCTAGAGAAATGGACCCACTGATCACGTGGAGAAGGGGTGTCTAATGGTAATCCTACAAGACAAAGGAATGGTCATTTACAAATCTCCTCTAATCCTTTCACAACCAATTATCATCTATCTCTCACGTGGGACTCTTGGTCCTACACACCACCGCCCCTTTCCCTTATAATTTGCCCTTTTCACTTCGCTATTCTTATATTCTTCTTATCATATCACACACATTGTTGCACCAACTACTTCACTGTTCATTCTTTTCCTTGTTACAGTTTCATATATTTTAGTTATAGCAGTAGAAGATTCTGTTGACATGGGAGACTCTTCTGCTTCATACATACACATGGTTAGCCTTTTTTTTCCAAGAATTTCGTTATTTATTTTATTGATCAATATTATTACAGTACTTTGATCTCAACCAATTTTATAATTTATCATTTATTTATATTTTATGATTATGAGTCTTCTTGTTAAGTGTTATTCAGCTTCAGCATCTTATAGAGAAGTGCTTGATCTTTAACATGACAAAGGAGGAGTGCATGGAAGCCCTTTCTAAACATGCAAATATTGATCCTATTATCACTTCTACTGGTTTGTTTTATTTGCCTTTTTCTTTTACCAATTCTTAATTTAATGTTTTGACTTTGTATATATGAATCAACCTAACTAGTTATTGAGGTTGATTCTTGATATTTATGTATGTATATGATAATAGATTCCATCTCACCCTTTCAAGATTCATTACACGTGTGATAAGAAAATACTAAAAGAGTAATAGTAATATATAAGTAAGAATCTATATTTCACGATTATCCAACACTAATATATAAATGTTTGTTAATATTTCCCAGGTACTCAGATTAATGGATGATCTTCTTCTTAATCTATATATTTATATATATTAAATAAATAAAATTCCATCATTTAACTTCAAAAACCAAGGTCATTATTGTTTTCTCTTACAATCTTGAAAGTGCTCCTAAGATGTTCTTTCAGTTGGAAAAGAGTTTAGCAGGGTTTGATTTTCCGATTTATATCACTATTTATTGTTGTTTTGTTCCTTTTTCTATCTCGGTGAAAAGACATCCACGCTCTTATTTGCGTGCACAAATTGTCATATTTAGATTTGGCGGGTGTATGTACTTAGTATAAATAAGCTTATTTCCAAAAAGTTCAAGACAAAAATCTCTTAATAACATAATTTTTCTTTTCTATCCTTTTTTTATACAAATAATCGTTTAGATACGGTTGATCATATGAGAATAATTACAGTGACTTGAAAATATGCAGTGTGGATTGAACTGGAGAAAGAGAACAAGGAATTCTTTGAGGCATATGCTCAATCGAAGATCAACGATGATAGAATGTCTGAACAGGAAACAAGTCAAATGATTCAAAAGTTTATCTCCGATTCCTCAAAAGATTCAACAGAAGACTAAACATTTTATGTATGTATTGGTACATGAAAGTGATCTTTTTCTTTTTTCTCTTGTATGTGTTATGTTTGGTAGCTTTGGCTTTCTTTCGAAAACCAAGAATCCATCCAAAAACTCGTAGAGGAATTAGATTTGATGTCTCTACTATCCATGTGGTCCTAAAGTGAAACTATTCACCCTCCAATAATTATCTTGTGGGATATTGAAAATGTATTTTATATGGAAATTATGCTCCCTTTAAAAAAATAATTTATTTTTATTTATTTAATACAGATTGTTTTTCTTTTATTTTTTTTTTTAAATGTAATTTTTTACATTTTTGGAGTTGCAATTTTTTTACAAGTTCACAAAGTATAAGTTTAATATAGACAACACTTGAAGAGTTTATAGCTGGAAAATATTTTTCTTTTTCTTAAAATCATCCCTTTGTTAATTTAGTATAAACAAAGTAGAAAATTTACTCTTAAATAATAGAGTTTGGTTTAATAATATTTAATTTCACAAAATTAAATATTCTAGAGTGAAATTAATAATTCTTTTGAGGAGATTAATAATTTTTTAAATTATATATAAAATGTCTGATTCCAAATAAATTTTATTATAATACATTTATACCAACTAATGCATTCCTTCGTTAGTGACATGTGACACATTCTACTTACAGGCCTCCACTTGGCACTCTAAGTCTCCATTTAACATTTCTTCTACCTATAGTTATTTTCATGTAATTATTATTTTCAATTAATTTTCATAAAAATTTATAACTTGAGAAAATGAAATAACTATTTCTATCATAGCATTGGTTTTCATTAATTATTATAATTATTTTTATCATTTAAAAGAATACTTAATATCATAATTAAAAAATTAGAGAATATTTAACTATAATTATCAAATTAATTTTGAATATTATGAGTTGTATAAATATTTGTTTACAAATCAGTTATGTAAATATTAGGAAGTAATTTCAATAGAAAATGAAATATTGAAATTAAATTAAATATTAAAAAAAATTTTATGCACAGTCTAGCTAGTGTAATCGTAATTCTTTTAAGCTCAAAGAGATGGCATATGAATGTCCTGAAATTTTTACAAAACACATTTAATTTTAATTTAGATATATTTCATATAGTGACTCCATTAAAATTTTTGAATTGATCCTTCAAATATTGATTTATTAAATGTTGAGGCATATGGAGTCCACATAATTTTTATGTATCTGAAATATAAAATTTATATTTTATCCATTTAAACATATTTATTTAGTTCTTAATTTTATTTTGGTACATGTGAAATATTTTAATAGAAAAACCCTCACATCTTGTATTATGAGACAACTCAATTATTGGCATATTAGCCTAGCCGATAACTTGCTTGTTTTAAGTAAGCATGACCACTGGTTCATTTTGAATCAGAATCGAACCGTGCTGTAGATGAATTGAAATCGGATCGAAACCGTCGGTTTAAAATTTTGAATCGGAACCGGCAGTTCGAGGGCCGATAAAGATTCATGTGAATGTTAAAATCTGAACCTGAACCGTCGGTTAACCGACGGTTCCGATCTTGTTTGAACATGAAATTTTCTATTTTTATTTTCAAAATAATAATCACTTATTCTATTTTATACATCTCTAAAAGTCTTAATAATATTTTTCTACATGATATACTTTACTTAAGTTTTTTTTTTTTTTAAATACACTTTACTTTAAAAGTTAAAAATCTAAAAGTAAAATAATAAAAAAAAAGAGAAATATTTAGTCTCAACTTATATTATTTTTAACTTTTTTTTTTACCCTTTTAAATTGTTTACTAAGTTTGAAATTACATTCTTTTGAAGCATTTTTAAGTAAAATAATAAAAAAAAAGAGAAATATTTAGTCTCAACTTATATTATTTTTACTTTTTTTTTTACCCTTTTAAATTGTTTACTAAGTTGAAAATACATCTTTTGAAAAGCATTTTTCAAAATTTTCTTAATAATTTATTTAATTAATAACATTTTAAAAAAAATAAAGTGGTAATTATATGATTATTTTATAAAAATTAATTAAATTTATTCTTAATATGAGTATGAGCATTCTAAAATTTATTTAAAATAAAATTTATCAATATTTTTCAACTGATATTTAATATTTTCGAAAGAAAGATGTAAAGCATTCTAAAATTTATTTAAAATAAAATTTATCAATATTTTTTAAACTGATATTAATATTTTCGAAAGAAAGATGTAATATTAGAACCGATTTAAAAAAAAAAACATATATTGCCGGAAATCGTGATCAGAACCGTACCGGAATCGGCCAGAACTGAAACTGGACCGGAACCGGCGGTTCAAGGGCCGGTTCAGGTTCAACATTTTAAAAATTTTGAACCGTTGGTTCCGTGAACCGGAACTGGCGGTTCAATGAACTGGCCATGCCTAGTTTTAAGGCTCTGTAAATAAATAGTATTATTTATATTATTATATTTGATAAGAAATTACTTAAAAAAAGAACTCTTACATTTCCCTTAAGATACACTTTAATCAATTTCTTTTAAAAAATATGTATACACCTTCATGAATGATACAAGAATACGAGATTAAAGTGCCTTGTAATATAATACTTTAAAAATTAAAGGAAAATTACAGTACGATCATTAGTATATATTTTTTAAAAATATACTAATTTGTTTCTATATTTTGTTTCTGTTACACTATTAGGTCCTTCTGTGTAATTTTTTTGCATCTTTTTTGTTCAGTCAATAAGAAAACACAGAGGTCAAAAGAGAGATAGTAAAATATTATAGCAGAAAAATTACAGTGCAGTTCCAATTGGTTTGAAAATACAACTAGTCTATCCCTGTGTTTTCAAAAATAAAAGGGGTATTTTCGTCATTTCATAAGCTACTTAACAAAAAAATTGCAAAAATTGAACGAAAAGACCTCATAATCTTACGAAAGTAAACTATAAAGACATTTTAATTTATTTTCTAAAAGACAGGGACAGACTAATTGTATTTCATAAATGGCAGAGACGGTATTGTAATTTTCTCAAAATTAAAATGTAATTGCTAATTAGAGTTTAGAATTTTTGAGATTAAAAGTGTCATTTAATTTTTTAGGAGCCCCAGCAATTTGGTTTGGTTGTTTACACTAGTAGATAACAGGTTTGGTTGCCGATAGATAGTGACTAATTTTTTATGGTGTTTGCTCATGAATATTTAAACTATCAGTTGCATGAATAATTAAACTCTTAATATTTTTTGAATAGCATGATACGGATTTTCTGAGTCCAATTGCTGGAGTGGAAGGACATAATTTTAGGTGAAAAAAAAAAAAAAGAACCATGATAACAAGAGAGAAAACACACCAGTGGTATATATTTATTTTACTGACAGAGGCTGCTGTGAGTAAGATATGGAGAATCTTTACGGATCATCAAAGCGCAAGATTAGGAGATTAGGATATCAGAAACAATGACTAGTATTACCAAGACTGATTTGAAATAATATCATTTTGGATTGAGCTTGATGATGTGTCGAATTTTCATTGGCCTAAATTAGAAGCTACTTATATTCTTCTCCTGGCTACTTTGGACTCCCTTGTCTATTACCGCTGTAACATCCAATGTGTAACATCTTACTTGCACTGTGATTGTATTTTGCTAATCCATTTCTATTTGGTCGTCAAGTAAGATGAAATTTTCTTTCGGTCAAGTTTCTACGTTGTTTTGTAATTAAGTGGCATGAACTGGCATCAATTGTATGGTGAGTTGCATTTATTTTATGGTGAGCTAGTCTCAGGAAATTCAAAAGCAAGAGGACAAGCGTTCGCCTAAAGCATTTTGAAACTATTCTCATTTTTCAACATTTTGATTTCATTCACATGCTATTTGTCTTTTCTCTTCAGCTCCATTTCAGAATATCAATTGTCTTGAACTTCATATAATAGTAATTGTAAAAAATGATATGTGATTTTATGTGCTAAAGTTAAATCCTATGCACTAAGATAGCTCACAAAATACAACATTTTTATTTTTAAATTACATATTTTTTATTTGATTTGATTCGAATAGTTTTAATCCTAAAATTATAAAACCAAACGATAATTTAGTTTTTCAAATTTTTATAAATCAAACCTAATTAAACTATGAAATTTTCAAACCACAGTTTTGAATTACTTTTATTCAATTCTGGAGATTTTAACAATTTATTAACTCTTATATTGAGAAATTACATATGACAAATGCAAACAAACACTGAACTATTAAAAATTATTCGTTCTCTCTCTGGCTATCTTTTTGTGTTCTTCTAGATTTTGTCTCTAAACTATCGTCTACCATTTTTTGTCATTATCTATCATTTTTCTTTATTTTATTTAGTTTTGTTTTGAACAATTTTCAAACCTATGATCGTTTGGAAAAAATTTTGGATTGAGTCTCTCAAATCTGTAATAGTTTATAGATCTTGAGTGTTTTTAATACTATCTTAGTAGGGTTATTAATTTCTATCCTTTCATAGGTTGTTCTTCATTGTTGAAGAATTTTATATGGATCTTTTATTGCTCTGGCAGTTTAAAATACAAGATGGATTATTGATTGTTTGTGGTTGGAGACTTCAGATCTTCAAATTTGGATAAGTTTCTATTATCAATGGAACTTGGTAATGCGGTCTGTTCCTCCATTAAAATTTATCATATTAAATTCTTCTGTAAGTATCACTTGTAACAAATTTCCGAAAAATCAATGTTCGGGACTTTATTGTAAAATGTTTCTTTTGTCGTCCTATTTGAAAATGGATCAGTTTTTATCTATAAGATTAACGTCTTTTACTAAGATCAAGAATATCTTTAAACAGAAAATTTCAATTTTCTATATTTGCATTTGTTATTCCTATAGGAATGTTATGATATACTTAACTTATATTCATTATTAATGAATTGTTAAGTTTTTAAAAAAACAAAAAATTATTGGTCATACTTTCTTTATGTACTTTTTCTATGTTTATAATTATACAACAAAGTTAAATAAAATAACTTGCGAAGAAGTAATACAGAAAAATGACAAAGTTAACTTATTAATCGGAAAATAATGATTATAATGAAACATAAAACTCCTAAATTCACTATTCAAAACTACTCAGATCCATTAACAAGATATATAAATGGAAAAATTATAATTGTAACTCCTATATTTTGTAAAAAAAAAAATTACCTTTTCATTTTTAAAAATATTGTTATATCCTCGTATTTTTTGGATTGTTATACTATGTTGTGCTTTACTCAATTTTTGCGATTTTAAAGTCCAAGACAATGGAGAAGCTGACGGTCGAAAGGAGAGAGAAGTTAATTTTTTTACCAAAATACCCCTAAGAGATTTTAGCTTATGTGACTTCGAACTTTCTGGGAATAAAACTTAAAATTGGAAAAAAAAAAAAAAAAAAAAAAAAAAGCTTATGTGACTTCGAAACTTTCTGGGAATAAAACTTAAATTGGAAAAAAAAAAAAAAAAAAAAAAAAATAAAAAAAAAAAAAAAAAAAAAAAAACAATAGAAAAGAAAGCATTATTAAATCAAAAAACCTTCAAAACAATCTAATCAGTTTTCAATTTAATTTCTAGAGATAAGTACAAACTTGAAACTCATCCCTTCTTACAATATGTTATCTCTCTCTCTCTCTCTCTATTGTACTAGCCGCTAGTCCTGCATTTTTTTCTTTTTACTATGAATTCTATACCAATCAACAATTGTTGCAACAATCTTGATCAATTAATCCAGTTACACAAAATTGCTTTACCACGGATTTTCAACAAGGTTCAAAGGCCCTCCATTCAATAAAATAAAAAATAAAAAAATAAAAAAATAAAAAAGCAAGAAGTACTTTGCAATCTTATGGCAAACACAACAGATATGCTATTTGCGGAATTGCAGAACAAAATTTATGTTAACAAAATAACTCATTCAACTGTCAAGCAGAAAATGAAAGAAGACTTGTAAAGGTAAATTCAAGAAGTGTATTATGATTGTAACTGCGATATACTTGTACATTTGTTAATACTGTAGATTGCTTAGTCTAGTTTAATATTGGTTGAAAATATAGGGCAGTCCACAGCTGATTATACACTTCTTTACTGTTCAATAAAGCAACTTTTTTAACATTTACCAACTCTGACTCTTGTAATATCAACCAATCAGCTCTCAGTCTTGGGATTAGTCCTCATCCGAAAATAGGGCATATGATCCTTAAAAGTGAGAAAAAGAAATAAATGTTCAATTAAAATCAACATTATCATTGTGTTTCAAGATACATTGACTCAGTGAAATGATAGTAACCAAGCTCCAAAATCCAAGATCTGCCAAATCCAACAATTCTTATATTCTGATCTAGCAAAAGATTTCGCTGACTTGAAATCTCAATGAAGAATGCTTATTGCCATAGCATGACCCCTTGAGGGGATCACTGTCCCTCTAATTTTTTAAAATATCAATTTTTTTCTCTTATAAAGATTTTTTTTTTTTTTTTTTGCCCCTGGCATAACATGTACCGTATACGTCTTCATACAAAACCTCACTCTTGTACATGTGATAAATACTTCTTGTTGGGTTCTTTCGCATTCGACAAACAATCTTTTCTGGTCCCTGTGTGAAAAGAAAAATGAATTGGATGTAGAGAAAACGTGAACTATGTCAGATGTCATGGAACATTTAACATGTGTTTGATTATTGGGTTCAGAAGAAAAATTTAAACTGTGGTGTGAATCATGTCATTCAAGCAAATATAATTTTCATCTCAGGCTAATTCTCAATGAGAAACTTGTTGCATATGTAAATTCTCTTTCAATCAATTAATTCTCATTAAGAATATTATTCCCAAATCAAAAACTCAATTAATATTGTGTCCACCATGTATTTGATAGAATGCCCAAGTGAAGCATCCCATAAGTTTCAGAAGAATCGAAGAAATTTAGTTTTAGAAGAGCCAACGAAAAGTCTTGAAATCTCTTTGGGGATGGGTCCGCTTGGGAGGCCCGCACAAGCGAGTTCTGCAAAGTAAGCAGCGTCAGCGCTCGGCCAGCCTACAACCCCTCCAAAAATTCTTGCGCACATTAAATTATCGGCGCTGCGAGCAGCTCTCACCACTCGCTTTGTTTTCCTTACTCATTAGTTTAAGGCAGTTTGTTAAGGCGCATCAAGGGTATACTTATAGCACTTCACACACGGATGATTTCTTCCCTTCTCCGATGTGGGATCACTAAACGTTATGTACCTTTCTTCCAGACATAGCACTCAAGCCCAAATTTAATTGCATCCTCGGTCATTTTCTTTGAGAATAAATTATTTGAAATTCCCTTTTGACCCAACTAATTAATTGGAATTTTATTTTTTAAATTTTAATTTATCAATCTTTGTGTATATTTATTTCCAATTAAATAATCTTTATGTTCGTTAGTCAATAAAAAAAAGTCGAATAGAAGTAGAAAATTAATCATTTATTACTTATAATATCGTTTAACACTGAATTTTTATTCTCATTTCTCTTTGCTCTACTAAACTAGAGGCTTGTAAGATTTAGATAGATGAATGAAAAAAATAAACAAAATTAAATAATAAAATTAAAGTTTTAAAAAGTTAGAATAATAAATTTATTCTTATCATTATGAAAATTGCGCTTGATTATCAACTGACTAATATTTCTTTTTTATTGATATGACTCATATTTTTTAAATTAAATTAATTATTTCAATTGGCCCAAAATGTAATGGGGACTTCCAAGACTAATTTTTGAACTATGTTAGTGTTTGGAAGGAAATGTAAACCTCAATTTCCTTTTTTTTTTTTTTTTTTTATTTTTTTGAACTATGTTAGTTGTTTTGGGGAAAGGAAAATGTTAACCTCAAATTTCCTTTTTTTTTTTTTTTTTTTTGAGTAATTGAAACTTCAAAGTAATCTGACTTGGGATGTAGACTTTTTGGAACTGGTTCTTTTGTTGATTTCCTTTTTCTCTTTTGGTTTTTGTTTTTTATTGCATCTTCAGAGGATAGGGCATAAAAAAGTCCAATTATAAAATAATTATTATTATGGTTATGTGCATTGCATTAATTAAAGTGGATTCTCACTTGTCATAAATAGATTTCCTTTTTTTTTTTTTTTTTTGAGTAATGTAAACTTCAAAGTTAATTGACCTTGGATGTAGACTTTTTGAACTGGTTTTGTTGATTTCTTTTTCTTTTGGTTTTTGTTTTATTGCATCTTCAGAGGATAGGGGCATAAAAGTCATTATAATAATAATTATTATTATGGTTATGTGCATTGCATTCAATTAGTGGATCTCACTGTCATATAGACAAGTCCTGTATCCAAATTGGCTCTAAGTGCGCCGTCTTAGTAACACTTTTGCCATGCTACGTGTGCTAAAACACTCGACTAATAAAATTTTGTGATATGGATTTGGATATGATTCATTTTATAATTCAACTTCATATACCAATATTTTAAAAATTACATCCACTCCAAATTTCATATTCCAAATACCCATAAACACAAGAAAAGAAAATTCTCCTTCCCATCTCTTTTTTCTCTTTTTTTTTTTGACCACCTTTATTTTCCTACATCCCTCTTTTTTTTTCCCCCTAACAAAGTGCAACCCCGAGTCATTGAACTCGTAGAATAACATTTGTATGTAGTTTTAATCTCTTGCTCTATAGGCTACCAATATTTGTTTGGATTTGAGATATGACTGTGAGGATAATTTGCCACATTACCAAGGATCTCAAGGACATGCTCCCTATATGCTACAGCAACCTTGTACACTTAATAATACTATTCTGAAATGCTCATTGACACCTAAATTTTCCTGTCTTTTCCTCCTCATTTTCTGTCTAATTCAATGGATTTCTCTTTCAATCCTTCAAGTATTTTCCTTTTCTTCTCTATTTTACTTTTTCAGAAACAAATACTGTTCGCTCAACCCAAAAAGGTCAAAAAGAACTGACTCTACAGATGGTTGCTCAAGTGCAAGAACAAGAGTACTTGCATTGTTGGAACAATTGTTGCAAATCGTACATAAACCAATGCAGAAACAAGATCAACCCACAAGAGCAGAAATAGAAGGGAACTCGCTCTACAAACTATTCAGTGATGAATAGTTACCATATCCACTAATGAAAGCTTTTGTATTATATTGTATTAACCAAACAATTGATCCCCAATAGACAGAAAAATCGAACGCAATGATGCATACTTACAAGCTTATAAGTTACAGAAAACAATTGAAACTTTGCCAGCTAAAAAATCAAATGCTACATGGCAGCTGCAATGCAGCGCAATGTCGATATACTGAAATGACTGATACTATAGTTTTTCTAAACAAGCTCAGTGCCGATACTGTAATTTTTCTAAAACAAGCTTCACCATAGCACTGAAAATGACTGTTACACTTTCGCCGTGACACACCGACATATCTACACAATGACCATGTCCATGTCCGCAACTGCGATTTAAAACCTAGCTACATGCATTGCCTTGATAAAAATGGGTATACACTATTTGCTGAAAGAATCAAAGAATTTCAAGACTTCCGTAACAACAATGGCTCTAATTGAGGGTCAGTATGCAGTTTCTTATCACCTGACTCCAAGTCAGCAATTGATAAATCCTCCTTTCTTTGTTTTGATAACCTGTGGAAGAAACCTGGTCTTTCCTCTGGTTGATCTGACTGCTTAGGTGTTTGGTTTAAGCCCTGAACATAATGTAGGCAAACTTGAACAGCATCATGCACTCTCACAAAGTACCATTCCTTACCAATAAGTTCTACGAGACCTGCTTTTGATAAGGTGAGCAAAACATCTCGGTTGGGGTTGGAGATAGCAATCTGCAAAAAGATCATCATATATTTCTATCTCTATACGAGTTCGGAGTTAAAACTTAACCTGCAGAATGAACAGCAAACCTGTACATCCCGTGATTTATATTCCTGATGCAGATCTTTCAAAGCTTGAACAGCACTTGAGTCTATATATGTAACAGCTGCAGAATTAAAAAAGCATTCAGGATGTAAATAGCTGGTTCTTTCTTAGCCTTAGTTTTTATAATTTCAGGAGCAAACTTGGCAAATATGATAAATTTTTTTATTTGAGAAATTATGCAATCCATATTGAACTCTTTGGAGTAGAAAATTTTCAAACCACCAGAATTGGATCAGATGGAGATTTGCAGTTCAGATTATATAGAACAGACCAGACAGAACTACAACAGGAATCAATCACATAGTTATACTCCAAAATAGTATGCAGCCGCAGTACAATGTGGGAATACTGTTCAAACTTATCGAAAAAGCAATGACTCATGTCCCTACTCTTCAAAATATCACAAAAGAACTGAAAAAGACAGGAAAGGCTTGAATTACTACTTTCAGCTACTTCTCAAGAAAGATATAACATTTGATGAAATTCTTATAATATTCCATACTTGCAGGAATATTCATCAAGAAAAGAAAAAGAAAAAGAAGCTGAGGTGAAAAGCAATAAGAAACATGCATTAGCTGACAACACTCAAAAATTTAACTGAAAATGATGTAGGCTTTTCCTTGAGCTAGCAATCAAATAAGGATAATTAAGACTTACGTGACATCTCCAAAATCACAAAATAAACTCTTTCTACTTCTGGTCCATGTCTTGTAGATTTGTCAATGTCAAGTTCATAGTCTCTGAGTCTGACAAAGGAAACTTGATGGCTTAAAGGCAAACAATCAAACTAAATAATAGGAAGGAAGATTGATGAAAGATGCTCGGCAGTAAAACTTGTTTCCTTTAGAATTAATTTTCATATATTTCACCTGTCTTTTAAGCAACTTATATTGGCAAAATAGATAGGTGCATCGATGCGAACAATAACAATTCCATTATAAGTATATGCCTCCGGATATTGTTTGACATTTCTGTAAACAGTAGTGCCAGGAAGACGGCCCAAGACCGCTGCAGTTTACGAAGTAATAACAAAGAATAAGTAACTGTTTAATTTACTTAACTAATGAAAAAAAAATGATAGCTGTCATTACCATGATCAAAATAATGATGTAAGCAGTAAACGAAATCAGAACAATTACAGAAGATTAAAGATCAGAAACCTTCAACAAAGCGGTAAACAATAGTTATGCTTGTTATTTAAATGCATAAATATCATGATGTACAAAACCAACTTACCAATATGCGGATTCGCTGACTCGTGAATAACAAAAGCAAGTGATGCCCCAACCTACAATTGCAAATCAATTTTGAGTTGAATGAAAATTTCGTCCAACATTCTGAGGACATTCATGCATCATACATAATTAACTGAAGTGTCACATTCTCCCAGAAAATATGTGTGTCTGTGTATGTGTGTGTGTGTCCATATATATGCATATAAAATAAAATAAATAAAAAAAAGGGAAAAAAGAAGTCTTATACAGTTTTGTCTCAAATTAGGTCTTATATGCAATACTCAGGAGTTGCATGCTAAATGGAATTCATGTCAACTGTTGGACATTGAGAAAGAGTTAAAGATTCAGCATCTTATGCAATTATAAATATTAACAGCTGATAAGCATTTTTGCTCATGAATTCAAGGGGTCCCAACAAGTAAATGCATCAAAATGTAGATTTATGCAGCATTGTTAGAACCGTTCGATTCACGATTCGAATCTTACGATTCGTATCGAATCTAATGGAAAACGTTACTAATCTTAGTGTAGAATCGGAAAGAAGCCTGAATCGTTGATGAATCGGTCGAATTGGCAGTGAATCGTACGAATCGCAATGAATCGGTCGATTCACACGATTCAGAAATCGATTGGCAAAAAGCAAAATAAAAGAGAAAACTGCTCCATGCATTGTCTAATCTATGTTTGTTTACTGAGAAACAAGTAGAAAATAGAAGAGAGAACATATACGAAGAGAGGAGGAGAAAGAGAAAGAAACAGAGCCATAAAAATAATAATAAACAGAAAAGAATTGAACATATATTACTAGAGGAGAAATGACTAATTTTTCCATATATGCATAGTAGACTATTTGTAGTGCACTTTAATAACTGTCACGTCACAAGGAAACAAAATATTTACAATTAAAGTCCAAACTAATTCACACAATTACTATTATATTCTCTGCAATTACAATCACGTATTGACATATTATATGTCATTCAATTTTATTCTATAATTTGCATTTGGATTTTTAATATTTTTTGAATAAAATTAATAATTTTTAATTGAACGGTCGAATCTTACGATACGATTCGATTCTCGATTCTTGATTCAAAAAATAGGGATTTCGATTCTCGATTTGACAACTATGGATTTCTGGATATGAATCACCTAAATGACGTGATGATTGATTTCATTAAACACTTACCCCAACAAGGACACCAATCTCAATTCCCAGGAACAATGTTGTAGTGAAAGTAATGGTCCAAAGAAGAAAATCTTTCTTGTCTACACACCATAAGAAGATGGCCTCATCATAATCCACCTGACATGACAAAAATCCAGCAAAAATTAGAAAATAAATATAAATTGAAATCTTAAATCAAAACTATTCACTTGTTGGATAGTAGTGTACATAAAACAACTACAATTAGAATAATAAGCAGAAAAAACATAACAAAAGAAGGAATCAGTGGCAGGTTCAAAGAATGTAGCACAGTCACTTTCCTTAAGGCTATATTTGGCCCTAATTATTTGTGTGCAACAGGTTTAATGTGAATTGCCTCTAGGATATATCCCAAGACTAATTTCCTCTTGCGCTAACAAACCAGACCAGACGTTGAATGCTCACCAGTACCAAAAAAGTTAATCAATCTTATATTGTCTTCTGCAGCGAATGATAAAGTTGAACTAAAAGAGAAAGGATACAAGTTGTTTACGTGTAAATTCAGTTTATGAAGTTGGTATACAGGCACTTGTCTGTTCATTTACACAAATCTATTTCATTTAGAACTTCATTAAACTGCTATAACTCAGAACAAATTGACAAGAAAAAAAAATTTTTTTTCTCTTATATGACCTGCTATTGCCACATCCAAGTGTAAGTGCACCTATAAAGTGCCTAAAATGGTGCCTATGATCGCTTGCGATGCACACTAGCATTATATTGCTTTACCATTTACCAAACTAAAGTAAGTTCATATACACTTAATTCTCCTTTTCTTTTTCAAATTTTGTTCCGACCTTTATTTTTCAAATACTTCAATAAGAGGCACCAATAAACATTCTTGTTCTTCCATCATAGATCCATCTAAATATCAAGTTCATTCACCATACAGGATGTCATTAACAAATACATGAACCAATGTTCTATGTCATCAATCTTTCGATTCTTCACAGCAACTCCTTTAATACAACATGTTACAGTAAGTTGCTTTGACTTTGAGTATATAAGTTACAAATATACTGACTTCAGAGCAGTACCAGAAAGGCAAATACTTCTGGAAATAGACAATTATACTAACAGTTCTTCCCTTAACTTTTTGGAAAAATATCCTACTCCAGAAAACAATGTCCAGAATTACTAACATTGACACTGCCAAGATTCCAATTTCATGTCTGACGCAAAATCTAACCAAATTTACACAATAAAGGTCACACTCAGAAAATAATGCTTGCAGACTCCAAAAAGAATGCAAACACATGAATAATCACATTGAAGGATCAATTGACAAACAAGCCAGCAAAGCATGGTGACTAAATCACTAGTATAATATGCATATATAGATGTTGCTTTAAAATTCAAAGCATAAGATGTAAATGAAATAATTCATAGAACCCCTTAGATTATGGTTTTAGTACACTCACCAGGCCCATCACAGCAGAGATTACTATTGCAGCCAAAGAACACTGTAAAGAACAAAAACCAAAAGAATCTAAGTTTAAGGATTTAATTTGTGTGAGAGAGAGAATTATGCTGTTAAGCATTAAAATGATAAAAGGGGGAAATCAGAAAACCAACTAGTGACCTGTCATACGATTAAAGGTTCCTAATGTTTCTACTTTCCTAGGCCATTATTTCCATGATAATTTGCAGAACAATTCCTTTTCTGGGAAGGAATATTTTTTGGGTTATGACAATGACATAACTTGAAACCAGATAGTTTTAAAGTATTTTTGAATTCAAAAACAAATACAGCTAGAATACGGACCAGAGGAATGTATTCAAACAATGGAGTCAAGAATAAAAGAGCACAGCCCATGATGATGCCAGTTATGATTCCAGATAAGCCAGTTTTTGTGCCACTTTCATTGCTTACAGCTGACCTAGAAAAAGAACCTGCATGACAAGTTTGAAAAAATAATACTCATTTAACTAAAACTCACTGTAATATAAATTCTCGCAACAAAGAAAATAAAAATAAATTTGTGAAGAACAGAATGGATTATATTTTTTTTCATGTTAACATCCAATTGTTAATTTTGCAGCTTACTGGACCCCCCAGAAGTCTCACCTGTCGCAGGGTATGCTGAGAAGAATGAGCCAACAATGTTCGCTACCCCAAGACCAAACAACTGTTTAAAAAAGAACAAGAAAATTAGATTTCACTTCGTGCAACTCTATGACAATGTTAAATGAAGGTATGTATAGTTATACAAATGTCCAGATGGTGCCGAACTTACAACTGAAGTTTTAAAATTTCATGAGCATACATTATCTCTATGAATTTTGTTTTCATACAAACTAAATTTGTAGTGCCTTCGATCCACGAAGGCCAACTACTTTTACACCAAGCAGACTTTGCACCTCTTATTGATTATGCAGGCAAAAACAAAACTTGAACATATGTTGACAGTATGCCAGATTCTCTTATCAATGTAAATATTAAATGATTTCATCATAACTTATCAAGTTGCATATGAATAAATTTAAATTCTGTCAGATGTTAGGTGTAAAAGTGATTTCTTTAAGTACAAAAAAATTATATATATCCTAATTTATAGATCTTATCAAATAAACATTTTATATATGTACTTGAAAGTTCCACTTGTAGAACTAGGTTTAGTAGTTTTCACAAACCAACGTGTTGAATTCATGGTGTTAGGGCATTATGACATATATGATACATACATAAAATGATATGCACAACTTATACACTATGTTGCATGGAAACGTGGAAACGTGGAAACATGGAAACGGAAACTTGAAACTCGGGAATAGGGAAAGAACACAAGGAAAGATCATTTTCAAAAATATAGGAAACGGAAATGCAAGGAAATACATAAATATTAAAAAAAACATAGGGAATACTTATGAATGTAAAAAATACATCTTTTACAAACCGTCAAAGATATCCAACACAAGTCAAGTCCAATCAACATTTGATCATATTGAAAAGAAAAGAAAATACTCATTTACGATTTCCATACTCAAAAATACATATGTGGATTTGTATTTATTTATTTTAAAATGCATTTCAAGTTTACCAAATTTACAAAGATGGTCTAGATACTTTTTTGAGGAGTTTTAAACGCGGAGACGGGCAACTAAAGAGAGTTTCCGTGTAACATAGTTTATATATAGTAATTAATTATAAACATATTAAGTAACAAGATAATGATATAAAATCAAAAAAGTTATTTATTTTTAAGTATAATTGACATAACATTTAATTTATCTCGATTATTTTGATCTTTCATATTTAATTTAAACCATATTTGTAATCTTATTAGAATGTTTGACCTGTCCTTAACCATTTAGAGATGATATTCACACTTAAAAAGTTTTTTATTTGAAACAAAAATACAGGTTCTTCATACATGGTCAAGACTTTTGGGATTTCTTTCGTCTAGAAAATTTTATCTTATACTAAATCTATTGTTGGAAATTTTAGATTTCTTTTCTCAAAAAAAAAAAAAATGATAGATGATTCTTTTGTCATGATTCCTTTGAATTACAAGTTGTTATTTCTTACATTAAATGAATCTAAAAGGTCAAACCCCCAAACCAAGTCATCCCAAAACTTTGAAACCATAAGGTATGGGATTTTCATACATGAAATGATTTTTTCAATTTTGAAATCCACAGACCTTTGGAAAAATTCTTAAGTGGACTAACTAGCCAATACTAATGTGCCACGGCGATAAGATAATTACAAGATTCAGCTGATATTTCAAAAGCCAAAAAGTATCCTGTGATAACTACCACATGGATTGCATTATAATTAACTAACCAATGTGGAACAATGCCGGAGATCTTTAATCTCTAGATTGAACTCAAATTCTTCTAACCCTAAGCACTAGAGTTGTTTGAAAATGACCATTGCACTTTACATACCTCCTGGTTTGAGTCCAGCTCATACCCATTTCTTGCTGCCAAAGCTTTTGCAATACCTACAGATTCCTATAGTCAAAAATTTAATGTGATTGAAATGAGAAGTGTGACTCAAATTTATGAAGCAAAACATGAAAACAGATTGACCCTCATAACTTCGCTTACCAATATGGCTACACCAGTAATAAGAATTGCTGTCGGTATTAAAGACTTTGCATAACCAAACTCTTTGGGAATAGAAAAGCTTGGGAGCCCCTGGGGTATATCCCCCACCTGAAACAAAGCCAAATTTCTCAGTTGATGCTGGCTATGATTTATTTAGCCAAAAATCATGCACAAAAAATAATAATAATAATGCAGACAGGTGAAAGAATATTTAGCAATAAAAGGTTTCCAGTACTGATTATTTTGTTAATTAGATTAGACCAGTTGTTGCAAACTAGGGCAAGGAAATTAAGCCATTGAATATACAAATAGCAAGAGTTATGCCTTCAAGATTTATCTCCTACAACTAGGTTGTGGAAACATATGCAGCACAGCAGAACTAAAATTCAGAAGTCTTTATTTACAAAGCCAAAATTTCTCAGATTGATGATGGCTAATGGATTTTATTTGCCAAAAAATCATGCACAAAAATAAATAATAATAATGCAGTAACAGGGTGGAAGAATAATTTAGCATAAAGGTTTTCCAGTACTGTTATTTTGTTATTAGATTAGACCAGTTGTTGCAAAACTGGGCAAGGAAATAGCCATTGAATTATAACAATAGCAACGAGTTATGCCTTCAGATTTAATCTCCTTACAATAGGTTGTGGAAACATATTGCCAGCACAGCAGAACTAAATTCAGAAAGTCTTTATTTACAAAAAAAAAAAAAAAATATATATATATATATTATATATATAATATATATATATATATATATATAATTAGCATACCAAGTATATATAGCATACAAGCAATTTATTAGTTTGGGGAACAGAAAGCTGTTCATCCTACCAAAAGTTAGTAAAATTAATAACTAGATTATAAGTTAAGTTGATTTGCCCTGCCTCTGCAAATAACAAGCACCATGAGAGTAGATCAGTGCTGATTTTAGACACATGATTGCTACCTTTAGAAAGTTATATGAGTCAAATATCCCTTCTACTGGAAGATTGCCACATTTATATTTATATATATAAAAAAATCTTCCTCTTGAAACCCTTTCTATAACAGTATCAAGAGGTTGTTAACTGCCAATTATACAGACAATAAGGACGCAATAACATTAAAGTTTCATTGGCAGGGGATAAATGTTGTCATAAAAGAAGCAAATGCAGCAACTAGTGGAGAAGCCACATGGCATTTTATGAGTCACATAATCCATGGAACAATCAAATTATTTAGCAATAGATTTTAATTAAACAAATAATAATCCTGTGCTGAATTATATAACTCATCAGTTTTAGATTTATAATATATTTATGTTATTATATATGAAAATTTTCAATACACTTGCGCAATGTGTGAGTGTGGTCTAAATGGTAGTACATGAATATTTGAAAGTTTTAACAAAGAAAATATATTTTTCTTTTCATAAAACAAATATAGCATTCAAGAATTAGATCTAAAATAAGATAGAAATAGCTTACAATAAGTTTAAGCAGTTAAGTATTCTCACCAAAGAAATAGATGATGGGTGAAATATTTTAACAAAAGTTGTGCCCAAAATGACTGCTGTGAGGGGACCTGCTGCCCGAAGGAACCTGAATTGCTTCCTTGATTTTCCCTTCACATGGAGTACCAAAATCATAACTACCAATGTCGAGAAAAAACACATCCCATAACCCCAAAAAAAAAAAAAAAAAAAAAAAAAATCGCCATAACCCCAAAAAAAAAAAAAAAAAAAAAAAAAAAAAAGGAAAGAAAAAGGAATTGATCCATACCAAATGCTTCATGACTAGAAGTATAGCAAGAATGCTAGATCCCATCACAAAAGGAGGCCATGAGAACTACAAAAGGAAAACATGCGGTTAAAAGGGAATTAATGAGTGATAGCACCAGGCATCGCATGCTGAATATTAGTACATGACACGTGGAGGGTGATTCATAAATCAGAAGAAGACAAGTATAGATGAAAAAGGTAAGTGCCAATCAAATATATGATTATTAGTTGTGCATATATTAAGTTTTAGATAAAAACTAAATTGCAATCATATCAGGCCGCATCAAAAATTGGCAGTTGCCACCTTAGTAAAACACCAGATTTTCAGTATTGCTGCTCATGGTTTCCTCTTATACCTAACAGCCATAATCTTTGAAGGATTTGAACAAGGATTTTTGAAATCTTACATTTATGGCAGTTTTTATGTTCTCATCAATAATTTTTCAAAAAAAAATATATATGCAACAATTCTATTAGTTGAGCAAGTGACAATTGAGCAATATAAGTTTCTTTTCCCCATTTCGTATGTCTTCATGGACTTCATCGCTAACGAAGTCTGGACTTTGGACAACATAAGTTATTTAGTTTACTATTGGCCCCAATATTTCAAAAGAAATTATAATCAAGTCACCTTGTTTGAATTATTCATCCAGTTGTTCAAACCACACATAAACCATTGAGCACATGCAAAGAGATACGTTATTGAGAATTCTACTGATTTGAACATGATGAAACTAATAAGATTACAGTCAAGACAACACAAAAAGTTAATCAAACACTTATTAAAAAGGACTCTTTCTTAGGGGCCTCATACGAGACTGTTCAAATGAAGAAGTACAAGAAAATGCACCTATCAGAATACAGTCACTATATAGAGCATCTAACACTTGAGCAATCATACCTTATCTGCTCCTGATATTATACTCTTGATCAAAGGCACAATTTTGCTGCTTCGTACAACACTATATCCCAAGAAATACTTTGCTTGAGATAATGCAATCACGATTGCTGATGCAGTTGTAAAGCCAGAAATCACAGAATGGCTAATGAAGCGTATAAGCCATCCAAGTCTACAAAAGAAAAGAATGTAAACATAGGTCTTCTATTTCAAATAATAACTTCACAGTGCAGGTATGCACTTAAACAAATAATCTCTAGATATTTTCCCTTGAAGGGCATCAAATACTTTTCCCACAACAGCAAAACTCTATGTTTTGGCTTTTCTGCTTAAAGGACACAAAAGAACTTATGCATAGACATGGAGATATAGAAACAATCAGAATGCAAGAACACATTTTGTGACTATTAGTGTCATGATAAAGTTGAACGGCAGTACCTTAAAAGCCCCATTATACATTCTACAACTCCAACCATAAATGCCAACAGTATAGCAAGTTCTGTGTATAACTTATCAGATGAATCAACAATTCCTCCCAAAACATTAGAGACTAGCAGGGAAACCAAAGCCACAGGACCAGTTGCTAGTTGCCGAGAAGACCCAAATATGGCATACACAAAAACTGGCACAAAACCAGTGTCTGCCTTGCAAAACAAGTATAGGATATGTAGGATTAAATCTTCAATTGATGGAGAGACGAAGAACAAAAACAAAATCATAATCATAATCCATCAGCAATATTCAAGAAAATTGCAATGATACTGTCTCTTCAGATTATTATGTCAGTATGGTGCCAATGGTACCACAAGAAACTAAAATTATTTTCAAGAAACTAAAATTATGTTTGGTAAGCAGTAATAAATAATGTAATGTAATCAAAGCATTTCCAATATAATAGGTCATCTCGGTTTTATATTAGAATTTTTTTTTTTTTTTTTTTTTTTTTTTAGCATTTCAATATAATAGGTCATCTCGGTTTTATATTAGAAATTTTTTTTTTTTTTTTTTTTTTTTTGATTTTTTTTTTTTTTTTTTTTTTTTTTGATTATGTTACATTATGTTTCATTATGGCTTAACAAATAGAGCTTAAGAGTGATCAAAGACACAAATAGTAAGGACTTGAAGTAAAGACTTTCTTTTGAAAAAGAAATTCTGAATTCTGTCTGCAGATAGAATTTTCAAAAGAATTCAAGCCAAACACAAGGGAAATAGATAAAACTTAGACTTAAAAAATCTCATGCTAAACTTACAAAGTCCATAAATTGGTTGAAGCCCAGCTAACTTTGCATAAGACATTGCCTGTTCAATTACCACAAAACAGTTAACAAGCTAATCAAACTCATCTACACTTCTAAACCCACAAAAATTAAAATAGTGGACAGATAGTAACAGTAACAAAAACAAAAACAAAATAACAGGATTATATTAAACAATTTAAAATTGGTTGGTTGCTCAAAACTTGAAATTCCAATTGCCAACATCCTATACAAACCAAACACGACCAGACTTAAAAATGGATAGCAATTACTCTAGCGGCCAAAACAAATCATAAAACAGACAAATATGGCCTCTACTCTCTAATTGGCATAAACAAGTCGTAAAAGCAACCACTAAGAGACCAAAAGTCAAGAAGTAAAGCAGCAATAATTGAAATTTGAAAACAAATCCATTGAAATAAGAATTAGCAACTAGGCTCTGCAGAGCAGAATTCAATTCGACATCAATCCAAATCAGGAAGAAAAGAAATGAAACCAATCAATTACAGTTGACTGATCGTTAAAACAATGATACAGTGGTATCCACACTGTTGAACGCCGTTTGATTTGCCAACAAAGTACAGGAAAGTTAGCGGCAGAAAAAAAGAAAGCAGAAGAGAGATTCAAATAGCAGAAATTATTATTTCCGTCATCAAACACAATATTCGTGTCGCTTCAATTCTATCTACTAGACTTCACACGGTTTTCTCCTGAACGAAACAGAAAACAGAGCTCCGTATGTGCGTGTACAAGCATCAAGCATGCATGATAGTGTTACAATTGAAATGTTTATTTTCCAAGAAAAAAAAAAACTGCTAGAATTACAAAATTTACTTCAGTTTTTTTCTCATTTTACTAGTAGCCAATCACAGAAACAGAGGAGTAGAATCACCTGTGGCACGAGCATAACACCGATGGTAGTACCAGCCATTAAATCGACCTGGAAATACTCGCGCCAGTTATAATTCCTCATCCAACGGTAACAAGGCAAAAAAGTTTCGATCCATTGAGTCAAGGACATACGCTTTACTTTCGTAGCCCAACGGGAGAAGAGAGCAGATGGAGTAGAAGAGGAAGGGACGAAAGACGACGTCGTGTTTGGATGTTGCAGAGGAATTATCTTAACCGGTCGGGCTCCGGACATCGGTGCGTTGCCGGATCCGGAGGAGGAAGAGGTGATGGACGTGAGGTCGCGAGAGCTGGAAGAGGCGTATGTTATCTCCATGCGCACTCCCAGCGGACGTTAGATGGCACCCCAACGCCAATATTTGTAGAGGAAAAGTAATAATAAAACAGTGGTTTGAAAAAGAAAAAAAAAAAAAAAAGAAAAATTTGGTGGAAGAGGAATCAGATTTTGTTGGTTTGGTTTTTTTACAGGTTTTTTTTTTTTTTTTTTTTTTTTTTTTTTTTTTTTTTTTTTTTTTTTTTTTTTTTTTTTTTTTTTTTTTTTTTTTTAATGTTCACTATATTTTAGGAGGTGTATTTTGGCGGCAGTAGGTAGAGATGCGTATTTCGCAATGGCGTGCACTCAAAGTCTAATGCAATCCTCCAGGGCTTATTTTCACCCAAGGTCCCTTGATTTAGAGGCTAATCACTTTAAGGTGTTTTATCTTAAAATTATATCTTAAAACTCCCTGAATTTTGGTGTTTATAACAAATAAGTGACTCAGGCAAGTTTTGGCCAAAAATAATCGAAAGCGTAACATAGCATTATTTTTTTACACATGGCATTTGATGTGGAAAAAAAAATTCCAACTAAGCTGCATGAGTGGATTCCAGATAGACAAATATGTAAATTTCTATTTTATCCCTAATAATATCCAAATCTATTACCTCTCTCTCTCTTCACCAACAAACACCATCACCATCACCCCTTCAATACCACCAAAACCAACTCCTTCAACTTCCACTAGCAATACCAAAAACACTATCACCACCGTCTTCCTATCTTTCTTTCTCTTTCCAAACCCTAGTTGATCATACTCAGGTTCTATTTTTCTTCCTTTTTTTTTTGTTAACTTTTTTAAATTAGATTTGATGCATACTTGTATACCAAATTAAAACTGCAGAAATCAAAATCTCATACCAAAATAGAGTAACCAAAAGCACAAAAACACAAGCGAGCTTAGGCGAGGTGATCTCAAAGAGAAATCAGGCGGCAGCAACAATGGAGATTTGAAAACTTATAGATTTGGAGACTCAGGGTTTCGACAAAACGATGTCGCATAGGGCAAGACTAATGCAAGGGAGATTTGAAGACTTACAGATTGCAAGTTCATGGCGGCAATTGGTATTATATATCGAGATAGATGGAAGAAGCTGCGAGTCAGGTCTTGCGGCGGACACAGGTCGAAGCCGGTCTATATGGCTCGTTTGTCGACAGTGAAGAAATTATATGAATGTGTGTGTGTGTGTGTGTGTGAAAGAGAGAGAGAGAGAGAGATTATGGATAAAAAGATAATAGAGATGGAGAAGACGGCGGCGAAGTAGAGGAGGATGGTGAGGATAGCAGCGAAGTAAAGAAGAAAAAGAAAGAAAAACAGAAAAGAATTAAAAAGAGAAAAGAAAGAGAAAGAGAGAGAGAGGAAACGGGAGAGAGAGGTTACGTGCGACATGCAATTTTAAGACAAAATAGGAAGTTTACATATTTGTCCATGTAGAATCCACTCATGCAACTGAGTTAGAATTCTTTTTTCCACATGCTGACGCATTTTTTATGCCCCGCCTGATCCAATGAGTACACGAGGATGAATGGGTTAATGCTATCTAGAAGCCTTTCAATCCAAGGATTTAAAGAAGCCTTTCAATCCAAGGAATTAAAAAAAAAAAAAAAATGAGCTGCGTCATAGTTGTGTGACGCAGCTATAAGTAGCTGCATCCGCGCACTGCAAGCTGCATCACGCAGCTTGTGTCCTGACCTAGCTCTAAATAAATACATCTCTTTTCTCACAATTTTCACACAACTTCACGTTTTTTTTGAAAAACCCTAAAAATACACTGTGCGGCACATTTCTCTCCAAAAAACTCTTGTGAGTTGAATTTGAAGAGAAATTGCCAGTTAGATAACAATTTTAGGTGAATCAAAAGCATAAAAAGAGAGAAAAATAACAAAAAGATAAAGAAAACACATTATAATCCCTTGGATAACAAAGCTTCTAGGAGATTCTTAAAAATCATTTGTTAAGACATTTGATCCATTACAATCCTCAAATCTGAGGATTAGGTAATTCTTTTAACATTTTTTGTATTTCTTCATATTTTTGTGTTTTTTACATATTTTGGTGATTTTTTAGTAAATTAAGCTTCTTTAAATTGTATTCTGTTCATATTTGGCCATTTTATTACGTCCTTAAAATCAACATTTAAATAAGAAATGATGTATTAAATTACTTGAAAACGAATTCTGGGCCAGAATAGGTGCATCACGCAACTGTTCCCCTAGATGAAACAGCTGCTCACGCAGCTGTTCATACACTTATTCATCACTGTTTTATTCGATTTCCGCAGAAATAATAAAATAATAATAATAATAAAAAAAATAAATTTTGCACAAAAATAAAGTTTAATTTCTTCAATAAATCTGAAAATGTCCAACTATGAAAGATCACAATTTAATTAAGTTTAGAATGCTAAAATGTAAGTTTGTATATTTATTTGTATGAATTTTACAATTTTTGATTGAATGCAAAATGAAATTAAATTAAAAATATAAAAATATAAAAATGTGATTTAGATGCTAAATAATAATTATGCATGATTTTATTTTTGGTTTCTAGGTTTAATTTTGAATCGATTTATATATTTTTTTTGAATTCGGTTTGTTACCCGCCTTGAACCATAAGGCAAGAGCGGGTCTTTTATTTGTTTGGTTTAATTACTTTGATTTGAATGGTTATTATGTGATAATTAGTTATGTGATAATTAGATTTGATTGGGACGATTAAATAATTTTCCACATAAAAGAACTCGTCCGATTCATTTGGGTTGGGTTAAGTAAATAAATAATTTAGTTTTTTTCCTAACTAAAATAAATTGAAAATTGTTGGCTCAATGGGTCAAATTTTATCTTGAGATTTTTGATGATTAAGCCAAACAAATAAATTTAATATTCTAGTAATGTGCTGAATATTATTTTATGCAGAATATTATTGGTTGAAATTATTGAAGAAAACGAAGTTCCTACATCCCAAGATTTTTTAATTTGAAGACCAATAAAGATTAAATGAAAGATATTTTCCTATTGTTAGTATTATATAAGTCTTAGGATAATATTGTAGGATATATATATAAATAATTTTATAAGCACAAATCTATTTTTTATCTCTCTCAAAATTGTTTTGAAGTTTTTGAATAAATTTATTAAGAGGATATAGCAAAATCTTTACTCTTCACGGTTTTCCATCTAAAATAATCTTTGGAAGTAAATATTATGGGTTGCTATTAAATGAAAATTCTGCAAAAAGCATTTTTTCTGATTTAAAAAGCAGTTCTTTCTGATTTAATACAATTGTCTGTTTCTAATTACAGCTGGCTGTTTTCTGAATATAAATGCTTACACTGTTTTCTAAACTGAAACTTTCACCTTCAAACCTTGCATGTGTGAATGATTTAATTGGTCCAAAACGAAGCCCTTTTTAATTGGCAACCCATGCATGTCTCGTTAAGTTTTAAAAAACATCAAAAACTTATTGCTCATTAAAGCAAAAATAATCTCAACCTTAACTTCCAAAAGAAGAATATCATCTTTTCATATAAAAAGCCATTTCTCTTGTAAAAATAACGGGTTTTGCAAAAAGAGTAATGGAGTCCATTGTTTAAAAGGCTTAAATCTCTCAAAGCTCTCTCTTTAATCCCGCCTATTTCTTTCGTCTCTTTGCTTCAAAATTTTTAAGAGAAAAGAAAATTTATTAACAACATTTTCTGAAGAACAGTTCTGATATTTAAATCTGTTTTCTAAATTCGTTTTCTGTTCTTCTGTGCTTATATTTGCATTTCTCTCTGTCTATATAGATTTTGTAATCTGTTGTAAACAGACTCTTTATTTGAAAAACTTTTGTGTAATAGCTTAGGTGAAAAGCTATGGTGTTATAGGTTATCAAACGACCTTCTCCTTGTGTGAGATTCTAATGTCTTGATTTGAGTTTCTGATCTCTGCAAAATCAGAAAGGGTTGAGGTTAACTAGCTAGAACCTTTGGAAAATCTAGTGGGTATAAAAAAATCTAGTGGGATAAATGTTAGATCTATTTCATTGTATTGTTGGTTTCTCTCTTACCCTTGAAAAGAGATAATATAGTGGAGGATCTCAAAATGCGTCTTGGAGAGTGGATATAAGCGAGTTAGTGCCGAACTACTATAAATCTCTGTGTTTATCTTTTTTTTTTACTTTCTGAAGTTCTGCTTGATTATATTCTATTTACACAACTGTTAATTTGTTTAGAAATGCAAAGTTATTAATGAGTTTCTGATTCTAATCGTAAATAAGCTTTATCTCTGTGGAACACTAGAACTTTGGATTTCTGTATTGTGATTATACCAAGTTCTAATCTGTCCTTCTATATTCAGTTTAATTCACAATATGAATTACAATCAGTTTTCTAATCTTGCTTAAAGTTGTTTAAAAACTTTTTGTGAACCAGTTTTTAAAATGGCAATAATTGTTGTTTACAGAGTCTTTCTTTACAGAGTCTTTCTAAAATTGCTTAAACTCTGTGAAGCTGTTCTAATCGCAATAGCTGTTCTTCACAGAGTCTTTCTAAAATAGCAATAAACTTTGTGAGGCTGTTCTAATCGCAATAGCTGTTCTTCACAGAGTCTTTCTAAAATTGCTTAAGCTTTGTGAAGCTGTTCTAATCGCAATATTGTCCTTCACAGAGTTATTCTAAAATTGCTTAAGCTTTGTGAAGCAGTTCTAAATGCAATAATTGTTCTTCACAGAGTCTTTCTAATCATGCAATAAGCTTTGTGAGGAAGTTCTAAACCTTTTGTGAGGAAGTTCTAAAAACTAAATAACTAACTCTCCAAAATGCTTTCCTAATTTTCGCTGCAGATAGAATTCTGATTTTTAATTTTTGAAAGCTAAATTTTTAGAAAAAACCCAATTCACCCTCCTCTTGTTTTTGCCATAAATAATAAACAGGACCCACAGAAATCATAGGTTAATAGAGGCCGGTTCCAGGCATCGGCTTCCCAACGGGCCGGCGTACCCAATTCTCTTACCCAGAATCGGCATTTGGGTTGCGCCTGACAGTCTTTTAAAAATAAATTTGGCTTGAACCAAATTGGGTTTTAAAATGGAGTCATTTTTATAAAACGGTCTCATTGCCTAAATAATGGGTGGCGACTCAAAATTGTTTATAAGACCGATTTATTCGCACCGGCAATCCAGACAAAAAAACGTTTCATTTCATCAAAATAACATAAAAGGGATGTTTTCGAATCTAAATGGAGTCATTTTTATAAAAACGGTCTCATTGCCTAAATAATGGGTGGCGACTCAAAATTGTTTATAAGACCGATTTATCGGCACCGCATCCAAGACAAAAAAACGTTTCATTTCATCAAAAATAACATAAAGGATGTTTTCGAATCCTCCAGGGGGATTTGGGCGAAAACACCACATAAAATGCCATGTGTAAAAAAACAGGTCTCACAAAAATGTCATGTCGTTTTCGACTATATTTAGCCGAAAACTCCCTTGAGTCACTTTTGTATTACAAACACCAAAGTTCAGGGAGCGAGATGACGATCACGCTGGTGGATTTTGCTGCCACTATTGGGCTACCTTTTGAAGGGCGGTCCATTGTATTCAATGATCAGCTTATGACTCTAGATCGATGGGGTTTGTGAGAAAGTCTTCGAACTGCATTAGGCATGGAGCCTACCATTTCCAACAAGAGGGTACGGTATGAGAGCATGGACTCCCATTATGAGGCCATGCCCCAGGATCGCGTAGTTGAGATGGACGTGGATGTGGTAGCCCGAGCTTTTCTGTTTACCTGCTGTTGACTACCTTATTCACAAATCATGGTAGTTACAATCCTATCCTACCCTTAATTAATTGCTTTTATTTATATTTTGTAGTTTACCATATTAATTTTTATTTAAAATTAAATTATACAATATATTATTTTTTATATACCTTTCAGTAGGTTATTTTTATTATTTAAATAATATATTAAAATTTAAAGAATTATTAAGAAAATATTAAATAAATATAAATAGATGAATTATAATTAAATAATTAAAAATATCAATGATCAGATAGGGAATGTTATATTTGTCCCTAAATCCAACAAGTTTGGATACATCCACGAGTACCCATTATCTTTAGGTATCCATTATCCATGAATATTCATTATCCACATATTCATATTGTTTAAAACTTAAATTAAATTAAATTAAAAAAAGTATTTATTCAAAAAATTTATATAGTACATAAAAGATATGAAAGTAAATTAATACATAAATAAATATTGAAAAATGATAAATTAAAATTTTAATTAGAAAATTGCTCTTCTTATCATAATTGCTCACCCTCAGTATAATTTCCTCCATCCATAATTGATAGGCACACTTTCTATTTCACTAGAATAGAGAAAATTAGTAATTTTAGTTATAAATGTAAATTTGCATGTATTTTTCATATACTTTAATATGAAATAAAATTATTAATCTATTATTGGCTTTTTGCATCAACCAAAATTAACTAATATGTATTGAAAATGACTAAATTTAATAAATACTCATATTTTCAATTTTCAAAATGATTCTCAATAAATAATGAAGTTGGAAAATAAACAGTAATTCATAAAAATAACAAAGTTATTTTTAATAAGTGATAACATTAAATATGAAAACAATAGAGATTTAATATATTAACTAATTTATTAATATGGTAAGTTGGCTATAATTTTAGACAAATGAAAAAGGAAAGTTTTTTTATCAATTTGGGATGGAGGAGTAATAGTAGACTCTTCAACCATAACTATAACAAAAAAAAAAAACATTTAATAGAATAATTAAAAAAACTCATATAACAAAATTACTAAACGTTTAAAATTTTATTATTTGTACACTCCAAGTGACTGTTATTATCATTATTTTCACTTCATTATTTGTGAAATTGAAATTTAAATCAAATATTAGAAACTGAATTTTAAAATTTAAAATTTAAAATTTAAAAAATTTGACCAATTCAAATCAATATATGAAAAAGAATGAAGTCATCTTGTAATAGTAAATTTCTAATTTATATAGATATTTTACTATAAGTGTCTCAATTTATTAAAAATTTATTATATAATTTTTTAAAAATAATAAAATTTTAAATCTATCATGAATTTGGATTTTGTGTTCGAAATCGAGTTTGGGTTTATAATAATATACATAAAGAACATATCCTACCCGTAAACAAAATAATACCGTTAGGTTTTACCTAATTCCCACCTAAATTCAGTCAAAACTCTAAAATTTAGATTTGATTGAATTTAGATCTAATATATACCCATCACGTCAGATTGATTTTACCATCCTACATCTTATAACAATATTTCAATCTGTGTATCAAAAGAATTCTCTGTTCTTGTGATGGATAAGATTGAAGAAGAAGAATTTGTCCACCGAATAGAGACAAATCAACAATCATTTTTGACACCGATAAGCGACCAATGAAAATCGCTCATTAAATTTTGCAAAAAATTTTGGTAAAAAATTTAGTAACAGTGTTTAACAATCGTGTGGTAACCATATTGTCAAAATTACATTTAAAAAATAAAGAAAAATGTCACGACTAATTAAAATCGGTTACTAAGCTGAACCTATAAAATCGAAATCCGCTTCTCTTGTAAGTGTCATGCGCTCTCTCTTCCTCAAATCCTCTCTTTCTCTATCTCCTTCCACACCTCTTCTCCATCGTTGATTCATCCCACCACTGGAGTCGTGGCCGTCTTCGTCAGCTCCGCCCGTGTATTCATAGACTTCGATCAACAATGATCGATTGTATTAAAAATCGTTTTTCCTTATTTAACGATCAAATATTCAGTAGCTATATGGCTTATTTCTTGTAATGTTAATCGACAATAGTTACCGTAATTCTTTTTTTTTCTATGTATTTCCTCTGATTCATTTATTTGGAAAAATTTCTAATTAGGGTGTCCTATTTATTTAGAAAAATTTTCTAAATTTTGATAAAAAAAAAACTAAAGTATATAAAGTTTATATTGCCCCTTACGTAGCTTTCTTTATTGCATTAATTTGAAAATATCAAGATAGTGGCAAACAAAATATATTCAAAGCAATATTTTTTTCTCTCCATTTTGATTAAAAAATGCACGAAAAATTCATTTTATGGGCGTAATTATTATTTCTACATAATTTTAATATTTTGCTCCAAATAAGAGCGCACAGCTTAAAATATCGCGCCCATTTCAATCACTTTTCATTTAATTGGAAATTAGTTCACCGGTTTTGCAAAATTCTAAATTTTATATACTGACTTTCTTGAAATGGAAAATGTCCTTGCGGTATTTTAAATAGAGCACTGATATAGCACCCTTCTTGCATTAATTAACTCATTGAAGAGAGCATGACGTAATTTGAATTTAAGTGGGGAACGATGTAGTAATGCAATGTTGGAAACAAATTAGGAAAAAAAAAAAATTATTTCCTTAATTCCTTTTGTCCAAATAAATAAATAAAGGAAATAATTTTTCTCATATCCAGTAATAATTTTTTTTAATCTATAATATTTTATGATTATAAAAATTTTCATATTCTTATAAATTACAAATATTAATATTTTTAATTAATTTGTAATATAGCAGTAAATAGAGGTCAACATTCAATTGGTTAGATTCAAATTGAATTAAACCACAATTGAAGTTCTCCTTATGAAACCAAACTGAATTAGAATTCATCAATAATTTAATTAAACCGGCCTAATTCAGCTCGATTTTAAAGACAAGTTGATTGGATTTTGATCAGTTTTTTTTTTTGGTTTTTCTAGATTTTCAAACTGAAAAATTTACAAAATCAGTTCTAAAAATAATGAATTGGGTCGGACCAAACCATTTGTCCAGCTTTAGCAGAATTTGAAAATATTTTCCAACAGAGATGAACCCATTTTCTGCCCCTATTTTTCAAGGAAACATTTTTGTTGGAAAAAATTTCTCAAAGGTACAATTGTACTGTGTATGTAAACTTGTCAAAGAAGTGAAAATATCTACAACGAAAATCAACCAATGAACCTGAAATAATGAATTGTAATTAAATTAAAATATTTATATTTTCTTAGTTATTAAGGTATAATATATTTACTTTCTGCATAAGAAACTTCAAAAAAAAAAAAAAAAAAAAAAATTGTAATTAAAATTAAAATATTTATAATTTTCTTAGTTAATTAGGTATAATATATTTACTTTCTGCATAAGAAAACTTCAAAAAAAAAAAAAAAAAAAAAAGAAAGGATTAAAATTCAAAAAAAAAAAAAAAAAAAAAGAAAGGATTAAAATTCATTTTGTATATAAATGAAACAAATCCGACATAAGCACATGCCCATTACGCAGTCCAAACCAAGGAGGAATATTCAATTTTGGGCGTTGGAAATTTCCAACTTCAGGACAAAGGATGCACAAACATAACAGTAGAGCAGACCGTAGGCCATAATTGGCCAGTTAAGTCAAGGGTGGCTTTGATGGCTTACGAGTTGCTATTTCCAAATAAAGGAAGAGAAAGGAAAAACACAAAAGGAAAAAGGGAATGGTTAGACGACAGATTCAAATGTATATAGACGTAGTTGGAAGATGGATTGAAATGTATATGGACGTAAAGTTGAATCAGATTACTGCACGGAATCATTTTGTCGTATATATATAATATATAATATATTTAAAATTAGTAAATTATATGTAAGGCTGCCGCAGCTGTACATGCTATTGCTATATGATGTTGGCACAGTGACAGGGCTAATGCATGATTGAGCCAAATTCGTAGATTTAGGCTTGAAATTTATAATTTTAATTTTGTAATACTTTTAATTTTTATTTTCATTTATTGAAAACTTTAATTTATAAAATTATATTTATTAAATATCTTAATTTTAAAATTTATTTTATTGAATATTTTAACTTGCAAAATTATATTAATTACACGATCATTAAAAAGTTGAAATATATGAAAATTATTGTTTCAAAAATTATGTTAACTACATATTGAGTCAATATTTTGCAGATAAAAGTTAGAAACTCTGAAAATTATTAATGTTAGTGTCGAAAGATGTGTAATACTATCAAAATTTATAAATTCAAATGCATGATAAATTATCTGCATAGTTTAGGATGTCATAAAATTAAAGTAGCAAAATTTATGGGTGAATTGATATAATGAGCGTATGATTGAGGTACACCAGCAAATTATCAATATTTAAAAATTAAACTGAATATCAAATCGGCTTAACAATTGGATCACGGTAAATCGCCTCAATTAGGTTTAATTAGGTTTTTTTAATTTTATATTTTTATAATTATTTTATTTGATAATAATTTTTTATTATTATCATAAAAATTATTATATTTTTCTCTTTACGATAATAGTAATAATTTGTTATATATTATAATAACTCTAATTAAAATTATTGAAAAATTTGTTATTATATTCTTTATTTATTATCATCTCTATCATTTTAATTGTAAAACTATATATTATTCTCCTTTAATCATGAGTTAAAAGAAGGTAAAAAGTGTATATATTAATTTATTGGACTCATTGTTAGAAAATTTAAAGTAAATTAAGGATTACTATTTTCCAATTTAGATGTTCTATTTTTACTCAAATGCCCTGGATTATTAAAATAAAAATAAGTAGTAAAACATTTCAGAAATCCAACTCAACTGTCATACAAATCTACACTCTTCTGCTTATTTGGTTGATTCCTTTAATTTATGGCATGCTAGATTAGGACATGTGAATTTTCCTTATATAAAGAAAATGCAACATATGTTGGTTTAATTTCCTTTTTAAGTAATTCCTATATGAGTAAATATGAAATTTGTTAAATCAAAATTGCCCAAGAAATCGCATCCCTCTGTGAATAGGGAATCTGAATTGCTTAGTCTAATTGATACTGATTTAAGGGAATTAAAGCAAATTATGACCAAAATATTATATATTTATATATGACTTTTCTAGATACACCAAAATATATTTGTTTAGAGATAAAGATGAGATTTTTAACATGTTTTTACCGTATAAGGCAAAAGCAGAAAATCAGTTAAATAAAAATATCAACAGAGTAAGGTCGATAGAGATGGAGAATATTTTTCTTTTAATGATTATTCTGAAAAAGAAGGAATAATTTATGAAATTACTCCACCTTATTCACCTCAAACTAATGGAGTAGCATAAAGGAAAAATAAAACTTTGAAAGAAATGATGAATACTTTGCTTATTAGTTCTTGAGATGGATAATGGAAAAGGTATAAGCCATACATTAATTATTTAAAAGTCGTGGGGGGGACAGGTATAAAAGCCATACATTTAATTATTTAAAAAGTCGGGGGGGGGGGGGGGGGGGGGGGGGGGGGGGTGGAGATTTCTTGCTAAGGTAAAACTTCTTGATCCTAAGGAAAGAAATGTTAGTTCTAAAACATCTAATTGTATGTTTATTGGTTATGCTGAACATAATACTGCTATAGGTTTCTTGTTTTGAAGAGTGATGTGTTTGATTGCAACACAATAATTGAACAAAAAAAAAAAAAATATTGAATTTTTTTGAAAATATTCTTCCATTGAAAAATGATTATATTTCTCATGCACCTTAACAACTTGTTTTTGAAAATTTTAATGAGGATTTGAAAAGAAGCAAAAGCAAAGGAAAAGAACTTTCTTTGGAAATGATTTAATAGTTATCTTGTTGAAAATGACCTTTCGACTTATATCGATGCTATTTCATCTTCTGGTGCTTCATTTTGGAAAGAAGCTATTAAAATTAAAATTGGTTCTTTACTCAAAACAAAATAATAGGGCTTTTAGTAGATTTACCTCCAGGAGCTAAACCTATTGGCTGTATATGAATTTTTAAGAGAAAATACAAACCTGATGGATCTATTGAAAAATACAGTGTCAGATTACACTACAAAAAAAACGCCATTTTGCGACCGACCAATCGGTCGCAAAATGGCAAAAATCGGTCGCTATTTGTACTGTGCGACCGACTTTTGTCGGTCGCAAAATCAGACTTTTGTTTTTTTGTTTTTTAAATTTTTTTTCTTTTTGTTTTTTTTTTTTTTTTTTTATATATTTTCTTTTGTGTATTATTTTTTTTTTTTGTTTTTTTGTTTTATTTTTGTAATGTATTTATTTTTTTTTTTTTGTTATTTTTTTGTTTTTTTCGGTTCGCAAAATCATGGTCGCAAAATCTACAATTTGGCCGACGACGATGAGAAAAATCGGTCGCAAATTAGAGACCTGAATAAAGTCGGTCCGCAAAATTGAAATAATCGGTCGCAAACTTTTGTCGTGATGTGGTTTAATTGGAAATTCAGTCGCAAATTTGGTCGCAGAAAATCGGTCGCAATTTGTTTGATATCGGCCGCAAATGGGTCGCAAATTGTAAATTCCAAATTTTTATTTTTGGTATCAAATCGGTCGCAAAAGTGAAAAAAAAAATAAAAAAAATTAAATATTATTTTTGAAACCAAAATTTTTCTGCACCTGTGAAAATTGACATAAATGCAATTATATCACACACGCAATTCAATAACAGTATAAAAATGCAATTTTTATTGTTCTGAACAAATTAAAATATGAAAATACAAATGAAAAACTAAAAAGTTCGAAAATCAAATCTATATATGCTGCTGCTCATCTGCAAGATCCGATGTCGGATCTCCCGATGTCGGATCGCCGGGAGGAGTACCTGCTGGATGTTACTGGATGTGATGTAGCGCCAGGAGGGGTTGGAGGCAAAGGTATCGCCTTGCAGCATCGGGATCAAGGAAGCCGATAGTTGGCTGCTGCTGAGACGTCGAAGACGTCGAAACATGTCGGTCTGTAGCAGGAGCAAGATCAGAGGGAGAAGTACCAGCACGGTGCTCACCAGACAGCCGCATCACATGCGCTCTAAGCTCTGCAATCTGTCTTTGCGGATCAGCAAGCTGAGCCCATATATCATCATCACAGTGTGAGTCGCTGTGCTCCGGCTGTCGTGCTGCGCTGGCTGTAGAAGCGTGAGCTGCTGACCTAGTGTAAAACTGTGATGCCTGAGACCCGATGCCGTATACCTTACTCTTCTTCTCGCCCCCGACAGCCTCGAGATAAAGTGCTACCTCGTCAATTCTTGACTCAGCTTCGGATTCATCGGTCTGAGAAGTAACAATACGCTCCCGAGCTGTAGTATAGCTGTAGTATAGTTCTCATGAAAATAAAAAAATTTAATTATCAAATGCATTGCAAGCTTTATTATATTGAACTTTTGTACATCTTCGCAATGATTAGAGGGTAAATGTATTCATTGTTACTTACATTGACGCTCAGCGCACGTCTGTCGACAAACGTATTAAGATCGTGGTCCTTCGTGTGAGTATATGTAAACACCTCAATCGGTGTTGGCTCACGACCAAATTCTTTAGCCTATAATGAATTTTTATGCATGATATATTAATATAGATAGTGTCCTTTCATTAAACATCAGTTTCATATACTGTGACTAGTTTACTTACTAATAATCGAGTTGTCTCTATAGCAGATATTGATCCGCCTGTGTGTCGAGAAGGTCCTACTCCATCACCGCCAGTCTCACTATGCCTGTTTTGTGCAAAACTGCGCCTGTTTTGTGCAAACATCTCCCGCTTTCTCTTGAATGCAGGATCCTCCCAAGCCTTTTGCCAGCTCTCCCATATCTCCTGAGACACGCACCGTTGTTTCTTACCGCTTCTTCTCATCCTATAGGTGAAGTCAGCGTATCGATCGGCGCATATCTTCTCCCAGGCTACTTTCAGCATAGCCGTAATGGGCATAGCTGTAATGGCCCTCGTCCCATATGAAATGTTTCTGCAAAAAAATGAAAATATATGCGTTTAAACACTGAAAGGATTTATCTTGAATTGTAAACATTGAAATGATGATATAAAACTTTAAACCAAAGAGTACTTGAACTCCCTCCCAAAATAAAAGTCTGCTCGCCTCTTGTGTACGGCATCCCATGTGTATCCTTCTTTATGAGCTGTAGCTTTGAATTATCTTCAAAATTTCCTGCTGGCTCGAGATAAGATGGATATAATGCTGAAAAAAAAAAACAGAAGTGAATATAATTACACGAAAGCAATCACAGAATAAAGAATAAGTACAAAATAATTACAAAATATGCCTACAAGTAACAGAAAATCTGAATAAGTACTTACTGTCCCGCTAACACAACTGAGGGTGATACCGTGGGATCTAGATGAAGCTGCAAAATTAAATGACAAATGTTGATACATTTCTAGATAAATTAATATATAATTAAAATTGAACAGTTTATGAAATTTTATGATTACCTTGCACAGTGGGTGACTGTGCAGCTGTTGGAGTCTAATAATGGTGCCAGAAACGGGGGTAGAAGGGAAGGAGCAGAAGGCTGTGATGGCGGCAGTTACTGGATCGCTGAAGCAGTGAGGATGAAGCCCCAGAACGTACCTGAAGAAGGATGTGATGGCGGCAGTACTGGTGCGCTGAGCAGATGACGAAGCCCCAGCGTACCTGACGAAGGATGTGAATGGCGGCAGTACTGGATGGCGGCAGTACTGGTTGCTGAGCAGAGGATGAAGCCCCAGACGTACCTGAAGAAGGATGAGGGATCGACCCTCCTCGTCCACGGGCACTACGTCCTGGGTCACGACCTCCACGCGAACCACTGCCGGACGCGTTAGAATCAAACGCTCTGCCTCTAGCCATCTGTACTGCAGTTATCAGAACCTAGATAAAATGAATTTATACAATTATATGAATTGTAGAACATGTGGTAAATATGAGTAAAGAAAGTTAATACCATTGAAATTCTTCATCAATAATATTAATTAGATATACATTTATCAATTTGTAACAGTAAAACTGCTCTAAGTTTTAAGTGTCTTTAATATCATCTGCTTCCTCCTCTTCATCAGCCTTCTTCCTCTTCTTGATATTCGTCTTCTGAGGTACCCATGATGATCTGATGTTCTTCCTCTTCATCATCTGATGCTGCTATTTCAATATAAGTTTCGCTTTCATCATCCAACCTATCCGTTAAATCTTCAACAACTTGCATCGGTTACATATCAACCATAACTTCTTGAAATGGCTCAGATATTGCGAGTAAAGCAGATTGTTTGGTTTCAACTGCATGAACAACTTCTCTAGGCTTGATTTTACATACTGCCATCCAATCGCAATGATCTCATTTCAATAATGGATATGGGAGATAGTACACCTGTGCAACACCTGTGCAGCTTGTATCGCCAACACAAAAGGTTCGTACTTCATATATCTTCTTCTTTGATTAATATCCACAAGATTATACTTAGGATGAACCTTCATGCGAACGTTTGGCATAGGATCAAACCATTCACATTTGAATAAGATTGTGCACTTGATTGGTAGGGATGGATATTCTAACTCCAAAACCTCAACCAATTTGCACCATTTCCCATAAAAATCGTTTGACAACGTCACTGTAATTTGATCCCTTTATGCACACAATCCGCTGTCATATGTCTTTCTGCTTCTCCATAACCCTCAGTGTGAAACTGTAACCGTTTACAAAAGTAGCCAGAGTAGGCATTAGCAACCGTTAATGGCCCCTTTGCCAGATCCGTAATAAATTCTTGTTACGAATATCGGCTTTCCCGAGCTTGAGCCTATGGGAATAGTAATGACATGGTCCAGATTTAATATAAATGTAACATTCCCGTGTTGTTGTACATTGAAGTAACTTACATAATATTTGAAACCAACCTGCAAATTCCCCGTGTTCCAGGCTTTGGCATCAACTGCAGTATCAGTAAATTGAGAATTTTTGAAAGCGAGAAGATTGATAATTATTCCCTATTTTATGAAACGAACATATTAGCATAAGTAATGCTTAAACAAGGCCCACGTCAAGTCTAAGAATGTTTACATTATTTATACTTACTGTACATATGGTGTGATCTCTTCGCAATTCAATAAAATATAGGTTTGAGCCGCTTGTATCTCTTGGCATCAGTCATTTCGTCTTTTTTTTGATTTACGCAATCGTACGCCAGGGGTAGGTTTGAATAATTTTAGATTTCCTTCCATAACTCAGATTGAACGCGATCTCCCTCCCATCATCGTTACGTGGCACTCTCCGATGTCTTTTGGTGAAACATGTTGGTCAAGTCAAAGTAGTGTGAACAGAATGTGGAAGCTTCTTCCACCAAATATGCATTGCAAATGGATCCCTCGACCTTTGCCTTATTGCGCACATTTTTTTAAATTTTTTGCAGGTGTCTGTCATTGTACAATGCCAATATGTAAGTATAAGTTCAAATAAATGATGTAATCATTAGAATGAGATGTTATTGAGTCACCTCTTAAATGGATACATCCATCGATATTGTACCTGTCCTGCTAAATGACATTCATAGGGCAAATGAATCGGCAGATGTTCCATAGAATCAAAGAAGCCGGGTGGAAAAATTCGCTCCAACTTGCACATTTGCGAACAATCAACAATTGGGATTTCTCAGCGCTATTGGTACCATATCATCGCATCAAAATAACAGTCATTCGTCATTTTCCTTGAAAAACAAGAGACTCAAATTCTGTCATTGCCTTTCCCCAAATTTTTTCCTGGTAATATTCCCGGAATGCCCACAGAAATCATCTTTGCATGAAAACAATAGGCAGTCATGGCTTTTCAATGCAAACAATCTGTAAACTATCCTCATGTCCACACCATCTAACCCATATTTGAACAGTAGCCATCTGGAAAAACCTTAATGAATCGTAACCATTTCGCACAATAATTGGCCTTTGGGTTTATCTAAAACAATAACATGCCTTTGGAAACTTACTAGTAAGTACAGATTGCTCGAGTTCTGGTCGACGACAAATTTCCTTCATGTCTGCTCTCGTTTTTGCATTATCCTTGGTTTTCCCTTCAATGTTCATGACAGTGTTGAATAGATTTCCAAACACATTTTTTTCTATGTGCATCACATCAAGGTCATAACGGATAAGAAGTGAACTCCAGTATGGCAAATCCCAGAAGATGCTTCGCTTTTTCCACCCGCTATTCCTCCCAATTCTTGCATTTACCTCATCAGCACCTAACTCTGTAACTTTCATAAGCCCCAGATCTTCAATTTCTTGTAATATTTCAGCTCCAGACTTCACAAGCGAAGGGGTTCAACAATAGTCGTGTTCTTTCTAAAGCATTGTCGATTTCTCCTCCAAACATTGTCGATTTCTCCTCCAAGGGTGAGACTCTGGTAAGAATTTGCGATGACAATCAAACCAACATTGTTTACCTCCATTCTTTAGTGTAAATGCATTAGTGTTTTCCATGCAATGAGGACAAGCCATTGTCTTTCTACTTCTCCCATATAACATTGCAAATGCTGGAAATCACTGATGGTCCAAAGGAAAGCAGGTCGCGTTATGAAATTCTGATTGGTCGAAATATCGAATGTTTCAACCCCATATTCCCATAAATAATTAAGTTCGGCAATCAAAGGCTGCAGAAACACATCAACACATCAATTTTGTGTTTCGGATTATTAGGACAGGTACAATAACACATAAAAATATGTATTCATCTTTCATACACATTGAGGGTGGTAGATTATAGATTATACGGTGTCACAATGACAGGCCATGATGAATATTGCTGTCCTGATTGGCCAAACGGCTGAAACCCATCAGTACAAAGCCCCAATCTCCCGTTTCTCATATCAGCAGCAAACACAGGATGAATGTTATCAAAATGTTTCCACGCTTTAGAGTCTGACGGATGAGTCATGATACCATCCTCATATTCATGCAAAGCATGCCATGCATGTGTTCAGCTGTCGCCTTAGATGCATATAACCTTTGAAGGCGAGGAATAAGATGGAAATAATACATCTTCTTGAAAGCCTTCTCTTTTTGTTCTTCTTTGTACTCTACCAGTCCTTTAACGTCGCCGTTGATATCTTGGAAGATTACAAAACTTGCATTCTCTTAATTCAAAGTCAACACTCCAGTATATCATACAATTATTTCGACAACAATCAATCTTTTCCATGAGTAGTCCTAATCCCCGAACTAATTTTTTTGTTCGGTAAAAATTATCCACCATCGAATGACCTTCAGGCAAAATTTCTTTTGATAACTACACAAAATCATCGACACCTTTCTGAGAAATGGTGCTCCGCTTTCATGTGTAGTAATCGTGCAACAACAGACAGAACTGAATGATTCTTGCATCCAGGCCACAGTTCACTGTTAACTGTTAGCTGCACTTAACATGTCAAACAATTGTTGTGCTGCTACATTTGGCGATTCCTCAATATCATCCCAATGACATTCTACTCTACTCGCATCGATTACCACGATTACCATATCATTGCATTGATTACCATACAGAAATTGATAAGGCTGAACTTCTAAACTTATCGGAATGGAGTGACCTGACCCACTTGCAACTCGAGCTTCACCATGATGTATCCATTCGTAATAATTTTCCACGAACCCATGTTTGCACAAATGAAGTTTCACTGTATCGATGTCTAATAAGGCTTGATTTCGACACTTCTTGTGATTACATGGACACCTCAACTTATTACCATCCATAAAACTGGGATTACCAACTGCAAACTGTATAAACGCCTCGCCTCCAATCCTTGCAGGAACTCTTGTCTTAATATCCCATTGACCTCGAACCTCTAGTACATCCAATTTCGATTATTTCGCATTTTTTTTTACCTAATTAACAATGTGTTTATAAAGGGTAAATTATATGTAATTGCATTAGTCTAAACCATCCTTAAAACATGCCACTAATTTAATGTTCAATTTACACTTATAACTAACTAAGGTTATTTCTATAATAAGGGTAACTATATATAAATGTAAAATCACTAAGTTCATTTATTCAATACAAATATTCAATACTAAGGTTATATATATTTCTATAATAAAGATAAGTGTACTATTCTACATATTGAATTTTTGGGGAAAAAATTCGGCAGCATTTCGGCACAACACAATCAAATCTCAAATATAAAAACAAATCAATAAACACTTCTATATCATACCAACATTCTCCAAAGGCAATATGGCCACTACTAGGCCTCCAATCCAAACTCATCATTTATTTAAGTCAAAAATATATTTAAGAAAAATAACGACAATAATATAAAATAAAGAAAAAATATAAATTAAAGAAAAACACAGTCAAAAACTTAATCAAGAAAGAGTTGCCAATAATTAAGAACATGTAATAACCTAAACACACAAAAATAGTTTATATAAATTCCAATTATTCTTCAAAAATCTATACTTATATTCTATCAAAAGCAGACCAAAGCAGACTTTGAAACTTGAACGAAGTGTATAAATATATTCTCATTATATTCTATATTATATTCTCATTTTGCTCATATAGTTATATGTCATTTTCTCATAATGTGCCTCCTATGACAATTTTTTTATTCCTTTTAAATATCAATAGAACTATATCCAAAAGATTTTTCATTAGAATTAATGAGTGAAAATTTTAAAAAAATGAAAAATTCAAAGTATGTTTTTAATATAATTTCTGTTTTTGAGTGAATAAGATAAGTGATTACATCTCTCATTATTGTATTTTTATTCTTTTTATTGCTTAGGAAGAATAATCATTCGCACGAGACTCGTGGAGATAAAATCTCAATATCTAATACGGTAATATCATTATGATCCCTCTACTCATTCCCTCTACTCATTACAATATATATAGTTTTTAAGATATATAAAATATTCCTATTGTTCATAGCAGTCCTTATAATAGTAGTAGTAGTAGTACGAGTACAACGCTTTCTAGTTAGATTCCTCATTTGCTTGACGGTGCGTGTTAATGGATTTTTTGACTAAAAAGTTAACCTTATCCATGTAATTATTCTTTTCCGTAAATACTTTTGGCACAATTTGTGCCAGAGACACTAGCCACGTTGTAATTGTTGTAAAAAGATAGTAATACCTTTGAAAAAAAATGTTAAGGAGGTTGTTTTTAAGACAGGTAAAAATTGTAGGAAGGGACGTATCTAGAAGATTGATTCAAGAGCGCCCAATTATAAATTAAAAATATTATTAAAGTAAATAAAAGAAATCTAAAAATATATTTTTAAAAAAATATAATCTTCTATTCATTTGAAAATTTTTATTATTAATATCATAAAAATTAAATATCCTTAATTATAAAAAAAAAATCTCAACTAACATATAACTTTAAAAAAAATCTCAACTAACATATAACTTATCATTTTATACACAAAAGGCTTAAATCAGTCTAAAATAAACTTTATCCTCTTGGCACTTTCATTTTAAAACTTAGATTTATTAGCATCCTAAAAGTAAGATTACGGTGAGAATTTGCAACAACTCAGTAACTTTGTAAGTCGCAACTAATTATTTGGGGTTAACTTTTAATCCAAGGATTTACTTTTAATCCAAGGATTTTAAAATCCCTAAATACAGAGTTTTGAATATAAAACTGCACTCAATGTTTTTCTCTCAATTGTCTTTGATCATCTTCTTTCACTACATGGTAAAAAAAAAAAAAATGTTGCTTTTTATGACACTTTACAAACTGAAGAGTGCAAGATACATTATTTTCATGTGATTAGATTGATATATTCACTGTTAATTTCTTGGATGATTAAGCTAGCTAGCATGTACATGTCTTTTATAGATAATTATTATTTGTTAATAAAATGCATATCTAATCTTATTTTTGGAGGTCTAAAAATGACATGGGCAAAAGGAGAAAGAATGCTACATGAAATTTATACAATCAAATTGTTGTTGTGCATTCTACTTTACACAATTAAAATAATTAACTTATAGAAAAAAAGAAAGCCAAGACGTCGCCGATTACCATACAAAACCGAGAGTTTAAAAGAAATCTATTTGTAATTGGGCAGTAAAATCCAACAGTTCTCTTTCAACGCATACCATAAAAAAGAAAAGAGGAAATATAATAAAATAAGCCGATTCAATTTAAATTTATAAATCCTGCTTCATTCAAAATCAAAGAAAAATTGAACCAAGAAAAGTTATTTTCAACTGGCCACTTCAAAAATTTGCAATACTATGATTAGTGCTTACCAATCAGTCTTCTTCCTTCTTGTCGGGGGTTTTGTGATGCCACTGACCAATCTTCATTTGATGTGATTACTTGAAGATCATATCTTTGAAGATGCTGATGTTAAATAATATTTAATATAGCCCAGATCTATTGTTCATAGAATTTGTTTGATAGAAATAGACAATAAGCAGAAGCGTACCTTGATCCATAACAGCAGATAATAATATATAATAATAATATAATTACAATCACAATAATAATAATAATAAACATTAATAATAATATTAAATAACAACAACAATAATACTAATAATACTATACTAATAATAATAATAATAATAATAATAATAATATAATAATAGAACAGTAGTAATATTTTAATAATAAATAATAAATAATAATAAATAATAATAATAATAATAATAATATAATAATAATAAGAACAGGCAGTATATAATAATTAAATAATAATAACAATAATATAATAATAATAATAATAAGAAAAGCAGTAATAATTATAATAATAACAATAATATAATAATAATAATAATATAATAATAATAAAATCACAATAATAATAATAATAATAATAATAATAATAATAATAATAATAATAATAATAATAATAATAATAATATAATAATAAGAACAGTAATAATAATAAAAATAATAATAATTTTGACTCCCCTAAAAAAATTCTAATCGCAACTCAACCATATACTAAATAAATTAATCGCAACCATATACAAAATTCTAACAACAATATACAAAATCAACCATAAATTAATATAATAAAAAACAAATAAATTCGAAAAAAAATTTCGAAAAATTAATTGCAAAATAAAACTAACCTCAGATTGTTTCGAAACAGAGTGACTGGAGTGCAAAGGGAGCGAGAATGGCGGCGTCAGGCGGGCTGGAACGGTGTCAGGAAGGGCCGGAGCGGCGTTGCGGACGGAGGAGAGGAGAGGAGAAGGAGAAGAGAGAAAGAAGAAAGAAAAAAGAGAGGGCGCGGCTTGTTTAAAGCCCTAATTTTTGCGACCGACTTATTGGTCGCAATTTCCATAAACTCGGTCGCAATTTTTAATGAGCTGACGTCGTTTGACTAGGCACAAGTTTTGCGACCGATTTGCGACAAAACATATCGGTCGTAAAAAAATCAGTCGCAATTCAGTCTCAAATCGGTCTCAGAACTTTGCCGCATTTTTTACGCGCGAAATTTTGCGACCGATAAAACGTAGTCGCAAATCGGTCATCGGTGCAAATCCGTAGTAAGGCGGTCCGCAAATCACTAACCATTCTCGCGGCTCGCGGGAATTTTTCAGCGCCAATATTAGCGACTGATGTACTAGAAGTCGCAAATCGGTCGCAAAATTGCGACCCTTATATGTCGGTCGCAATTGAGCGTTTTTTTTGTAGTGTTAGTTGCAAAAGGTTTTACTTAAAAATCAAATATTGATTATTTTCATACTTTTTCTTTTGTGACTAAAATTGCTTCAATTCAAGTTTTAATTGCTTTGGATTCTATCCTCATCAACTGGATGTTAAAATGACTTTTTAAAATGGTGATTTGGAAGAAGAGATTCATATGGTTTAACCTAGGAGTTGTATTATTCCGGATGAAAAAAATAAAGTTTGCAAACTTCTCAAATCATTGTATGGTTTAAAACATGCAACTAAATAGTAGCATGAGAAATTTGATTAAGTTTTAATGAGTAATGGTTTTACTTTAAATGAAGTTGATGAATATGTATATACTAAACTTGTTGAGAATGAATGTATGATTATTTGTTTATAAATGGATGATATTCTCATTTTTTGTACTAGCTATGATGTAATGTGTGAAACTAAATATTTTCTTGCTTCTAAATTAAAAGACATGGGTGAAGCAAAAGTGTTTTCAAGTGTTAAAATCACAAGGAAGGTGATAGCTCTGGAACTGGCTGACAATGGGGATTAGTGGTTAAGAAATTTCTTAGCTAATATTTCATTTGGAATAAAACCAACACCTTCTATGTCTATGTATTGTGATTGTCAAGCAACAATAGCCATTATAAAGAATAGAAATTTTAAGGGCAAAAATAGACATATCCGATTGAGGCATGATGTGGTTAAGCTATTGCTAAAAGATAGAGTAATATCGATCCATTGTGTCAAGTCAGAAGTGAATTTGGTCTATCTTTTGACTAAATCATTAGTGAGAAAACTAAGTGTTTGCTCATCTCTTTAAGTGAGCATCGAGACTAAGTGCTTGCGAGCTAAGTCCTTGCCCAATGCTTTAAGTGAGCATCAAGGCCAAGTGTTTTCCCAATATTCTAAGTGATCATTAAGGCCAAGTGTCTTCGAACTAAATGCTTACCCAATGCTCCATGTGAGCATCAAGGCTAAGTGCCTCCGAGCCAAGTACTCGCTCAACAATCTAAATGATCATCAAAGCTAAGCGTCTCCAATAAGTGCTCATTTAACGCTTTATGTCTAGCATCATGGATAAATGCTTGTGTTTTTTCAAGCTAATGGCTCCAATCCCGCTCTAAGTTTTAAAAAAAAAAGACTAAGTGCCCAAAAAATGATAAATAATAAGTAAACAAATTATAAATACAATATAATAAAGCTCTTTAAATACTATTAAAAAGGTGTGTGTATGAAAAATAATTATTTTAAATATTTTTGGAATATTAATTAAACGGATAGTGGGTAGCTGGACCCGAGTCCTTGAACCCGACCCGAACTCGATACAGGTAGTAAAAATATTATCCGAACCCGTTCCAAAATCCATTTGTTTAATACCCAAATCTACCAAAATCAGATCGGATCTAATTAGGTACCCATCGAATCGGGTAAAATTGTCATCCCTAACTAAGATATGCTTTCTTAGGTATCCTGCGAAACTTTTCACTAATAACAATAAAAGTCATGTATGATATGATCTATATAAAAAAAAATGCATACACACTATTAATATATTTTTCAATAGTAATAATGATTTGGAGAATTTAATTAATTATATTGAAACAAGAAATTAAGTATTTTTTTATTTTTTTTATATTTATGATTTATTATAAATGATTGTTTATTTATTTGAAATATTATCGTGAAATGTTAAAAGCTAAGCGTTATATGAGCTAGTTTTTTATAAAACGCTACCTTAATCTTTAAAAGCTAATTCAAACACTATGTTATTGAACACTATAAAAAATAGCTGTTTAGTGTTTTGACTAGTCAAAACGTTATAAGTTACTTAAAAAGTTATTGGCGAACACAACCTGAATTATTTCGTTGCAGCACTTAGTCTATAAGTCTATCTATACGCCAATCTAATGATCAAATACTGTTTCAAAAATTTTTTCACTATTTATGACTCTTTTATCCTTTAATTTTTTCATTGAATAAATATCAATATTTTAAAAATTATCATCAATTGCATTTGGCTGGATTATTTTATCGAAAAATTAAAATGGATCATTTTACTTATTAAATGATATTAAATATAGAAGTACATCCAATTCATCTCTCTTTTTCAATTTTTTATTTTTATTATTTTATATTTCTTTTCTTAAAAAATCTCAAAAATTTCTTCTAATGTTTTTATTTAAAACAAAAAAATGAGGAAAAAAGAAGAAGTATATGGAATATAATTAACCTTGGAGTAGGGATGACAATTATATATATAAAAGCAGAGCAGTTTGCATTATATGGAAGCCAAGCCTCTGAAATTGCCAAGTATGAGGAGGACAATAATTATTTAACAAGGTTGTAAAAAGATAAGATGTAATGACAGCAATTATAAGAAGATAAGTTGTTTTATATTTTTAGATAATGTCTTTATCATGTTAATATCTACCAGTTACATCCCATAAAAATAATGCATTAAATTAAATTAAAATTTAATTAAAATACAAATAACTCAAGCCATAAAATAAGAAATACTTAATTTCTTATTTTAATGATTACCTTAGTATTTCCTTATTTTAAATGAATTTACTTAGTAATATGGGGGTTAATGTTTTTATATACTTGAAAGCTAGGTTGCACAAGACAATTGGAGCAGCGAGATACGGGAACGTATGAGATATGATAATAAATAATTAAATTTTTATAATAATATAAACAGATAAAATAAATAAACATAAAATAAATAAATACTTAATTTCTTATTTCAATATAATTAGTTAAATTCTCAAAATTATTATCACTATTTTGAAAAATCTATATCTATCTATATAATATACAAAAGCAGGGTAGTTTGCTTTATATGGAAGCCAAGTGTAAGTAGCACAATTTGCCATTTGCCATTATTTTTTATTATAGAATGACATATGTTAGATACACACAATTTAACACAATTGTAAGAATTGTAAAAAGATCATTTGTTTTATATTTTCAGATAATTCCTTTATCAAAGATAATATCTGTAAAAAAGCTTATCTCTAGCATTTAATATATTAATATAAATTTATTTCTTCTTACAAAACAGTTAATAAGTAATTACACACTTAGAAAAGTGTGAATAAACAATATATTACTATTAAATAAACAATATATAAGCAATTTAAAAAATATAAATTGGAATGTACCGGATACGATAATTTTTTAAAAAATAGGATATCCACACGCTTAGGACACGCTGCACTAAATAAGTAATACATTAATATTTCAAATAAATAAACAATAATTTATGATAGATTATAAACATAAAATAAAAAAAACTTAATTTCTTGATAGATTATAAACATAAAATAAAAAAAACTTAATTTCTTATTTCAATGACACAAAAAATATTTAAAAATACTTCATTTTTTTATTGGTAATAAAAATATTGGTTGATGAGCTTGGTGTATAGAGTAATCTCCTATACCAGGAGCTGAGTTGCACAAACAGAGGACACGAGATACAAGAACGTATGAGATACGATAATTTTTAGAAAAAGTAGGACATCCACATGCTTAGAACATAGTACACTAAATAAGTAGTATATTAATATTTCAAATATAAAGAAATAATAGTTCATTTTATAGTATTTCTTGGCACTCTTTTAGCATAAAGATTTAAAGCTTTTTGACAATAATTATTAAAACCTACTTTTTCACCAAAACTAAAAAATAAATGTTTCATAGAAATCATTTTTGCTAATTCTTCTTTTTGTATTTTTTTAGAATATTGAAATAAAGAAAGGTTAGAAGATGAAAAAAGAAAGGTTAGAAAGATGCTAACCCCGGAAAATTTGTGTTTGAGACCGATCAACTCCTATTTTTGTTGGATGTTTTGTCTCCAAATGCCTTCCAATGGATCCATAGCCGCCCTGTTGTTAAATTTAATAAAATTTTCCACAAATAATTGCAAATTTACATCAATACATTTTCTCACCTTTTGAATTTTTTTCGTGAAATGATGGCGAATATGTCGGAACTTGTCCTTGCTTCTTCGCCCAAACAATTTGTGTTCGTTTGCTCTTGGCTCTTCTTTGCGTCTTCTTGTAATATGCTCATATATTAAATTCAGATTCTGAGTTGGATATTATCCAAATTTTTCAAATTTGGAATATCCCTCAAAATTAAAATTGGTTTGGGAGTGAAAATCAAAGATGTCGTTTGTAGGGATAGAATGAATATTGTGTTTCTCCAATCTTTCCCTTGCCCTTATCGGAATTTGAGTTTTTCCCTCCACTTTCCCATTATAATTGGATAACAAGATATAATTTAGAAAATTGAAAAAAAATTAGAGAGAATAAATAAATTTAATAGAGAGATTGGTAGAGTAGAGAAGAAATAATATAGAGTAAGTGTAGTAGAGTGTAGTATATTGTAGAGAGAGTAGAGAGAGTTAGAGATTTTTTTATGATGAATTTTGTAATGAACATGAGATATTTTATAATAAATCCAAAAAAATATTTTTTTAAAAAAAAAATACCCTTGAAACTAGCCGTTATGTATCCGTTTATGGTTGTTGGAAGGGGTAATTAAGAGATTTCACAACAAAATTTAAAAAAAAAACAAAAATCTAACAGTTTTTAACGGCTAGAACCGCTGGTTCTTCGACTGGTTAGAACCGGCGGTTCCATCCGGTTTCGACCGGTTTTTTGGAACCACCAGTTGCGGTTCCATCAAAACTGGAACCGAAAATCTCCGGTTCCGGTTCTGGTTCGGACCGATTCCGGTTACGGTTCGGGACCGGTTCGAACTGACGGTTCCGATTCCCGAAACCGTAATATGTCCACCCTTACTTGGGCGTGTCTCGCGTCCTGGACTTCCACCTTGGTTTGCAACGATCCAAGTCTTCCAAATATTGAAGTGCAAGTTGCTTCGAATCACCGTAAGGGTAGCACAATAGCTAAGCGCACTTCCTTTGAATGAATTAAGCTAATTAAGACTAAGCACCTCGACTTTTAAGTGTTTAACAACGTACTCCCTCCGTTCTTTTTATATAAAAACAACTAAATTTTTAACAAGATTTAAAAAGTAGTTTAATAAACTCTTTTTGCCTTTTTTTCTCTACTAATTTAACCCCTAACATCTCATTAACATGCTCCTCTAAATTAATGTATACCTCATGTTTCAATCTTAAAAAGACTTCAAATGCTTCATTGGAATAAAGAAAATACAAACGGGTGCAAAAAAATGAAGTTTATGCTCTGCCTTCGGAGGAAAAAATTTTCTTCGTTCCTTTTTATATCGCAAAATGAATTTATTTTATTCATTTAAATCCAAGAAAAACTTAGCTCATTGAATAAACTATACCCAAGTTATAAGGTTCCCCACTTACATCCATCCCAGCTTGGACAAGCTAAGTAAAAAAAATATGGAGAACCTCAATATACATAGAATAGTAAAAATCTCCTCTTGTCTCATAGATAATATATAGGTTATGGCAAGTGTTAATTATTGTGCTATCTTTTTTTGAATTACTAACATTGATATTGTTCTATACCATATTGATCCAATAAAAGTAAGCCAAATAGCAAATCAAAAAACACCATCCTATAAAACCATAATGGACAATAAAGAATTTTCAAACTGCTATGTGTCATTTTCTCTTTGGTTCTTACTTTGGGAAGTTGTGTAAAAATATGAAACTTGTGCTCATTTAACCTTTCAACCGTCTTTGGTTGTTAAAAATGCATTTTAAATATGGCGCAATTTTTAAAATATTCAGACGAAGTTCATAAGAATTCTTTTCAATGTGGTCAACTTAAAAATTTTATGACATTTCTATTCAGACTCTTTTTTAGTTAGCGCTCATATCGGCTATACTAGCACTTTTTTTTTTCTATGAAAGTTGATCTAAAAACAACTTATTTTCCAAAATTTCTTCATATTAAATACTCATCAATAGCTATATTTGTCATTATCTTGAGAATCTCCCACACTAAAAGCTTCACAAAGGATTAAGACAAAGATAAGATAGACATTTCATATTGGCAATGTTCCTAAAGTTATCAAATTAGATAAAATTTTCTATATAAAAAGAACACCAAAAATGGAAATTTTTTCCTATATAAAAGGAATGGAGGGAGTATTTACTGATGGATTTAACTTAACTAGTATAACCATAACTACAAATCCCATTACTTTTGGGATGTGACACCCAAGTTTAAATGGTAGTTATTGTTTTCTTGAAGTTTAGGCCCTTTGCTCTGTTATTTAGAGAAAATTTACATTTAGAGTATTTATTTTACATAGAAAATTTTACTCTAAATTAAAATTTTGGGGAAGGATGTCAAAAGAGAAAGTCTGAAATGCTCTTGAATAACCTCTATTATCTGTGTCTTTTAGCTCATTTAACAAGTATAGTGGCATACAAAAGGTGAGTTGAGCAGTTAGTGATCTTCTATTTTCAAAGCATGAGTAATGCTATATTTCTGAGCAATTTGGTAGAAATATGCTTGAATCTGAGCATGAATAAAGTACATAACTGACTAGCTATTATAATTTGGCCACACATTTCAATTGTTGCAACATAGCTATAAAAAAGATCTCTTTATGTCGATATTATACTTTTAATTTGGGTACAGATCTTAATTAATTAAAGAAGTTAGGTTCATGATGTCATAGGTCAGGTTTCTTTCTTACTTCTTCCCAATTTTCGAAAATATGGAGTAATTATATTGACATATTTCCATTTGTTTGGATATTTATATGTGCCCATATTGTAGAAGTTGAGAAGACTCTTGCATTTCTAAAAATTTTTGGCTCCAAAAGTTCGGTAAAAATGCATTCATATTGTATAATACGTGCACCATTTTGGTTATTGAGGGACACTTAGATTTTTAAACATTAAAAATTTGATTTGGAATGTTTGAAATTTTAGAGAATTTAGCACCAAAATCTCACCTTTCCTCCATTATATCCATCCTTGGAAGACTCAATAAGTGACCTAGTTTTCTCACCGCTAAATGTGTGTTTAATGTTGATTAGGGGTATTTAAGATATTTTGGCTAAAAATTCAGATAAACAGAATGCTTAATTATAACATGGTTACACATGTCAATTGTTGCATTTTTACTTATAAGAAAAAAAATCTTTATGTCTATATTATACCTTATTAATCTGAGCACAAATTTAACATTCATCGAACAAACTGAATTAGAATTCTTTCGTGCACTATTTTGTATGTTGTTTCTTAGAAGTGTGCTCAATTTTATACTTGTTGAATATGACTACTTTCTTGGAATGTTTTCATAATGCAGTTATAAATTTGTATTGTTACCCGTAATTTTCAAAAATTGCCTTTCAATCAAGAGTACACCTTACTAATATAGACACAAATTTTTATTTTAATGAACAAAATGAATGGTTTATATTAGAATTATATTTGTATGCAATGCCTTAGAAGTTTGCTCGACTTTATGGACGTGAGCGAAAAAAATTTATATGTTGGCCACCTTTTATAAAATGGTCACAGGTTTTCATCGTTGCACCTTACTTTTTAAATAATGATCTTTATGTCAACAGGTCGTTGGTAATTGACTCTAAAATGGTTGCAACCCAAAAATTATCTTTCTTTTGATTGATAGCCAATTGACCTTTTGTCATTTTCTTAATTCAAACTACCCAAAGCACGTAAATACGTATTCCCAATTCTCAATCCTTGTCCTATTAGATACATTTATTTTGTTGTTTAGTTCAATTCCTTCTCCTAAGGGTTTCAACAAAGTATGTAGAGTTTTTTTTTTTCTTAATTTTTATATTCCATTGCTAATTTTTTTAAAATTTTTTAGAATTATTAATTTGACAACACAGTAGTAGTTTTTTTTAATTTTTTTTCAAAATTAATATGAAAATATAGTGGCAATTATTAATGTAAATTCCTTGCTAATTTTTTTTAACAGTGTGGTTGTGATGTTTACTTTATTTATCCTATTGGAATTCATTTTTCACAACTCCTTGCTGGTGGTTTGACTATACTAAAATGCAGGGACTTTTTTCTAGTTTTTGTTTTTGTAATCTTAAGTTAGAAATTACTTTAAAAAAAAAGGAAGGAAATACATCATTATTGACATAGGTAGAAAATAAATATAAAAATTCTAAAGAAGTTAAGTATTTCAATGAGAAATTCTTTGAATGTTTAGCATATAACGTGAAACTAGGCTAGCTACAATTGTAAATATTTTGCTTGTAATTTTATTAGAAGAATTTGTTTATTTTGTAATTTATGTTTATATTCTATTGTAGGACTTCATATGTGGAACATTATTGAGCATGGAGATAATTTTTATTTTAGCATCTTTTTTTTTTTTTAAACCATTGGTATCCGAATCCTATTATCAGGAACTGCCTAATCCAGCTCAGGACTTAGTCACAGTTAAGGCTTTTTGCCCCTCCCAACAAGTGTGTTTAGCGGGGATTAAATCCAAGAGCTCTTCTCATGGGGATTAAATCCAAAAGCTCTTCTCAAATGTCCAGCCTGCGTTGCCAACTGAGCCACAACCTGTAGGTTTTTATTTTAGCATCTTTAATTTTGGCATAAAGGTTAAATTAAAGTTAAAATTTTGATATAAAAATTAAATCAAAATTGTGAAACTGTTAATCAATCTAGTTATTTGGGTCTTGAATATCATGTTTAAGAAATTAACTTTTTTAAAATAATCTTGAAAATAAATTAATTTTTGCCATTTTTTTATGAAAATGCATTATGAAATTAATTTTGAATTATAGTTTTAAACTTAATTGCTTATTGTATTCAATCTAACTGTAATATTTATTATATCTAACAACCGTGTTTTTATTTTTGTAGTTATGGAACAATGGTTTAAAAGAGAATCAACCATTACTGGATCATCATCATAATCAGTCAATCAAACTGTTCAGCCTGATTAGTTAACACCATCTAAGCAAGTGAAGAACTTGAGCTTGGCATAGAAGTCATTCCATCTATTCCAAGACTACAATATAACATAATGAGTTATTGTCCCTTTGTAAGGGATCTGGTATGTAGAGCTTACTTACTAAAGGTCCATGTCAAACGCATAATAAATTTCCTCAAAGGGTGTGATGTTTGCATAAATATCATATGGAGTAAAGTTGGTCTTGGTGATTCTAAACTGATGCTATCATTTGTATAATTGTTCTGAAATTTTTAGCTTTGTTGACCATCTATCTCAAAAGCTGATTTACTTGGGAAAAAATGGTCAGTCTCTTTGAAAAAAGAGAAAGATTCCGACTGATTGTTGACTCTATAAATTATTTTCCTTAATCTTGGAGTTTAGTTTTTACATTTTCCTTGGTGTTGGTCAAAGAAAATCTTTTCCTCTATTTCTTCAACTAGATCTTATTCTCTGTCACCTAAAATATATGCATTATGTTAGGGCTTTGCTAGGTGGGTCGACTCTTGTTGGTCTCGACCATTTAAATATTGTATTATGTTAGGGCCCCACATGCTTTGTTAAAAGGTAATCATGTATTGTGGAATGAGTCAAGTACTCTAATTACAAAGAGTGAGAAGGGCAATATTGGTTTTTGATGGGGGGGTAGGAAGCTTGGAGAGGAAGTTGCAAAAATGGATGAAAATGAAAAGGATAATTTTGATAGTGAAGTGTTGAAGTACAATGTGAACAAGGAAAAAGATGTGGAGGAAGAAGGAGAGAGACAAGGAAGCATTATTATTGTCGAGTTGGTGAAGGGCCTGCAGGTAGGAAACAAGTATTTGAAGCAGTGAGTTGTCCTCCACCCTTCTTTCCTTGTTTGTTTACATTATAGAAATCAAATATTGCACTTGTTTGGACTTAACCTAATAGTATTATAAACCTTTTAACATGGATACAAACATCTACTTGTGTCGCACCTGTGTAGTGGTGTTAATGTTATGATTGAATAAGTGTTTTCCCTTTATTAAGTTGTACGGGAAGGAACCAAGGTTGGTACAACCTACACGTCCATTGTGGAGATAGACTTGTTGAATATATGAATGAGTTCACCTATCACTTTAAGGTGAATGAGAAATGGCAGGGGAAAAATGGCAATTGCATGTGTAATTGTTTTGATTGCATATCTCAGTCGGGAAGAAATTGCAAATGAACGACAATTTGATAAACTAGTAAGGGTCATATATAGAGTGTCTTGACTAAAAGACATGCTAAAGAAAACGATGATGTACTTTGGATATTGAGTCCAAAATAGTAGTATTTAGAGTTAAAATGGAGTTTTGAAGTGGAGGGTGGTGGTTAGTAGTGATGATGATGGATGTCAATATGGTAGTAATGAGTCGTAAAAAAGTCTACGAAATACAAGGACATGAGAACAAATGTAGTGTTAAGGTGATTAGTGGCGGCTAATGAAGAAAGATTGCATAGACATGAAAGATGGTCAGTAATGAAAAAAAGATGTGGGATGCAAAGCGTTGAAAATGTGGAACTATACTGTTATTGTGTGGGTTGTCATTAGTTTTTGACGAGAACAAATCGGGAAGGGAATTTGGCGAAGTGGATATGCGATTGTTACTCTACCATGCTCTAGGATGGAGTTGGTAAAAGTTGTTGATGTATAATAATTTGAGGAAGATGTTTAAGTTGAAAGTACAATGATATTAAAAAATGTAATTATAGTAGATATTAATTAATACAATTTATATTTTTAGGTTAAATTAAGGGGATCATTAAAATAATATTTTATTAGAAATGACAAAGGTAGATCAGTAATAGAAAGAAAAATGGAATTTACATTTTTCATCTTATAAACATAACGAACAATAAAGTTAGCCGAATTATACGCGTTTGATATGCACACTGAATATTATTACAGTTATGTGTCCAACGTGTTGCAATATGTAATAAAGAAAACTTTGATGGAATGAAAATGCTGAATGCTATATGATTTATTAGAATTAAATTGTTTGATAACACAAATAATGTTTGCTGAATGTGATACCTAGAATGGAGATTGTACATGAAATGGGAAGCAACAGAGAAGATGGAAATGCAAAAGAGACGGCCAGTAGTGAAGAAGCATGTGATGATGAGGGACATAGTGATTCAAGAAGTGAGGTACTGTTGTTGGAATGTCGTTTAATGATGCGGAAGAGTTATTCGCCTACTATCGAAATTATGTAAAGAGATTGGGTTTTAGTGTGGTGAAATACTCTACTAAGACAAGTATAAACAGGGAAGTACAGTTCAAGACCTATGCATGTCATAGAGCTTGCAAAGCTGGGAACAATAGCCATAATTCGATGAGAGAGAGACCATCAGCGCATATTGGGTGTATGGCCAAAATTTGTGCTTCAAGTCAGGCTGATGGGAGGTTGAGGATCAACAAAGTGAGTTTTGAACATAACCACCATGCACCAAGTAAGGCTTGTTTCTTGGTGCAACACAGAGTTATTCAACCCCATGTGAAACGAACGTTAGAGGTGAATGATTTTGCAGGGATAAGGGCATGCAAAACGTTTCTGGCATTAGTTGGAGAATTTCGGGGATAAGATAGAATGCCATGTTTACAGAAAGACTGTGAAAATCATTTGGGAAAGGTAAGGAAGCTATTAATTAGGAAAGGTGATGCTAAAGCAGTACATGAAATGTTTAGAGAAATGCAATGGAAAAACAGAGTTTTTCTACTCCATAACTATGGACAAAGAGGGCTATATGAAGAACGTGTTCTAGGCAGACGCAAGAAGCCAAGCTGCTTATTAAGAATTTGGCAATCTGATTTCTTTAGATTCAACTTGCTGAATAGATATCATGTGCCGATTGCCCCATTAATTAGTATGAACCATCATGGGCAATCAATTCTACTCAAATGTGCTCTGCCATTAAATGCAAAGGTTTCAACATACTGATGGGTTTTTACGCTGATGGTTGTAATGCAAGCGTGACATTCCTCGCAATAATTACTTGTTGGTTTAAAAGAGCAGAAAAATAAGAAAGAGAAGGAAAATTCTGCAGAGAAGGAAAATTTTGCAGATTTTGTAAGTGTGGAGAAACAAATCTTCACATTTCATTATTTCCATTACAGCATAATGTAAACATTTATACTAGAGCTATTCTAAAGTTTTGTGGAGGAAACAAATCTTCAATTTCATTATTCCATTACAGCATAATTGTAAACATTATACTAAGAGCTATTCTAAAGGTTGTTCACCAACCTTCCATAAGTCAAAAAGGTTTGTTCAAAACTTCTGTAAAGTCTTCAAGGGAATTTGTTCACCAAATGCTTACCATAAAAGCAAGGGTAGTTCACCTACTGTCTTGACTCAACAAAGTACAACAAAATCTAAATGACTTTAAACAAAAAATACCTCCAAAAACTGTCAACAACACTTGCATCAATTTTACTTCAATGGAGCTGTAGCTGTAACTTTAACACTCCTCCTTGATGCAAGAGTTGAGACAAATACCAAGTCGATTCTTAAGAAATTCAAATCTTGGTTTTTGCAATGCCTTGGTGAAAATATCTGCTGTTTGGTCTTCAGAACTGCAATGAACAATCTAAATTTTATTTTCCTTTTCAGTTTCACGAATTGCATGGTACTTGCTTTTTGTATGCTTGGTTTTTCTATGGAAGATTGGATTCTTAACCATAGTAACAGCTGATTTGTTGTCACAAAGTATTTTAGTTCAATTCTCTTGATGAAAATTCATAATCATCTTCAACTCCTCCTGCATGGCAGCTCTCCACTCAGGCAATTTTAAGGCTTCATCCACCTGAGTTGGTTCAAGTGAGACAACATTACATCTGTTGTAAATTTCCTCTAGGGATCTTTAGCAATCTTTTCTGTTAAATCATCCTCTAGGGATCTGGTTCATTCTAAATTGCATAATGATTCTTCATTTGATTCTTCTTCATGTGTCAACTGGAAGTTCTTGCTCGTTGCTAAAAAGGATTTTCATTGTCAACTGGAAGTTCTTGCTCTTGCTAAAAAGGATCTTGTTCAAGAACTGATTTAGAATTTCCTGGCTCCATTTTACTCCAATCCCATTCTCCTTTCTCATTAAATTTGACACTCCTGCTGACATACACCTGATTAGTAACATGATTCAAAATTCTGTAGGCTTTGGATTCACTATTGTTTTCAACTACAGATGGCAAATCAGCAACTAACTTCTTGGATTGTAGCAATTTTAATGAATTGAGATTGGTGTGACCAAGTCTCTTATGCCACAAATCAGATTCTTCTTTATGACTCAACTAAGATTCTTCTTCGAAGTTTCTTAAGTTTAGAGGAAAGCTTCTCCGTTTCATTTTGACAGCAAATATCTTTAAGCCAGAAGGATCACTTATTTCACAAGTTTTATCTTTCAATAGCAAACTGTAATTCTTATCCAGCAATTGACCAACCGAAAACAAGCTTTGATTTAGTTCCGGTACATAAAGAACATCGGAAACAAGCTTTTTGTACGCTGAAGGGAATGTTACAATCACATCTGCCTTTGCCTTTACATCAACAAAGCCTACCATCTCCCAACGTCTGACTTGTTGAAGAGTAGTGTTATCCAAGCTAATCGAAAATTCACAAGTTTGGTGTCGTGTGGTTAGTGCAGCCGACTGATCAACAAGCATGCGGCTCTTTAGTCAATGAACACCACATTTTTTCAATTTCATTTGCAGCAAATAAGTGTGTTTTCAATACTTTTCAGAATTTTAACGTGACTTGTGCATGATGGGCTTGCTGTTTGTTGATTCTGGTTTGTATAGAACAAAAACTTTCTCGGTGTGACCAAAGTTGTTTATGAAATCTCAAACTTTCTCGGTGTGACCAAATTGCTTATAAATCTTACATTGAGCTCCAGGTCTGAACCAGCAGTAGTTCGCAGTGTGGTTTGTTTTTTTTGCAATGTGGACAAGGTGGAAATTTGTCCTTCCTCCAATTTTTTCTGAAATTCTACTTCATTTTTGGCTTTCTGTCAGTTTGCTGGCCTCTTGAAATCAGCATCACAGTATGCTTGGAGATCAAGCGTAGAAGAGGTAGGGAAGAACAATTTCAAATTTATGGTGGAGGCTAAGTAGCGTAGAACATGAGAAGCACCTACCATATTACCTCGACAAGGGTTTTGCATGTGTTGAGATAACTGTTGAACTGAGTAAATAATGTCAGGTCTGGTGAAGCTCAGGTAAAGTAGTCTCCCCACTAGTCAACGGTAATAGTCTGGTTCTGTGAGTAATGGTCCCATGTGTGCTTGAATCTTTTGGCCTTGTACTAATGGTGTGGATGCATGTTTGGCGTGCTGCATGTGTGAATCTAACAGCATGTCTTGAATGAATTTCCATTGTGATAAGTAGATGCCATCATTAGACCATAGGATTTCAATGCCCAAGAAAAATCTTGTGTTGCCTAGATCTTTTATAGTAAATTTAGAGTGTAGAAACTCTTTGACATTGCATATAAGTTGAATGTCAGGTCCAGCAGGATTTCAATGCCCAAGAAAAATCTTGTGTTGCCTAGATCTTTTATAGTAAATTTAGAGTGTAGAAACTCTTTGACATTGCATATAAGTTGAATGTCAGGTCCAGCAACTAAAATATCATCCACGTAGATAATAAGTGCTAGAAAGTCATTGTCTTCTCCTTTGGTAAATAGGTAGTGGTCATTCACTGATTGTTGAAATCCGTACTGGATTAATGTATTTGTCAACTCTTGGTTCCACATTTTGCCAGCTTGTTTGAGTCCGTAAAGTGATTTAGTCAGTTTGCATACTTAGCTTTTAGAAGCTTTAGAATAGCCAGCTGGGGGTTGCATGTAGATGTCTTCATTGATAAAACCATGTAGATAGGCATTGTTAATATCAAGCTGGTGAAGGTTCCATTGATATTTAGCAACTAGGGCAAACATAATTCTCACAGTTACCATTTTAGCAATAGGAGAAAAACTGTCATTGTAATCAATGCCTAGTTTTTGGTTGAACCCTTTAGCAACCAGGCGAGCTTTATACTTGTCTACAGTTCCATCCTGTTTGTATTTGACCCTGTAGACCCATTTGCATCCAATGGCCCATTTCCCTTTAGGCAACTCAGTTAAGACCCAATGTACCATTGTCTTCCAAAGCCTGCAGTTCAGTTTGCATTGCTTCCACCCAATTTTCATTAGAAATAGCATGATTATATGATAATGGTTCATGAATTTTGTTGACATTGGATGCAAAAGATACATATGCATGTGAATAGGGTGAATTGGGTAAGAAATGTGTGGGATTGGAATTTGCACAATTGGTTACATAATCTATCATCCAAGCACATCGCAAGACTGGCGTGGTACATAATCTATCATCCAAGCTGGTGGTCTGGAATTTCTTGTACTTCTCCTAAGTGGTTGAACTGGTTGGTCTGTGTGTAATGTCTGATCAGGGTCTGTCTGGTTGTATTGGATGGGTTGTTGGTGTTCTGGTTCAGTTGTAGGTGTGGTCTGTTGTCTTGTTTGGTCGGTATTAGGCATATTTTCATTTGTGATTATATGGTCTAGGATTTGTGGGTCATTGTCATCAAAACAGGTTGGTATCTTAAATGTACAAGACTCAAGAGGGGTGTTGTGATGGAAGGGGTAAACTGTTTCCTTGAACACAACATCCCTTGAGTAGAAAATCTGCTTAGAGTGCATGTCATAGATCTTGTAACCCTTCTGTTGAGCCCCATAACCTAGCAATACACATTGTTTAGCTCTAGGATCAAACTTGTCTTTGTGTGGTTTAGTATTGGTTGCAAAACACAGGCAGCCAATAACTCTTAGATGTGTCAGGTCTAGTTGTGTTTGATTTAGTTTTTCAAAAGGGCTTAACCATTCTAAGAGTGCAGAAGGCACTCTATTGGTCAGGTAAACAGCAGATAGGAGAACTTCAGACCAAAAAAATCTTAGGGAATTTGGCCTGAAAAGGAAGGGCTCTCCCAATATTCAAGATTTCTTTGTGTTTTCTCTCCACTCTCCCATTTTGCTGTGGAGAATAGGGACAAGATAGTTGATGTGTAATTCCTTTACATTTTGCTGTGGGAGAATAGGGACCAAGATTAGGTTGAATGGTGTAATTGCCTTAGAAAGGGGGAATAAATGTGCTTCACGTACAGTTATTCCGACAAACTCAGTGCCATTATCAGTCCTTATTGTTTTGATTTTTGGTGTGAAATGAGGTGTCTATAGGTTAGTAAAGTGGGTCAGAATTGAGTGGACTTGTTTGTTGTTTGGCTAACATGTAGGCCCCATGTGTATCTATTATAGGTCATCCACATGGTTAAGCATTATATCTGGCACCAGTAAAGAAGTAATAGGGATAAGAGGTCCTCAGTAGCGTCAATTGCTTCTGTACTTTACAATTCAAATATGCCGTTTAGCAAGTAGTATTACAATTGGATAAAGTGGATAGATCTTTGTTTGTTTGCATGAGTGGGGCAAAGCGATGTCACATTCAAGAGCCCACTGTTTGTATCAAAATTTATTACGATGGATTTTGTCTAGCCATAGAGGATATGACCCAGTCTAAGCATGCCATTACATGTCTCAACATGATCATCATGTGTATTAGCAAGATAAGTAGGGCTTTAGTAGTAGTAAATAGGCATGAAAACACTTCTTAGTTCAAGAAAAGTATAAGAGCCTTCCATTCAAGCTTGCCAATAAGCATATTAGCTTGAATCAGTCTGCACAGATTCCTGCAACAACACGAGTGGTCAGGTAGTGTTTTCACGTGATAGTGCATTGGTCTTTGCAAGGGCTGATGCAAGATAATAAATGGTTATTTGAATGTGTAGTATACTAACACATGTGTGTAGAATACCGAATCTGTCATGTATTATGATCATTGCCGAACAACCTTGTTGTGTATGAGTTCTGTGGCAGTTGATTCAGGTAGGAGTTACTGTTCTGGTAGGTTTCTGGTGGAGTTATCAGGTAGGGTTACTGTTCTAGGTTTAGGTAATTTGGTTAATGTATGAAACAGATGATGCATGTATGTCATATGATCAGTTGCACTAGTGTCAACAATCCATGGAACTAATTCACATTTATCATGCACATTATAATGAAAATGAGAGACAATACCTGCAAAACTGACTGTGTTAGCTATAGGTGTATCTCCTGCCTTATTATCATACTGCATTTTATCTTTGATTGCACGCTGGATCTCCATTCTCACCATTCTGGATACATCATTCTCATTGCCTCCTAAGTTAACATTCAACTGTGCATCACCTACTTGTCCTTAATGTGCTTGAGCTTTCTTTTTCTTTTTGAGTTCAATAAATCAATCTGGATAACCAGTTAGTTTAAAACAAGTTTCTCTAGTGTGGCCGATCCCATTACAGTGATCACAATGCTTATCAACTTTAGATCTAGAATTATTGCTTGTATTTTTGCTGTTGTAGTTTGATTTTTGCACATACATTGCACTACTATTCTCACTTGAATCATAGATTGTAGTATGTAGTTTGATTTTTGCACATACATTGCACTACTATTCTCACTTGAATCATAGATTGTAGTATTCACCTCCCTCTGTTTTTCAACACTCAGTACCATTGAAGAAGCCTTGCTCATACTTGGAAATGGATCCATAAGCAGGATTTGGTTTTTAACATTGTCATATGTATCATTCAATCTTAAGAGGAAATGCATGAGTTTTTCCTCTCCATCTAGATCTGAGACTGCTCTTATAACACCACAGGTACATCCTTTTGCAATTCCACAGATGCATTTGGGAATGGGCCTTAAACAAGCCAACTCATCCTAGAGTTTTTTAAGTTTTGTTTAGTAATTAGCTACTGTTTGGTTACCTTGTACAGTTACTGAAATATCTTTCTTTATTTGGTAAATCATAGGTCCATTAGATTCACCATACCTGGTGGACAGTTCATTCCAAAAATCTTTGGAACTTTGATAATACAGAAATGCTTCAACTAAATCTTTAGAAATAGAGTTTAAGATCCAAGATGTTACCAAATTGTCGATTCTCTGCCATCTCTTTCTCAATGGAGATCCAATTACAGGTTCCTGTTCTTCACCAGTGACAAATTCATACTTGTCTCTAGCCTTTAAGGCTATGGTCATAGATCTGCTCCATGACAAGAAATTCCAGCCATTCAAGGAAATATTAACGAGGTTTGAAGCTGAATTTTCAGATGCAGAAACTTTATAAGTTTTTGATTCAATATTTGTATTTTCATTGTTTTGGTTATTGTTTTCTGCCATTGATTTTAGGAAAGGAAGCTTGAATGAGGCTTTAGAACTTCAGATACCAGATCAGGCTCTGATACCATGAACAGAAAAGAAAAATAGATGAAGAATTTTGTATATTTCTTTTCATTGTGAAATCTGTACATTGGGTTCTATTTATATTTACAAATGTGTAGTATATTCTTATTTTAGGACCTACTGTATTGTATATTATCTCATGTAATAGAATTACAGCTGTAAAATGGATTTGTTATATGGGTTAATGGGTTAGTTGGGTTTGTTATATGGGTTTGGGTTAAATAAAATGGGTATGGTATGTGGGTTTAATATAAATAGAAAATGGTTTGTTATATGGGTTTGGGTTAAATAAAATGGGTATGGTATGTGGGTTTAATATAAATAGAAAATATTGTGTTTGAATTTTAAGGTTTTCTTTGGTTAGAACGGCAGCTTCTCTGATGTTGGCTTTTATGCTCATATTCGTTCAAACCAGCCTATGATATTCTTATTCAAAAGTGCACTTCCATTTCAATGTGAAAGTTTATCGAATTTAATTGAAAAGGAATAAAATTTGCAGTGATTATAATCTCTTCGGTTTGTAGAGTTTGTTGGTCAACTCATATAATGCAGCTTTTTCGATTCATTGCGTTCCAATGGAAACAAAAAATGTTGTTGTCTAATGCCTACGTGCAAAAATGTAAATTTAGTATCCATGTGACAGCTTACTCAATACACATTTGATCAGCGATAGAAAGGATTCGATAGGAAAAAAAAAAAAATAAACAAAAAAAAATTTGGAATGGGAAAGTAGAAGCATTTATTCTGATTAGTATTGTGTGAGATGTATGGCTCTAGTTACAATAAGGACTACATAAGGTGCATAACATAAGCACTTCCATGAAATAAACTGGTAAAATCAAAAATGAAAAAAATACATAAACAAGATTTTATCTAAAACCAACCTAAACTGACAATGTAGCCACTGCAGTGCTTTCAACTGCTTGTCAATGCGATTTGATGCGTGTGGCCAAATGTTTACTCTTCTAAAATCATGTGGGCCACCTATGATAATGCTTAGTTCCATCATTTGGAACCTACGAAGTAGTTTGCTCTCATCGGGCACCCACTACTCTTATGCGCATGTTTGAGTGTGTCTATAATGTGTTTGCTTGTTGGGCATAACCCAGTTGAAATATGACACGTATAATATGTAGCAGTTGTTGATAAAATGTGACACATCTTTATATGCTTTAGAGTGCAGTGCTAGTTAAATTGCTGCCAGGCGAAGGTTTTTAAATCAAGTATTGAAAATGCATGGCGGCCTGTTTAGTGTCGATATCTTTAAGGTATAATCACACGGGTTATAACAATTAGCAAAAGACTATCAAATACGCAGCACAAAGTAATTTCTTCCCAAAATTTCATAGAATTGTATTTATTTAGACTATGTTCCATTGTTGTACTTTATCTTTGATAAGTTGTCTTTCGCTCACTCTAAATCCATTGATTCTACTTGAGATATCATCTATGTCATTTTTTAGACTTTCGTTTTGTGCTACGTCGAACAAAAAGCATCTTATTTACAATTACTTGTAAATGTTTTTCATTCAGAAATCGAAATTAACATTTTTCGTGTTCCATTTCATTTTATATTCATTGATATCATAGCTTGAGTTTTCCCTGTTTATAATGTTAATAGACTATATTAGACGTGGCTAATTTTCAGACTTTTATGTTTCATCTTAAACAAATTAAATGTAAAATCATATTCCTAGGCCAAAATCTATTGTGTTCAGACAAATTATATAAAATATAAAATCAATATAAATTCAGGTGGAATTATAGTACTTTTTACAGTATAGCTTCTCACGTAGAAAGCATACTAATTATATTTCATAAAATTGATCACATTATTCAATATTTTATTTTTTTGGATTTTATTTTATTTTATTTTTTTATCTTTATTTTATTTATGGGAGAAATTATTTCGCTGCTATTTTATCACTTATTTGAGAAATGATTGGTTCCTAAATAATATAATATTTTAAATATTGGCTACATAATGTCAATTAGTACTCAATTTGTATTTTATTTTCCAAAAGAAAGAATTTAAAAAGCAAAAATCTTAGGGAAAATTGTGCAAGTTGATACACTTCATTTATTTTGCCACAACTCAATTCTCAAAACGTACAATATATTACGTGTTATTATGATTTCACTTTACCATAAAAAGTTTCATTTCATTTTATGAAATCATAAAAGGGTGTAGATAGTATACCTCTAGAAATATCAATAATTATGACAAGTTTACAATTGAATTATGTTATTCATTACTGACTGTTAAGTTAAAACGTAACAAATTTGATAAATTTTATAAATTGAAATTCAAGTCAAAATACAGGATATATACTCTATTCAAAGATATGACGCAATATTAGATGATATAAGAGAAAACAAGAGATCAAATAACCATACATGATATGTAAAGGGAGTGGGTCGAATACCTATCTCTTGTAGCGCAGCAGATGAATAATCTCTAGCCTCGCGTTACAAGTTTGCTGACCGTAGGAGCAATCACATCAAACGAACTGCTCATATTGTCCACAATCTAAAAGCCCTACTGTCTCTTGTAGAGTTGAGAGAGCAATCAAATTTTTTGTAGAGTGTATTCTTTTCGTTTCTACTTTTGCGTCTATGTAAAAGAGAATGTGTCCCCTTTTTTCTTTACATTTAGTTGCTAGTCTTTAAATTTAGTTGGACTACCGTGGGTTGAAGGAATCCCACTAAAACATAAAACTCTCTAAAATAATAATTGACTAAGATATTTAAACTTTACTCATAATAATAATTAGATATATTAATTATTATCACGTATTATTAATGGACCCGAGTTAAAAAGGCTAGTCATGGGTGTACCCATACCCGTCCATTAATTCCAACATCTCCCACTCCCACATGACGAGAATTGACCCGCACATAGCTGGACATTCATCCTTAGCAGATAGACCATGCAACCAGCATATTTCGAGAGTTCTCTGCTATACACTTGTTAGAGATAGACCATTGCAACCAGCATTATTCGAGAGTTCCTGCTATACACTTGTTAGAGATATTATAGCATCTCAGAAAAAAAAAAAAAAAAAAAAACTCTTCAGACTCTTCAGAGTAGAAAAGTATGCAATACCACAAATTATTTATCACATTTATTGTTAGCATTTATCTTATAACATATTCCATGTTCACAATTATGTTTTCTTATAAACATAATTGGTTGACCTGTGAACACGAAAACTCAAATGTGACATACAAAATAATCTTCCATTTAAATGAATTTTCTCGATCATAATTCAACTCGCTTTTCTAGAAGTGCCCCATTCAATCGCATCAATCATATTTTTTGTCAACACTCTAAGATAGTAATCATTGAATTATATCTCAAGAATCAACCAAAAGTCATAAGGGTACTAGTTTAGAGAACTATTATTCTCATAAGAGTCTCTCACATAAGCAACATTTAAGATCACTTACCTTGGCAACTCATTTGGTCATCATCTCGCACACGTGGTATGATGCACATGTCATAGTGTTATTTTCTCTCCTTCTATACGGAGTGCATGTCTACTAAAACATAGATTTAGTTTTCAACACTATGCAGATAATAGTTCAGACATAATAGTTCAGACATACTTAATGTCTAACTTGAGTTCACTAGTCTACTCAATACACCTAAGAACTCACATCTGGCGACTAAGACAGATTTCAATATATTTACAAATAATTATATCCATCATAACATCATCATGTTATAAAGATCTCATTTCTCAAAAATGAGTCGACTGGTTTGTTTTAAGCACAAACTCTTCTGATTATCACTTGGACAAATTGCTTAACCAGTCTTAACTTTGTTTATCACATAGATAGACAAAGATGATTACCCATGTGAGGAGGTTAATCATGTGTCTGTTTGACATGCTGTTAATGAATCAAAAACAGTTAATGTATAAAGAACATTCACACTCATGTATGTATAAAACAATCAACACGTCTTATCATTGATAAACTAGGTGAAAATCATAAAGCTAAAAAGAAATTTAACATCTACGTAGTGTAACACCGACCGCCCAGCCCTGAGAGACTCGACGGCGGATGCCACATTCGGTGCCAGAAACATCGTCCTAACTTAACATATAAATCACAAAATCAGATTGTGAATTAGAAGTGATTAAGTATTTACAAGTTTAAATTTACAAGTTTTAGCGCAGTAATTTTTTTATTGTTATTAAAATATATATAACTTATTTGAAAATAAATTTAGGAAAAATCCTACAGCAAAATTACAAGAGTTTCACCTTTAAAAAACCCAAGGCTCGCCAAAAACATCGAGAATACACAAATACTCCCATTTTAAGCTCTAAAACCCCAAGCAAACTCCAGTAATCATTTTCCATTAGCAATACAAACAACACTCTACTATTTTCATAACGTATTATAACACCTCACATTTAGCATTTTAATGATCATCAATTAAATGCATTCATTATATATATATTCAAGTCCTTTATGTCTTAATTCATACGAACTATTCTTAAACATATTTTATGGCCAAACATTAAATAAAATTTCCAAATTATATAACACCAACTAATCTTAATCATTACATGTTTAAAGTCTATAAATTCAAATAATATAATCTCCGAAAAATGTAATAATCTATACATGCCATTTGATTTCTTAAGTACATCAAAACTAAGTCTATCACTACTAAAATAGCTCTTCCTGTTCCTGAAGCTACTCTTCTTGATCTTCATTAGCAAACACCACGTTCTTCAAACCTGCGAGTTGATAAAATCAACGCGCTGAGTATAAAACTTCAGCGGTGGCTCATTAAATGACAAAACTTACCCAATGCTTGCACTCGGCCCAACACAACTTAAAATATAAATTTTTCATCAACAAGAAACCATACATTTACATTTATAGCCAAAAGACAATATCAAATAAACTTATAAAATTAATAAACATAAATAATTTAATTCTTTCCAAATCATAAAATTCATTACTTGGACATTTATTTTAAACCTAAAACCCACATACTGTTTATTTTAAAATCACTGCTACCGAAAAATATCATCGCTTTGAAAATTTCATTTGTAATATAATCATTTATTTCCAACTAAAGGTTTACTAAAAATAATATAATCTCATAACATTTAAGTGGCCTTAAAAATATTTTCCAACGGGCTCGCATACACTTAGAGAAAGAGAAACAGATAGGTTTTCAGTTTAACTTTATTCGCTCTAATGGCCTACTAGGTCGCCAACCTTTTCATAACATATTAGAGTGCGTCCACCCAAACATAAGAACACCCACGCTAGCCCAGCATATGATTCATAACTTCTTATCATATCGGCATCCAAATGCTGAGCATGCTCATCATACATAATTAAAACTCAAATCACGCCATCCAAAATTTCACACCAAGTATATTAGAGCACCAAAATCCTTGTTTTAATTCCTTAATTCTATAATACCTTCTCATAAAAACTTGTCTTATTCTTTAGTCTTCTTAAAATTCATAATGCTAAGCTACTTCATAGAACGTAAGTAACTCATTGAAAATTCATAATTAAACATTAATTACTTAATATAGAAAAATTTTTTATCATATGAAATCACCCCCCCCCCCCCCCCCCCCCCCCCCCCCCCCTTATATGTAAGGTTTACTTTTAGACTCATTTTGACAACTCTCATACTTAAAACATAATTCACTTTAATTATAGGAAATTTCTTCATTACAACTCCTTCTTCTTTTAAAACCTTTCTTAAATTCTTAAAGTCATAATGTAACTTAATAAGGAAATTTTCTTCATAGGGAAATTTCTTCATTCACTATAAACTCATCTAACCTTATACAAATTCAAAGCCACATACACCTTAAACACAACCAATTTTTTTAAAAAACATCTAAATATGTGAAAAGTTAATCAAAGCTAACATACTTAATGTCATACATAATTAAAGTTAACGCCTTATTTCACTCTAAGGTGGTTCGAACCTCTTCATGAAAACCAAGGGGAGGAATTTCCCTTTTCCAATCAAGCATGCTAACAATAACTCTTACGCACCACAAGTATCCATCTTCAACACCCTCATTCATGGCATATCTAAAACCAATTTAACCAACACTTTTTTCCCGAAAATTTCCAACAATTTTTCCCATTTATTATCCATTTAACAATTATGTTCCACAATCACACACTAGTCAAACTTCTGTTCTTAGTTTTGTCAAAATCAAATCCTAAAATATACAAATAATCAAGAGAACTTCATCACACATTGTTCATACATACCCTTATCCATATAAAACGCTATGATTTAACGACATAGGAAATTCTCCCAGCATTTATAACCTTGACCTTTGGCCTCGGGTTTTTAAGATTATAATTTGACAGTTATAGGGCTTTTCAAATTGAAGAAATTAGATTCATTAGGAAATCTAAGATAAATTCTACAGAATGTTATTGACAGGGACCAATAGCCGCAGTTCCAATATGTTAAGTTAGCCCAAACAAAAGTTCAGGAAAACACAGCACCAATAGTCTAGACCTGATTCAGCAGAACCAAGTCCAATGTTTATTAAATTTCCTCCTTAACCAAAAACACTTCAAATTAACCACCAAATCAAAAACCAGAGAAGTCTCAAGACATAGGGAAAACAACTCTCATGAAGCAACTCAGAACATCAATCTTTTTGCCATTATAATTTGTCAAAATGGCACTCAATTCAGTGATGCATGCTGCCCGTCCATAACAGAGTCAGTTTGGTGAAGGTTTCCCAACCTTTGGCTCAAGTAGCAGAATTCTCTAAATTTCTTGAAATTAGTCGCCAACAAAACCACTTCTCAACCTTAATTCTCTAGTATTTATCAACTTAATATCAAGTTGGTGGAAAAGATTTGGTGGATTTAGTGAGTAGGAAGTGAAGAAAAACAAAAGAGCAAGAAAGAAGAGGGCGACGTTGGCGCGTTAACATGGAAGAAGAAGCAAGAACGAAAAGCAAAAAAATGTTTTGCTCCAACTAATTGAGAAGTTGACTTATAAGGCCAAAACTAAAGGTAGTTTATGTATTTTTTCCACAAAATTGGATGCTAAGATTAAGTCAAAAAAGTAAATCTCATCTAATGGCTAAAAATTTTCTTCCAATTAAATTCCTTCAAAATATCTATTTATCTCCACAAAATTCTCAACATTTAATCCCTTAAAAATAATTCCACAATATTTTGTTAACTTAATATAACCACCATAATTCCACTATTCACTAATTATCTAAAATTCTCCAAAAAACATCAAATTTCCTTACTTACCTTTATTCTACCCATAAAAACCATGCATACATGGCCGCCACAAAATCTTTAAAGAAAATATAAAACCAATATATTGCCATTTTTTCCCAAACCAAAATAATACCGACTCCCAGATTGGTAGGTACTATTCATAGACCGGTGGTACCTATTCACAGGACCGGTAAAAACTACTACTTTAGACCACAAAAAAATTAAGGGCGTTACCACGTAGTCCTTTGGATTTTGTATGTCCTCTGAACTACATCTCCAGGCACAGGCTTTGGTCAATGGGTCTGCCACCACTTCACACTTAGATTGTGTATTTCATATTCACCTCTTTTCGCTGTTTAACCATGTCTCTCACAAAATTGCTACTTTATGTCAATAGCGCTTGCGTTTCTGCCCAATGGAAATTTTGGATCCTTTAGTATAAAGCTATTTGATGCTTTACTGTCACAGTTGATTACAATTGTTTCACTAATAGCACCCAACACACAAATGTTCTAAAAATATCTCTTCAACACCAAACTGCTTCTTGCTACTGCAGTTCGAAAATATCGGCCTACCAATTTCAGCTTCCATTGCCTGGGAAACATGCTATACATGGATTGTTTCTTGCTACTCCAAGATATGGCCAAAAATGTTAAGCAATAACAATAAACACTACGAAATGGCATTTTCCTCTCATCCTCATCTCTGCCCAATCTGCATCTGTAGAGCCTCTCAATTTGTAAAATTACCACCCTTGATAACACAATGAACTAGTTCGCCAGTACCTTTAAGATATACTCAAATAATCCTTTTAACTACTTATCCAATCGTGCATGGACTTGGATTGGATTTTGATATCTACCTTACCATCCCAACAAAAAAACCAAATATCAGGTCTTGTACACATCATTGCACTACATCAGGACTTCCAACTGCATTTGCATACAGCCGAAATCTCTTCATTTTTTTATCTTTCTCTTCTCAAGTCTTGGGGCTATAATCTTAGCGACTCAGCGTTATTTCCAACCTTTCGCGCAATAGGCAGTATCTATTGGTTTTATAGTCCACCATATTACACATCGTTCAAGGACCTTCAAAATGTATGCCTCTTGTGAAAGAGACAATACATTTCCTTTGAACGGATCCTGTGAAATCTTTAAATCTAAGGATATACGCAGTTCTCCCATTGTCCTTCATCTTCAAAGTGGACGGCATAACTACACTTTAACATGGAGTCTTGGTTACCTCTACGGTCATATCCGGCTATAATATGTTCATTCAATATATAATGACACTGCATTGACAACATTTCCATTCTTATCTTTTCGTGTCCTCGTAACCACAATGATCTTGTCAATCATAGAAAAACCCATGCAATGCCGACTTGTTCTATGAAAATTAATATTACCATTGTCTCGAAGACTCGCTTTTAGGACCATAAATTGACCTCATCAAGCTCTTACAAACTTGTTTTTCTTTAGCCTTTCTTTGATGAAACCCTATTTGGTTGAACCATATCGATTCTCCTCATCCCAATTCCTCCATTTGAACAAAAGCAGGTCTTTACATCCATTTTGAATGTAAATTCTAGATCAAGTCTTGCCAACAATTGCCCAAATACTAACCCTTATTGGACAGTGGAAACCTCACAACAGAAGAAAAAGCTTCTTTATTATAAAAAAAAAGTTTTTTCTTTTTTTTTTTTTTCAATTCCTTACTGTTAAGAATACCCCTTTTTGCAATGAGACAGGCCTTATCACTCTCGATTGCCTCGCCATCAGCCTTTGCACTTTGATTTTGAAACCCACTTTGTTCCCCAATCAGCTTTACGCCCTTTGGAAAGATCTACCAATTAACCAAACTTGGTTTGAGATCACTAGACTTCCATTCTTTCCTCTTTTTTCCCCCCAAATTTGCTTTACTCCATTCATCCTTGGGCTGGACATGAGAATGCCTCCTTGACACTCTTTGGTTCCTCCGTCATCTTGTGGGGGTAAATCATGAAAACTTCATTAATGCCTCGACCCTTCAAAAACATCGGCCGAGAATGTTTCCACGATTACTACCATTCTTAAGTTGTGATTCTTGAGGAAATTTTCATCAAGCATCCACAGGACTCCCACTCCAAACTAGGATCCACATAACGTCATCCAGTCAGACTTGGATTGGTACTCCCCACTTGGACCAGGATCCAATATCATTCAGGACTTTGTTAGTGGCATACGCGATCTTATCCACCAATCAATCCCTCCCACTCAAAGGAAGTGATCTAAACCGAAGTCCTGCATCTAAGGGTCTCAAAAAAAGAAGAGTACGACCTCTAATTCATTCTGCTCTAGGAAAATCATTTCTCTAAGAACGGGCATCTTGCTGATCTCAAAATTTCAATTAATACCCTCCATTTTCATGCTCACCGTAATTGAAAACATATCTTTCTTGATTGTTCAAATATCTCACGAAGCATAACTCTTTCTACCCTTCTCAGGCCTAGTTTCCCATATTTTATGAGACAGGTATCATAAACAATTTAGTGGCGTCATCCCTAAGGTTTAGGCATGCTTAAGTCAAGGTATTCTACCTGTACATAATCCATATCAGCTGTGGAACGTGACTGATTTTGTTAGGTTACACGTGAGCACCATAGGTGGCTGTTAAGCAAACAGCAACACCCCAAAAAAGAGATTACAAGCAAATTTGTTTAAAGCCATTATTTGACTTAACCCATCTTCAAGAAGCGTTCGATTTCTTCTTTTCCGCTACAAACCATTTGTTTACGGTGTTTCTGGCAATAGTCAACTGATGTTTTTTATTTCCTTTTTCACTCAACAATTAATTGTCTCTGAACTGATAAGATAATATTCGCGACCACGGTCAATTCTTACATGCTTCTGATCTTTCTTGCTCTAACATTGATTTCTCAACCAAGTTGCGTATAATTATTAAAGCATTATAATGCTTCAGATTTATGTGAAATCACGGTAACACATAACCAAAATTGTGTCATGAAACTTAATTGCAATGGTATGCTGGCTCTAGTTCCTTTACCAAATTGGTTTTCTTTGCCTATTTCTTCCCTACTAGACAATGTTCATAGATAGACAAATCTACCTTAATTCAATATTAGTTTCATTAAGACATACTTTTTGGCTAAATTGATCTATTCTTTGTTGACCAATCATGGCCAAGTCTAGCATGTCAGATATTCACTCATACATTGTCATAAATTTTGTTGAATTTTAAAAACAAAGGAAAAACACTACACTGCATAGTGTTCAATTCTTTACTAGTGTCTTTTATTTGTAATTTTCACTAAGATTTCTAGCATTTTTAATTTTCTCTAAATTAGTTTTATGTAATATTGTCTAATTTTTACTTAAAACAGGCTTCCTTGAAACACAACCAACTCACTTGCAGCTTAAAGACAAAAAAGTGTAGGATTTGCAAGAAAAGGGACAAAAAATAAGGCCAAACACATAATTAGCACGCTCCCAGGCCCGTCGCTAAGCGCCGCACGGATCGTCGCCAAATGCAACGGCAAAACAAAAGCAAAGAACCAGAACGCGCGCGCACACCCCAGGCCCCATGCTGAGCCGCACCACCCGTCGCCCACAAACTGCCTGGCACTCTAGAGAAGCGCACGCACCAACAGCTCGGTTCAGGCGCACGGCCCGTGCCCGCACTGGAAACACAAACGGACTTGGGCCCGTGCAGTTGAAGCACGCTCGTGCAACATATGTTTCCCAGACTTCCAGAGGATGGCACGGCCCCCTGGCCATGCCACTGCACACGCAAACCGTGCTCCTGGAACTCCCCAGGACCGCTGCTGAACAACACCGGCCTGTGCTGAGAGCGCCTCCAGACTTCCAGAGCCTAGCACGCCCAAGACCCGTGCGCCAGGCAGCACGCCCATGTCAATTCAAGAATCCTGAACTTTTAGTCAAAAGTGCCAATCTAATCCCTTACCATTTTTTCACCAGCGATCACTCTTGGATTACTCTTCTCACATGTCAGTCAAACCTTGTAACCATATGCATTGGGAAAAGCCATCAATTGAGGAGTTAAATTTATGGCTTGAACTTAGAACTTTTTCCACCACCACAAAGTTGACTTTACTCCATTAAAGCATTGTCGATTGTTCCCCCAAAAAGTCTATAATAAAAGGCGGGAGCAATCCATCCAAAGGCATCACCACACATTACACTACACTTCAAACTCCCTCTTCTTCTCTCTCTATAGCTTTGTATATAGCCTTTATTCTTTTAGAAGGTAAGTATTCAAGAGGTTCGTCGCAAGGTTTTCAAGGAAGCCATCCAAGCAAATTATCACTAGTTCTTATTTCCAAACTCTATTCTTGTTTAATTTCTTTTCATTATTCTTATGGATTTATGCGAATTATTTATCAAGTTTGTTGAGTTTTACTTAAGTCGCTCATGTGCAACTAAATTCTTACTATAGGGAGTTCTAATGTAGCCCTTAATCTCTTTTCCAATTTATGCATCATTAGCATTTAATTCTTTCCTTTATTCAAGTTATGATTTATTAATAACTTAATGCTTACTACGGCAGGAATTTTTCCCCTAGATTGATTTAACTTTCAAATTATCACATATCGGGAAGGAAGGATCTCGCTTTGAGTAAGAAAAGCGTCTTAATAAAACCAACATGCAGAATAATAAACTCTGATGCGGGAAGCTATTATGGTTGTGACTTCATGGGGGTTTTTATGATTTATCCACCTTAAATTGTAAATTCATTAAACAACTACATAACTTAATGATTTAATTCATAGTTTAATTACGGGCTATTGGAAGATTAGGGTAACTTACAATGGAATTTAAAATTAGCTTAGCAATACCATCGGAACAGAGCTTCTTAGTGAAATTCCAGAGTTGTTTTCCCCATACTTTGACATAATTAAATTGATTAATGAACTATGAAATTAAAATTGGATAGAATTAAGTGACAATTCACAAACCCCTAGTAGCTTCAATTCCCTTGATTTCTTTTAATCCAATTCTTTTTGTTTAACTTGAACTCTTGGTTTCATTTTTACATTTTATAACAACACAATTTTCTCTCAATTTATTCGTTTTTAAAATAATAACGACCCGGATCAACATAATTTTAGGTCACCTTGGACTTTACAATTCTTCGTCGGGAAGATATCTTTTATTCATTCATTATTAACTCTGTAGCGATTGTCAACACCTTGCCGGAAATAAGCTGCTCAGTTTTTGGCGCCCGTTGCCGGGGGGTTGCGCAATACCAATATGTCAATACGAATTCATCTTGTTATTAATTTAGACATTTATTTATTTCTCAATTTGTTTTTTATTTCGTTTAATTTTTCCTTAACTAGAATATTCTCCAGCGTTCTTATGCAAAGAAGATCTAGACAGAGACAGAAACCCTCTGATCCCTTTTGATCCAGAAGATTGAGAAAACCTACAGCAAGAAAAACTGCCAAGCAAACGGAGAGAACTAGAATAATAGATCCCGAACAAAACAATCAAAATGGACAGAATTAATCCTCAACTTCCGAACATACCTCTTCCTGTGAAATCCTCAGAACAGCGACAGCCAACCAAAATATCAGCACATTGCGGAGGATTATACCACGCCTTCTCTTAATGGAGGCTACCTCTAGTACATCACTCAGACCCCAAGAGTGGGAAAAAGCTAATAACTCTGAAAAATCAAACCAGTACATTATTCACATTACTTTCCACTTCTATCTCAATATGGGGGCTTCTCTTAGTGAAGATCCTAACCCTTCACATCACTAATTTATGGGAAATTTGTACACTTTTTAAACAAAATTGGGTGTTCTGAAAGATGTCCATTTAGATTAAGGACTCTTTTCCTTTTACTCTACCAGGGACCAAAGCACGATCATGGTCTCACAATCTCTATTCCCGCCCCTTGGAAGTTTTACAACTTTCGGGAAGAGTTTAGCCCAAAATTTTTTGGCCTAAAATTCCTTTCCAATCTTCTAAAACCAACCAAGCTGAGAAAACTAGATCATGACTTTTGTTCATTCATGATCCCAAGGAAAACTTTATATGAAGCTTGGGAAAGATTTAAAGCATTTGTTAAGAAAAATGTCCCCCCCACCATTAGTCTGCCCAATGTTACTAAGTCCAAACCTTTACCATATCTTTGTCACCCTAACATTAAAATTACACCTGACTGCCAGCTGCAGCGCAGGATTCTTTTGAAAGAATAAGGAGATCGATGAGGCATTACGATTTAATACGAAGAAATGGCAAAGCAATAGCCATTCATCAAAAGCAGTTCTGAAAGCCAAGAAAAACTGCAGGAATCCTATTGCAAATTGATGCCATCCCACAGCACTAAATTGCCAAAGGTAGACAACATAGTAAGAAAGTTAGTCTTACTAACCACTTAAATCTATGAAACCTCCAATCATTGCAAAACTTTGTGACAGATGCAACGAAACACATGGAGTTGGAGAATGCATGTTAGAATTCTGCAAATCCACAAACTTTGGAGCCAAGTAAACTATGTGATGAACCAAGGAAGGAGGAACTTACCCATTAACTCGAACCCTCTACGGACACAACACCGGTTGAGAAATCATCCAAATCTTTCAAAATGCGTAATTCTAACCAACACTTTAAAATGGCACCACCAATGTTTCCTTACCTCCCGGAGAACAAAGTCTCATTGGATTTTGATCTCCTTATTGCTCTTTTCGAAACTCGCCACATTGGACTTTCATGAATGAAATAACGAGAACACAACAAAACTCCAACAAGCCTGCGATAAAGAAAATCTGGAGATCCAACTGCGTTGACAGTTGCCAAATATTGAATGGCAGCCTGACCTGAAGGTTATGTTACCTAGTTCAATACTAACAAAAATCCTACAGAACCATGTACAAGCCATTTCACTTTGAGGACAGTCGGCAGAGGCAATTGGGACTGGACAAAGCCTTAGAAAGGAGAAAAGAAGAAGACGAGAAAGGCCACCTATCATTTGATCTAGCTGGGGAAGGAAGAAGTCTAAAACCCTATGTCCACCCGTCTTCCATTTCCACAAAAAGTTGAAAAAGGACGCAGGATGCACCAAAGCTTCCATGACAATTTTCTTGACGTCTTCAAAAAAGCTTCTCAAATAACTCATCCCTTTGCCTGAAAGCTCTTGCTCAACATTGCCCAGCCTATGCAACAAATTTTTTTGACAGGAACATCTTTGAGCAAGAAGAAGGAAACAGATTTTGATTGATCACGGGGATGCGTTAATTTGCCTGACCAGAGGAAATGCCAGCACAATTATTTCCCAAAATAAACATTGCCTCCTAAACTTAAGGATCCAGGCAGTTTCTCTATTTCCTTGCAATCATTCGGCCAATTTTAAGCTTTTGAAAAAGGCTTTAGCCTGACCTAGGAGCTTAGTATAAACTTCTTATGTCTTATGAAGTTTTTTTAAAATGCTAGGTATGGAGAGAGCTCAAGCCACATGAGGAATTGTCCTCATAAATTGGACCGATCGATCGCGATCAAATAATCTCTCTCTTT
>NW_023590734.1:101578-165182 GCF_014843425.1 Jatropha curcas
TCACTGTGCATGACTGGACAAACAGAAAGGATATTTTTGTGTCCCTCCACTCTCTTCTCTTTTTTTTTTTTAATGCTTATGCGTATGTTCATTGAATGCGCACAACAACACGTTTCATAATTTTATTTTAATGAGATGCATTCGGTACCATTGGGTGCATATAGTCCTTTAAAGGATAGGTTCTATAGGCTATGACACAAAATAGCAGAATCGGCTTATTAAGGGACCCCTTGAACCTTGAGTAGGAATATACCTAACCACATTGTGAAACAAAGGAGTTTTCGCGTGGGTCCAACGGTTTACGGCATACCCATGTGCCACCTACCAAAAGGATTAGAGATTGGTTTGCCTCGGGTAAACAGGGGAGGACGCTTTGGCTGGTTCCGTCTGGCATAATCAAAAAGAGACCTGCCGATCAGCGCTACTTTGCTATCCAGACTTCAGAAATTGAACAGAAAGAGAAGAAATTCATTTGAAGTTTTCATTTTTTTTTATTGCAATGGAGAAAAGGATTCCAATCGTGCAAATAAAATCAACAAGTTTTTAATGTCTTAATTCACATTAATAAGTCCCGGATTTCCATATCAAAAGTATGGTCTTAAGGAAAGAAAACACTTGATTTCATATCTGCAAAACAAAGCATTGTAAAATAATACCCTTAAAGAAGGCGGCGGGTTAGTTTTACACAACCAATCGTGGTCCGCTTTATGCAAAATGATTACATATTACATCCCAGTGAAGTCGCCAAAACTGTGAAACCCCTTTCCCCAAAAGCATAGGCATGTGATTGCATTATGACAAAGAGAAAGAAATGCACGTGAGTGCCGTGTGAGTCGCCCACCTTGTTTAATTATTTTCAGGGTAAAACTAGGAAAAAACCCTAAATGACTTCCAATTTTAATTAAACCTTAGTTACGTAGATTAATTATCCCCAATGTGTAAGATGGTATTGCAAACCCGAGATGGATCCCGATGACTATGTCATGCCTGATAACTAACCGATGAATGAATTTTTGCAAGCGTGAATTGATGGATTAATGAAATGTTTTGGGAGTGATTTGATGATTTCACTTGCCACCCGGGGGGTGAAATCCGAACGTGCCTACGTACTTCCGTTTGAATGAAGATCAAAAGTCAACGTAGTTTGATAGGCCTTGTTTCAAGGGCTTTGAAGGTTGTATGCTTTAATGCGATGAGGTGTGTGTGTGTTTTATGCTTAATGCATTGAGTGTGTTTGTGTATGCTTTGCGCATGTTTGTGTATGCTTTGCGCATGTTTGTGTATGCTTTTGTGCATGGAGTGTGTATATGCTTTGTGCATGAGGGGTGTATGGCTTTGTGCATTTTTGTGGTGTATGCTTTGTGCATTTTTTGTGTGTATGCTTTGTGCATAAGTGTGTATGCTTTGTGCCATTAGGTGGTGTGCATTTGCTTTGTGCATTTGTTTAGGCATTTCGCCAAAGATTGCATTGGGTTTTAGCATGTTTGCCAAAAATGTTGATTTTTAATGGCTTTTAGCCAAAAATGATTTGATTTAGGCAATGTGCCAAAAATGTGCGAAGTTAGGCGATGACGCCAAAATTTGCGTTGATTTTACGGTTTTAAGCCGAAATGTTTGATTTTAAAGGCATTTTGCCAAAAATTATTTTAAGGCGATTTGTTCTAAAATGGTGAATTTTTAGGCCCTTGGCCAAAATGTGTTGTTTTAGGCAATAATTGTACCAAAAAATGTCGATTTAGCGATTGTCGCCAAAAATGGTTGATTTTAAGGCCTTTGCCAAAATGTGTTGTTTTAGCGCAATTAGGTTTGCCAAAAAATGTGTGATTTAGGCTTTAAATGCCACGATTATCGATTAATCGGGGTGGTTCGAGCTTAATCACAATTTCATTATCGAAAACGTGATTGATTTAAGGCTTTTAGCCACCAATTATTTGATTAATTGGACTTAAGCCGAATTTGTTCGAAAATTAGGCAATTGAACCGTAAGTTTATTAATTAAAACTAAAAGGCTCTTTTAGCCCAATATTGTCCGGATTTTAAACTTTAATACCACGATTATTGCATTAACCGCGGCATTAAGCTTTAATCAAATTTAATTAAGGGCAGTATTTACCAAAAATAATGACGTGGATGATTTATGCAATTGTAGAATTATTTAAGAGTTAGAAGATAAAATATGCATGCAAGTGCTAAAATTAATATAGGCAGAGTTTTGTTTACCATTACCTGATTTAATCGACACCGCTTTCTTAAACTTCTAGGATTAAGCTCCTTGGCTTTAGGAAAATATTAATTAATTTTAAATTTGTTTTAATTTTAATGTCCAAATATCACAATAAAAAATGCCCAATAAAAAATTAAATTAAATGCAAAAAAAGCTGTAAAGAAAAATGCAAGGAAGCGTGAGAGGCGAGAAAGATTCGTCCGTCAATACAGACAAGCCGGGTGTCAAAATTGGACTGAAAATGACCTATTTATAGGCCATTTTCGGGGTCTGCGGGCGGCAGGTCCGCCGCTTCGAGGGGCGGCACGCTTGCGCCCGGGGCTGGCGGCAAGGTGCCGCCTGGCTCTGGCGGCAGGTGCCGCCCCAGTGAGGGCGGCAGCTGCCGCCCTGTCGGCTGGGGGAACGGGCAGCCCCGCCCACGCTGGGCGGGGGGTGCCCCCTGGGAGGGCGGCAGCTGCCGCCCAGTCGGTGGGGCGGCAGGCCCCCCTGGTCTGGGCGGCATGGTGTCGCCCAAGCTGGGCGGCAGGTGCCGACCCAGCCGTGGGTGGCCAGGCCCCGCCGCGTGCGGGCGGCACGCCTCGCCCGCGCGCGGGCGACAGGCCCGCGCACGCTGGGCTGTGGCTCGCCGCGCGCGCGCAGGCCCCGCCCGCGCTGGGGCGAACAGGCCTCGCCCCGCGCGCGCGAGCAAGCAGGGGCCTCGCCCGCGCGCCGCGGGCAGCGCCCCGCGCGCGCTGGGCGTCAGGCCCCGCGCGCGCTGGGCGGCAGGCCTCGCCCGCGCGGGAGGCAGCCCTCGCCCGCGCCGTGGCCGGCAGGGCCTTGCCCAGGGAAGTAGGGGCGGCTTGCTGCCGCCGTGCCGGCGGCCGGCTCCGCCGTGGCCGGCGGCAGGCGCCGCCGTGGCCGCGCGGGTTAGCCACCATGCTTCGTTCCGAGGGCCTTTTTGGGAGTTCCGGACCCTCCGAAAAATTATTCCGGGACCTGTTCCGCGCATTTTTTTTTTTTTTCCCCCTCCAACCGAAATATTCCGGACGCTTTTTAAGTACCCATATTGACATATTTTTTTCGGTGAACTTCCGAAATAGCCTCCCGGTCCGGCGGGACTGTTTGCAGTCCGCAAAAATGAGGCTTTTTCTGAGCCTCAAAATTTGGGTATTCACAGGCTCCAGCCACAAGGAAACAGGTGAATTGCTTGAACTTATTAGGGAACACTGATATATGTGGCCCTTTTGATGTTCCCTCTTGGGGTGGTGAAAAAATATTTTATTACCTTTATCGATGATTTACTCACGGTACGGTACGGTTATGATATTTACTGCATGAAAAGACTCAATCAGTGGATATTTCTTGAGATATTCATTAATGAGTAGGAAAGACAGTTTAAAATAGAAAAGTTTAAAGTGGTGAGATCCTGATAGAGGTGGTGAATATTATGGTAAATTTAATTGAAAATGGACAATGTCCAGGGTCCATTTGCAAAGCTTCCTTGAAAATCGTTTGGTATTTTGTGCGCCAATACACAATGCCAGGTACATTCTCAACAGAATGTTGTAGCTGAAAGGCGGAATCATACCTCTATATGGAAATGGTTAAAAGTCATGCTAAATAATTGTACTGTACCTTTTATCATTATGGGGATGAAATGCATTAAAAAGACTGCTGCATATTTACTTAATTAGGGTTCCTAGTTAACGCCAGTTCCTAAGACCCCGTTATGAAACTGTGGACGGGAAGGAAACCTAGTATGATGCATCTCATAATTTGCGTGTTGGCCAGCGGAAGTAAGGATTATATAATCCACATGAAAAAGAAGCTTGATGCTAAACTGTTAGTGAGTTTTCACTAGGGATTATTCCTGAAAGTTTCAAAAGGGTAACAGATTTTTATTGTCCTAACCATAGCACGGAGAATTGTTGAGGTCTGTAATGCTCGGTTTGATTGAAAATGGCCAAGATTTAGTGAAGCATGAACCCACGTAAGGTGTGTGCAAGAGATTCAGATTGAAAATCCCAACTTCAGATGGATTTTCCTAATTGTCTCTTCTTCGTTGTTGTTCACTTGTTGTATCACGGTGTTTAACAACATGGTCATCTTGAACAACAAAACAACCATTCCAAACCCACAAAATGGACCATATAAATGATGGAACCAGTAAATGATGAACCAATTCACAAATGATCAAGTGTTTCACAAGAAAAGAATTATGGACGGTCAAAGGCAATGAAGGCCAGCTATTTCTAGTGATTAATGTTGGTTTTACTCACTTGAGCATGAAATGTGAATGAGCATTAATAAGGATCCAATCTCTTTCCAGAAAGCCATGGAATTGTTGATAATTTTGAAAAGTGGTTTTAATGCCATGAAGGAAAAGAAATGGTTTAATGCCATGAAGGAAGAAATGCAATCAATGAGTGATAATCAAGTTCGGGATTTAGTCGAGTTGCCTGAGGGGTCAAAACAAGTTGGTTGTATATGGGTTTTTAAGACCAAACGGGACTCTAATGGAACATTAAAAGATATAAGGCCAGACTTGTTGTTAAAGGTTACACTTAGAAGGATGGCATTGATTATAAAGAGACCTTTTCTCCAGTTTCTAGAAAGGACTCTTTAAGAATTATTTTGACTTTGGTGGCTTATTATGATCTAGAGCTTGACCAAATGAATGTAAAGACAGCCTTTCTTAATGGTGACTTAGAGGAAGAAGTATATATGGACCAACCAGAGGGGTTTGTGGTCACAAGAAAGGAAAACTTGGTGTGTAAGTTAATATATGGACTGAAAGCTAAGCTTACCCGTCAATGGTATCTTAATCTTTCAATTAATACCATCACTTCATATGGTTTTATAGAAAAGCCAGTGTTGATCCGGTGTATCTTATATGAAGGTCAGTTGGAGCAAGCTCATTATGGTTAGTCCTATATGTTGGATGGACATTCTTTCTTGCTTGCGAATAGATGTTGGGTTGTTGCATTTTGATGTAAAGGGCTTTCTCTCTAAAGAACTTTGAAATGGAAAAAGATATGGAAGGGCATCCTTTGTGATTGGAATATAAATATTCCATATAGATCACAAGGACAGTTAGGAATTATTTCCTTCAAAGAGCTTACATTGATAAGGCTATTAGAGAGATTTCATAATTGGAAAAAATGCTTCCGCAGAATAGTTCCAATTCAAAAAAGGAGATAGGGTTCAGCGAAATGCAATGTTCCTAAAAATGATTTGGAACGATAAAGAGATGGAATCTACTTCCATAATGTGTCAGTGGTTGGAGCTTTAATGTTATGTTCAGACCATGTACTCGCACCGGATATTAGTTTCGCCGTAGGAATGTTAGGGCGGAAGGGCGATATCAAAGTAATCCCAGGATGGACCATTGGAAAGCTGCAAAGAAAGTACTTAGGTATTTACAAGGCACTAAGGATCATATACTCACTTATAGAACGTCCAGCCATCTAGAAGTGGTGGGATACTCGGATTCAGACTATGCCAGTTGTGTAGATTTGAGAAGTCTACATTTGGCTACTTATTTCTCCTAGCTGGAGGAGTAGTATCATGGAAAAGTGGAAAGCAGTTTGTCATTATTACTTCCACAATGGAGGCTGAATTTGTGGCATGCTTTGAGGCCACTGTTCATGCATTGTGGTTGCGGAACTTTATCTCAGGTCTAGGCATTGTCGTCTAGGGCATTGATTCGACAGTATAGCTAGACCGTTGATAATTTACTATGATAATTCCGCAGCTGTTCTTCTTTCTCTTAAAAATGATAGGTACTTAATGGTTGTAAAGCACAATTGGATTTGACATTACCTATCTGTGAAAGAAGGGAAGTGGGCAAAAACACAAAGTGTCAATTGAGCATATCGGTTACTGATCTGATGTAGCAGATTCCGCTAACTAAAGCTTACCGGCCCAAAATCTTGCATCTGGCCATGTTGATAGGATGGGCATTATAAGCATAAGTTCCTGCTTAGGCCATGATGTTTAAACTTTGTATGTATATAACATTATGGTGTTTTTCTCATATATTGTGACACTTTCGGGAAGTTCAATTATTAAAGATGTGTTTTGCTTATTTATGTGTTATCTACATTATAGTTGTATACAATAATGGTTTGAGTGAGATAACAATAACATTTGATTGTGATAATGTATTATTTGTTGAATAGTTTCTCCACTAAAGTTTATGAATTGAAGTGGTCTGTGATATATGGAAGGAATCATGTCGATTAATGACTTGTGACCGCCATAATCCAATCATCTTAATTCAAATTAAGGTAAACATGATAGACTCATGAAATGCACATGGGCCAAGTGGGAGATTGTTAGATTATTTAATAATCTGTATGTGGCCTATGTGATTAAAGGGCTGGTTCTAATTAAGGATGTGATTAAAGGGCTGGTTCTAATTAAGGTGGCCTAAGATGATGGTTATTGGACTTAATGGATAAGAGTCAATTAGGGTTTTAATACCCTTCCTCTGTCTTATGTTTTCGCACCGCCCCCGAGCGACCCGAAAAATGCTCGAAATTTATGTTTTTGTGGAAATGTGATCTTTATTTAACAAATGGTGACAAAACCTTTTTAGGATACGATGCTGATAAATCGGTCTTATAAAAACACTTTGAGTTGCCACCAATTTTTTTCGGCAATGGGACCGTTTCCAATTAAAAGTGACTTCATTTAATCCCAATTTATTTAAGGCCAATTATTTTAAAAGAGTGGTCAGGCGCACCGAGGGCGATTCTGGATAAGGGAATTAGGTACATCGGCCCATTGGAAGTCAACGCCCGGAAAACCGACCTCTTTTAACCTACGATTTCTAATTTATTTTAATTTAGAAAAGCCGATTTATTTATACAAACCCAACCCGAATAAATAACCCGAATAAATCGAACCGAAGTTCCTATGCGGAAAATTATTTTAATCTCCTAAATAATAATCGTCCCAAATAAATTCATTCATTGCATTCATAATCATTCAAACCACACCAACCATTCAACCCACAGCAGTCAAGTTAAAGTAACCAAAAGACCCACTCTTGCCTTATGGTTAAAGGCGGGCCACAAACCGAACCTAAAATACATTCTACCCAATTTAAATCCGAGAAAACCCTAAGAAACCCGAAATCATGCATAACAGTAAATTAACGTACTTAATTAATAAATTAACGTACTTAATTAAACCGTAATCTGCCCACAATTGGTTGTCTCTTGAATTATAAAAGAAGTGAATATTTATTTGATTGCCCAAAATTATTATTCTAAAAAGAATAAAAATTATTTCTGGAACCCTAAAACAGTCGCATCACGCAGCTGTTCTATGGAAGAACAGTCGCGTGACAGATCTCATAGTTGCATGACGCAGCTGTTAGTGATTTTGGAAAAACCTTCAGATTCATCAGTCATTTATTTAGAATACAATATTAAATAAGAAAATAAAAGCGAAATAAAATCATAAACACGAACAGTTAAACATCGAAACAGTATGCCGTCACGCAGACATTAGCTGCGTATCGCAAATCTACGCCTAGTCCCCTGTAAACTACCTTTTCAAACAATTCTTTTTTACATTCCTTTTATTTAAAACTTGTTTTACATAATGCTCAGAAACATCCAATAAGGTTAGAGAGTTGCCGAGCGGTCTCTCTGAATCATATATATTATAAACATTCAACCGAAAGATAGATATTTATATATGATAATAAAGACTAAAAATACAATGAGATAGATAGATTACCCTAACCCTCAGATGAGGATTTATAAAACAATCTGAACGTCTGAAAGGAACAAGATTCAATAAGTCCCAGAAAGTCTTGCTTGTCCCAAAATTTAACAATACTCTTTCTCTTCTTTCTCTCTTTCTTTTCTCTCTTTTTTCTCTTTTTTGTATGATTTTCGTTTTCAAACTAATTAATCTCTAAGGCTGTTTTTCTTCAAGATAACTCAGAAGAGTTTTTGCAGAAAACCTCAGCCGTAAGTGTATATTTTTAAACCCTCAAAATTCCTCCCTCATTAAGGTAAAAAACGCAGTATTTATATGGGTAGGGTAACAGAGGATAGCTGCGTTACGCAACTAATGGCTGCGTGATGGACCCGAGAGTTGCGTGATGCAGCTCACTTTCTAGACCGTTGCCACGTATCCAAACAGAATGTAAAACCGTTATGTCGGCTTTCAAGGTGACGTCATCTTAATTGGAGAATGTAAAACCGTTATGTCGGCTTTCAAGGTGACGTCATCTTAATTGGAGTTGCGTGACCTAACTATCAGTGCCGTCACGCACCTTCTAGCTGCGTGACATAGCTCTACTATAAATCAGCCACCCTCCATTTGGTTTAAATCAATCCTTGGGTTTAAAGACTTTCGGTCAACCATGAATCCTCATTCTGCGTCCTCGTATCCTCATCGGGTTAAGCGAGCGCATAAAGAAACGCGTCAATAGTTTGCCCCCCCACTTTATCATTAATTGTATAAACGATTAATGTTAAAGTGGTCCATTGACACGCCTTCAATCTGGCAATCATCTTCAATCTGGCAATCATCTTCAAAGCTCAGTTTGATTGGCTTGAAGGATTTCGGGTTGACTTGACCATTTGGTCACCTCCTCAGCTCAGTTTGATCGGCTTTTGTTGGCTCCAGTCGGATCGGTAACGACCTCTAAAATTCGGTCTATGAAGACACCTTCGAGGCTCGGTTTGATTGGCTCGAAGGGTTTTAATTGTCCTGGTCAACTTCGCAATTCACCATCATTAACCGAGAAGAGAGTCCAAACATCTTCGTAATACACCATCACTGTTTGGTGAGACCTTATCGGCTTCGAGAAACCATCATCGTTTGGTCATTGAAATTGTCCTGATCAGCTTCACAATACACCATCACTAATCAGTAAGAGGATTGACTCGACTCGATCAGCTTCGGCAATACACCATCACTTAAATCGAGAAAAAACGATCAAACAGCTTCTAACTACACCAGTCCACTGTTTGGCTGCCGGGTCCGTATCAGCTTCGAAAAACCATCAGCCGGTTGGCTGAAATTGTTCAAGAAGAAAAAGAGCAATTTCTTGTTGATACAAACAGACCTTGCCTTTGTTAAAATGTCTGGGAACGTCATATGCCCCCCATGCATTAATAATCATAAAGTTTTTGAAACTTTTGCATCAAGCAAAAAAGATATATACTTTTGCCCCTATGTCCGGAAATTCCGACCTAGGACCAAAAATACTCTTAAACTTTAGGCAAACCTTTTTAATGTTTTATTACAAAATTTGATTTAAAATCTTTAGCAAAAAATTTAGGGCCAGAAAAATATTTAAGCCTGGCATTTTCAGGTGTTACCTTTCCTTGATTGCGGTGTTTGAAAGAAAACTTACCTGAGGGTAATTTGGCAATTTGATGCTCCTGCCCCCTGTGTGCTGTGAGTTGAGGGTAATTTGGGCAATTTGATGCTCCTGCCCCCTGTGTGGTGAGTAGACAAAATTGCTGAAGTATACGAACCGCACACTGACTTCAAATTGCTTGAGCGGGTCATCTTGGGCTTAAATGGGTCGTTTGGGCTGAAGGGAGTTAATAGGCCCTTTTAGGCTTGAAGAAGTGGTAATGGGCTTGGGCCCATTTTCATCGCTTACTATAAGTAAGCTTTTTCAACATTTCATTCTTTTACTTTTCAAAACTCTAAGCTTTCCAAACACTCTGAACCTCAGTTAAAATGTCTCAGCTTCCCGAGATCGCAGCTTCCGCCTACACACCGGAGATGAACACCCTGGGGGCGATCCCGGACATCCCGATGTTTGAGGGTGAGCGAGTACCGGTCAGCCATAATACTCTAACTCCCAGGACATGACTGCTTCAGCTCCTCCCGTTGCTGGGCACCAAGTTCCCGGTTCGACATGAGACCGGCGCGATGCGCAGTTTCTAGACCGAGGTAAGTAACTGTGCACATGAATTTCTTGCTTTCGATTATGTGTTGTGGATGAATTGTTGAAATTGGATACTATTTGTGCATCGGCAGTCGCGTCACGCAGGAAGGAGTTGCGTGACGCAGCTGTTCTGGGTGAAAAGTTACGTGCGCAACTGTTTGAAGTGCCGCGAACCCTAGTGCCTCTGAACCCTTTTAATCTGCCTCTTTTGCATCTGTTAATACCTTATTTGCTTATTTAGAATTGGTCCTATCTCCCATGCGACATACTTATATCCTGAAAATGCATAGAAAAAGCACAAATACAAATAGATTGAACATAGGTTAGCTTCTGCCTTACCTTCGACAGTTGCGTCATGCAACTGTTCTATGGAAGAACAGTTCCGTGATGCGACTGTGCGTCAAGGATACAGTGCTTGAAACAGTTGCGTGGCGCAGCTGTTGAGGTGCGTGACGCAGCTGTTTGTCCGGATGCACAAATTTGGCAAGCTGCGTGACGCAGCTTCGTAGACGCGTGACCCGGCTGTAGTTGCATGACGCGGCTATGTCTGGCCAGGGGCTTGAACATTCTATTTACCTGCCATGAAAACAAAAATAAACAACTATTAGCTTAATTCTTATTTGAATTGAAATGTTTCTTACACAGGTTGATCTGGGCAAGGCCCGTGCTGGCGGATCCTCCACCGATGCTTCAGCGTTCTAGGATTTGTTGGACCCCCGATGCGGTCCAGAGTCATTGCTGCTGGGCTTCGCCGTACTCAGCCCCGATTTCCACCCGCCATGCTCTACACGCTGATGGAGCGGTGGAACGACTGTACTCATATGTTCATTTTCGGCTTCAGAGAGCTGACCCTGACTCCAGCCAATTATACCGCTATTACCGGTCTCGGGTTCGGTGGCACAGTCGCTCCTTTCGATGCTCGGTATCAAACTGCTGCCCTGGGAGCTGAGCTAGTTCGTACCCTACTCGGTGTGACCACTCATACTAGGTACACCGCACAGGGGTACGTCTCCTATGAGGTGGTTTACCGATTCTGGGCCGAGCGGATCCGGACCAGACTAGCTGCTTGGAGAGAGCTTCCCGCAGATGCTAGACCTGCTGCCCCGGCATACACCAGAGAGGAGAGAGACCAGGCAGCACAGTCTTTTATTTTCTATCTCATTTCTTCGCAACTGCTATGCACCTCCTAGAATAAGTGAGATCCTGCTGTGCTGGCATGCCTGCGGGATTTGGGCCGTGCTGGCTCTTATAGCTGGGTCTCTCTCGCCTTGGCTCACCTCTATCATGGTCTAGATGCTTCGTGTGGGCATGCCTGCGGGATTTGGCCGTGCTGGCTCTGATAGCTGGGTCTCTCTCGCCTGGCTTCACCCTCTTATCATGGTCTAGCATGGTCTAGACGTATGGACCAGGGGTAGTGGTGAGTCTAACTGGCAGTTCCTCCGCCCACTCGAGGTAAGACACTTATTCCCTTAACTTTCTTCCGTTATTATTTTTTCATTACTCCGTTTTATACTTGACTGATTAAGATCTAGCTGCAGGTGTAGGTTTACGAGTACCGAATTTACCCTGGTGGTCTGGGGGGCGATGCTTCAGCTGATACCCGGCGGATTCCTCGGTATCTGGCACACAGCCACCATACCTTCTCCAGTTTCGAGGATCCACATTACTGGAGGTGCTATCTTAACGATAGGGCTTTATCTGATGTAAGTGTAAAGAATTTTCTGAATAACATGCCTCCTTTTCTCTTTTACTGTGTATTCACTGACTCTTCTGTTTTACAGCTCCTTCTGACTCCTTGGGAGGGGAATGCTTGGGAGGCCTATCCCGCTCGTGCCGTGGCAGAGGCTTATACCCAGTCCAGGGTCCTGCTACAGGGTTACTGGTTAGACCGGTATTTCCTGGGGGAGAGGATTTTTGAGCTTCAGGTTGCCACGGCACATGTGCCTGTTAGAGGGTATGACCCCAGAGGACTTATTGGAGGAGTATGATGGCTCTCCTGCTGATATCCCTCTATCGGTTGGTGATTATGCCTCATACTTCTTTACTCGTTTGCAGGCCAGGTTGCCGGAGGTTCGAGAATACATTCAGGTGACTCTTCTGCCTTCAATTATGATTTTTCCAACTATTTGGCCAAGTGACTAAATGCATTTATCTTTGACTTGTTGCAAGATAGGAAGAAGCACCGGACCCCTGCATACTACAGGGCACAGGTGGAGGCGGAGGCGGAGGCGACTGCTCCGGCTGGACCTACAGGAGCTGTGTTAGGCGATGTCCCTTTCCCTCCGGGCATGGAGGTGGCGCTGGACCCTGCTCTGGGCCTCGGGTTGGCCATCATCATCCCTGCTGACCTCAGGTTTCCCTCCGGGCATGGAGGTGGCGCTGGACCCTGCTCTGGGCCTCGGGTTGGCCATCATCATCCCTGCTGACCTCAGGTAGGCTCCTCCACCACTGCAGCTGGATCCTGAGCATGCCACACACGTAAGTAGAAAAATAAATTCACTGAGTAAAAGATATTTTACCTGGATGAATCCTTATTGGATATCTTTCTATGCTTGCAGGTGCCTGCTCAGAGATACTAGGAGCTATACCAGAGGTTTGGCTTTGCTCGGTCATACATCGCCCGGCTCTATCCTGAGCTCCATGAGTGAAGAGGTATGATTCTCAACAATGCTTTTACCTTCTTCTTTTTTCCCTTCTGCATTTACCCCTCTACCTCTTTCTGCTTTTATATTTTTCACAGATCTGAGATTGGGAGCTGCGCAACGGCACCAGTCCCGGCCAGTCCAGCGCTGTGACCCGACTCTAGATGGAGGTTCGATCGAACTCCGGACTAGCTGGACTCCGGACTAGGCTGGAGGTGGAGGGGATTCCATTAGATTTCTCCGAGGATGAGGAGGATGATGATGATGGCTCCTCGTCTGATGATGCACCACCAGCTCCACCCTCTCAGGCAGCAGCTGGTCCCAGACGGAGGCGACGTTAGCCGGCCTTCTCTGCTATGACCACACTTTTTGAGACATTTTTGTAGCTCGTAGGAATACATTTTCAGTGTTTTTACATTGATTTTGCCATATTATTTACATTTTCCCTATTACAGTATTTTTGCTTTTATTATAGTATTATTTACATGTTTATTACTTACAATTTGTGAGACTTTATTCCTGCATAAGCAAAATACAAACACACAAAAAACGCAAAATTACAAACACACAAAAAACGCAAAATTGAAGCATCCCACTTACTTGCAAAAGTGGTCCACCTCATTAGCGCTCAACCAACCAATTTATTGTAAACAAGGAAATAAAATAAAATAAGGAAAATAAAATAAGATAAGAACCAAACAGAAACAAAAATGGAGCGTAATACTTACCTGACAGAACGGTCCACTTGGTTAATGTGGACATAAAGGCTCAACCACCCTATCATAAGAGCTGTCCCTCTTATTAATGCAGGCATAAATGCCCAACTACCGGAGTGGTTTATGCATAAATGCTCATCCAACCACCATCGATAGTAAGTACCAGGTCAAATAATGATAGTGCCTCATTCACTAAGCCCTTTCCGCTCCTATAAGTAGAGGCTTCCCTCTGCGTCCTCTTCACTCCCAGCATTCAAAACAACTCCTTTTTCTTGAATAACCCTTTTCCATGGCTTTCAGAAACCAAGTTTCGTCCTTCGTCCAATCCATTCCTGATGACTTATGGCAGATTCACCCCATGAACCAACTCACCTGGCTGAAATATTTCAAAGACTTGAAACCTGATCATAGTTTCCTGTCTTGGCTCGTCACGTACTTCAATCCCAACACCATGGTTTTCCGATTTGAAGATTCTGAAGTAACCCCGTCTGAAAGTTAACCCCGGGGTTAACACCCGCCGCCAAGCCCCAGAGACCGACGGGGGATGCCACATTCGGTGCCGGAGAACGATGCCACATTCGGTGCCAGAAACATCGTCCTAACTTAACATATAAATCACAAAATCAGATTGTGAATTAGAAGTGATTAAGTATTTACAAGTTTAGCGAGTAATTTTTTATTTGTTATTAAAATATATATAACTTATGAAAAATAATTTAGGAAAAATCCTACAGCAAAATTACAAGAGTTTCCCTTTAAAAACCAAGCTCGCCAAACATGAGAATACAAAATACTCCCAATTTTAAGCTCTAAACCCCAGCAAACTCCAGTAATCATCATAGCAATACAACAACACTTCTATATTTTCATAACTATATAAACCTTCAATAGCATTTTAATGATCATCAATTAAATGCATTCATTATATATATATCAAGTCCTTATGTTCTTAATCATACGAACTATCTTAAACATATTTTATATTATATATATGAAAACTAAATAAAATTTTAGTCAATCTTTTCATAACTATAATTCAATTGAGGAAGTAAAAAAAAAAGTATAAAAAATAAGGGCTAACATTAACTAAATAAAATTAGTCAATCTTTCATAACTATAATTCAATGAGGAAGATTAAAAAAGTATAAAAATAAGGCTAACATGCATAAATTAATGGCAATTTTGACATTCTAAATGTTCCCTATTCGTAATTTTACATATATTATAAATTATATATTTATATAAATGATAATAATATGTTATATTTTATATGTATTCAAAAAAATATTAGGAATTCTAATTTGGAAGTTTTCTGATCTTAATAAGCAATTAGAATCTTATTGTGTCTAATATTAAATTAATTCACTGTTCAAAATTCATAGGTGTCTTTCTTTTAAAAAAAAAATTCATAGGTATCTATGAAATCTATAAAGTCAGTATAATTTTTTTTTTCTCGGTTGAAAATAAAATAAATAAATAAAAATTATTTTATTAATTTGTAAATAGAGAGAGTTAAAACATAAAATTAATATATTATTAACAATACATACAACACTAAGGGGTAGAGATTATGATAACAATTTATACAATGAGGTTATACTTAGCACAAGAAAAATACATGATTGTAAACTTAATAGTTCCTAATTAGCAAGAGTTTGATTTCATAATTCTTGATAATCACCTGAAAATAAATTTTTGATAGTTAAAAGCAATTAAAACTAAATATACACACATATAGATATTAGTATAATTTAGGACAAATTCCTAATTAGAATATGATTAGATTTATAATATATAATAAAATAATAAATTGATATCATAATTAGAATGAGACTAAACTCCTAATTAAATTTTGGTTAAATTTATTATATTAATATAATATATTTCTTTTTGTTTCTCACTAATGAAATAAATTTTATAAAAAATTTTATTCATTGTAAACGTGTGTACTTAATTTTATTATTATAATAAAAATTTTTAAATAATAATATTTTATTTTATTATAATGGAAGTATACTAGACAATTTTCTATTTAGAATTAGATTAAACTTCCTAATAGGATTTAGATTAAATAGAAAATTAATATAACTAATCGAAATTAAACTTTATTTTTTAACCAATAAAATTAAATTTCTTAATGATAATTTTTGTAAATTCATAAACTTAGCAGGAGCGTTTCAAGAATCTAATGTTCCCCAGTCGAACTTTTATATATATTATAGATTATAGTTTTTATGAACGCGCGTTGAATGTTTACTCGTTACATACATCTGTTATTTAATTTTTTTTACATAAAATATATTACAAAAATAAAAAATTAATCAAATGAAAGAAAATTCTAAATATAAATTTTAATAATTGACACTTTAAAAGACCAATAAAAATGAAACCAATAAGAAAATAAAATTGATTAGAAAAGTAATTAAATCGATATATTTTTTAAAAAATTGTAAGCGTAAATAATGATAATTTAAAAAGACAATTTCTTATTTAGAATTAAATTAGGTTTCTAATCGAATTTAGATTCAAAGAAGAAATTAAGATAATATTATTCATAGTCTAATTAAAAAACTCAAAACTTATAAATAAATATAATCTTGTTGAATAAGCCTTACAATATGTACATGCAATATGTCACTCGTGACTTCCCTCTAATATATTAAAGATTTTTCTAATTTATAAGAATAACGATTCAATATTTTAATTTTCATAAGAATAACAAAATATGTCACTCATAGACCAAGACCATCAAATTTTATTAATTAATCATAGTTGCACTTAATTAGACATCTTCGCGACACTCTTCCAAAAAATTTGGTAGAATTGGAAACAAATCAATTAGTTTGTTACTAAAAAAAAAAAAATACAATTTGATCTAAAAAAGGTTTTAATAGGAAATTTTAATTTTAATAAGAATAACGATTCAATGTTTTAATAAAAAAATAAAAAATTTGTAACTACTGATATATATGGAAACCCTTAGCGTCCATCATCGTTCATGAGTAATATAAAAAAAATTATTCTATTAATTTGTAAACAAAAATAGTTAAAACATAAAATCAATACATAATTTACAATACATAAAACTGTAAAGAATAGAGATTATGGAATCAATTTATATAATAAAATTATACTTACCACAAGAAGAAGATACGATTCTAAACTCAATAATTTCCAAATTAGCAAAAACTTGATATAATAATTCTTGAAAAAAAAACAACAAATTTTAATAGTCAAAAACAATTAAAATTAAACATATAAACAGTGGTATGATAGGACAAATATCTAATTAAAATAGAAGTAAATTATAATATTAATATGACAAAAAAAAAATCAATTGATATCATAATTAGAATAGGACTAAGATTAGAATTTTACTACATAAATATTATTATCCAGTAATATTATACTACATAAATAAATGTCCCTCAGATCAAAATATATATTGGTATAATTTTTTGAAAATAGAAAATTAACATAACCAATCAAAATTAAATTATCTTTCATAGAAAATTAAAAATATACTAATTAGAATAAGACTAAATTATCTCTAATGATATTTTTAATGAATCATTACAATTAAATATCTATAAGGGCATTTTAGGAAGCCAATTTTCTCCATTCGTACTTTTATATATACTAGTATTTTTATGACGTACGTTGTACGTTGTTAGTATTCGATATTACTCGTTGTTTATATTCATTAATTTATTCTTATATAGTATTAAGTATGGTTATAATTTTTCTCTTATATTTTTTAAATATTTATATAATTTCAAGACATGATTAATAATACTCATATTATACGTGAATACTATTTTTCTTAAACTAACTTTAACATGATAGGACAACATTAAAAAGTCAAGTATATTTAATAAAATAATTATAGACAGTAAAATGAAAAAATTATTATTAATTATAAGATTAAACTTTAATTTTTTTAAATAATTATATTTTATAGAAGATAAAATAAAAAATTTATTATTAATTATAATACTATACTTAAATTTTTTTGAAAATGGTAAGGTTAAACTTTAATTAGCATATTCTTTTTTAAAAAACTAAATAATATGATCCTATGTTATTCAATGTTGATTTAATTCTATGAAAAACTTAGATATAAATAAGAAAAAAATTTCAAAATTCTAAAAGTGATATATATATATTATATTATATATATATATATATATATATATATTTGTATTTTTGAAGTTTATTTTTAAAATTTAAAATAATAATTTATTTTTGAAAACAATTAATATCGTAAAAGTTCAATTTAGAATAATATATTAAAAATAATTATAATTATTCTTTAAAAAAGATATTATTAAAATAATATAATAATATACCCTTTTTTTAATCCATTAATAAAGATATTATTAAAATAATATAATAATATACCTTTTTTTAATCCATTAATAAAAAATATTAAAAAATTATAATTTATCAATTATTAAAAACTCAAGTTATTTAAGAAACTCAAAATATTATCAATTATTTAATGACTAAGGATATTTTAGAATTTTTAAATTTTCACTAAAGTTATTACAGTTAATCCTATTATTCCCCCTCATTTCCACTTTTCTATATAGTATAGATTATAAATTATCATATATTTTTCAATCACAATCTCTTATTATCAAATGTATTTAATGATAAGATATACATAATTTTAATTGTATAAATATTTACCGTACTAACCCCTTGATAAAAAAAAAAAAAAACTAGTGCAATCTAAATAGTATTATCCTTTCTTTCAAATGCTAATAAAGCAAATATATAATTCCTAATTATTTCCATAGAAGGAACAGAAAAGGACATTTACCCACTTTGTTCGTTGTACCTATTAATTCTCTTGATAAGTCCTTTCTTTCTTACACGCAACATTTTTCTAAAATATTTTATAACAGGTTAGAGAATGCAAACAAACATAGGATGTTCTAATAATTTTGTTTTAGAAGATAAATTGCAATATATTAAGAACAATCATAATTGTCCAACAAAACAAAAGGAAAGATAGAATGATGAACCCATATAGAAACGTTTAAAAGAGTGCTTAGCTAATTTAGATAACTCATGGGCAACCTGGTTGCCCTTCCTACGAACATGCATCAACTTAAACGAAGCTAACTGAGAAATTACAGGATGAAAGATGTTGTATCATCAATAGGGAATCAGATTCAACAACGAGAGTAGAAAAACCTAGAGCTCCAATGCCTTTGTTACACCAAATATTGCAGCTTCAACCTCCGCTTGGGTAGCATCTAAAACCAAAGGAGAACGGCAGCAGCCTGCAATCATTATCTGACCTGCGTTGTCTCAGATAATAAAACCATAACCACATCCTTGAGAGTTAAAAATAGATGCATCAACATTAAGCTTGAAGTGGTTACGTTCAGGAGGGAAGCAACGAACCATAGTCTGTTCATTAGGAACCCTAGCGCTGTCCTATTCACCTCCTGGAATTCAAGTAATAGGGCTACAGTCCTCTGAACTAGAACATATGGATCCTGCGTCTTCTGTTGGAAAGTGCGCATATTTCTCTCCTTCCAAATGGCCTAAGCAACCATGGCGAACATCTCCAACTGCTGTGATTGATGACTTCGCTCCATCTCCTCAAACCAGTCAGCAAAAGACACAAATTGAACGAGGTTTGTCTTGAGATGCAACGGACTGAGCAGCAAAATCATTCTCGCTACTGAACATAAGCATAAAGCATAAATATCGGTCTCCACCGCTTCACCGCAAGCGATACTGATAGATTCCATAGCAACTATCCTTTTCTCAAAAGCGCATTCAAAACCGGAATCTATTTCTTACAAGCATGAAACAGAAAATGTTTAACCTTGGACGGTTTATCGAGTTGCCAAATCTTACCCTAGAACTTAGGAACAGAAGTAGATGATGAGGAAGCTCTCCCCATTCTCAGCCGGTTCTCCTCCAAGCACTGATAGTAGCCACTTTTTACCAAGTACAAGCCTTTTTTTTTTTTTTGGTAAAAGAAATGAGAGATAGGCTCTAAGAACGCATACAATATCTAGGGCACATAATCCCCATAGTATCATGCAGTAACCAAAGAAGAGTCCCAGAAGGTGGCTGCAGTAGAATATGGGTTCCCGAAGGGAATTGAAAAGCAAACTTTGAGAGGTAATCTGCAGAAAAATTAGCCTCCCTATACACATGGCTAAATTGCACCTTTCATGATTGTTGGATCAAGCCTTGAATAGCTATGGTTAGTTGAGGGATAGCTCCTATTGATTGCACCATTCCAGTGATGAGTTGGACCACAATAAGACTATCCATTTTTGGTAACATCCCATATGATTAAATCGTAAAATCTGCGTGGACTCAGTAGACTAGAAAGGATTAGAGCTGTCTCAGTAGAAGAAAAAATTGAGTTAATCAAATTATAATTCCAAGACCAAGAATCAAAATTAATTAATTGATTAATTGTAGCATCACCATCCAACACAAAAATAGAACATACCAGGTTCGCTAACTGGTCCGGCAACCATTTATCCCTCCAAATGAAAATATTAGACCCATTCCCAACCTTCCATCTGCAACCCTTCTCTAAAATAGGATGCGCAGCCAATATGCTTTTCTAAGTATAACTAGGTTGAAAGCCCTCTCTAGCTCCAAAAGGTTCCGTACGCGAAAAATACCGAGCCTTTAACAACTTTGCTAGCATAAACTGTGGATTTCTTAAAATCCTCCGACCTTGCTCAGCAAGAACAGATAAATTAAAAACCTTGGTTTGTCAATTAAGTCCGGTCTATCCGGCACCTTATAAATTGTCAAGCACGGTCTATCCAGCACTTTGCATGCATTAAGCCTAGTCCGTCCGGCATCCTATAAGCCCACTCTCCGAGTGGCACCTTCAAAACTCTACTATCCTAATCGATGGTAGAACTTCGTGCACACTGATCCTCATACAAACGAGGTACTAAGGCATACCTATGAATTTCAGCCTAGGTAGCAGGCTCCCAACCAAACTGATGGTCGGGATTTAGAGAAATGTATTGCACGACCTAGAATCCTCGATAAATGAGGCTAGAGTCGGTCTCCCCTTCGAATTACACCCTTTATTCCTTTTACTACTTTTAATGCACTATATTCTTGATATTGCCATGTATTTTAAGTATATTCATGCATCGATAAACTGTCATTCATGCAAGACAATGCTTTTGATTTCTTAATTATGACCCAAATCGTTGATTCATTTTGAAAAGAAGCTTGAAACCTAGTCCGCTAACCCAATAATTTGAGGCTAGTGCATTTTATCCTTAAGGGAAACTGAAAATGGAGTCCATTGAGGGGTTTTTTCCTTATTTTTTCTCTGAAAACAAAAACAAATTAAGGTGGCGACTCTATCACATCACACACAGTCAAAGCGCTCCAAAGAGCCAACCCGATACATTTAAACGCTAAACCGAGCGATAATTTGACCAATCTAACCAAACAAAACAAAAAGGAACCGTAAGGAGTTCCTCCCAGTTTCCATGACGAACCGACCAATGGGCCCATCTGGATTGACTCTGTCCTTCGGATTTTTCTCATGGTGCTCGAAAGGAGGCTCACAGCTGGCAACTCTATTGGAAACTTTAAACATTTTTACAAAACTAAAAAATGTAGTAAGAGGACGAACGAGTAGGCTTCAAAGCTCTAGTTTGGGTCTTATTGAGAAATTACCTTTGCATACATTCAGATGCATCATTTGGGATCCTTTCATATCATTAGAATTAAGTAAATCGAGTTGTTATTATCACTCAGGGGCAATCTTCCTTAGTGCTCCCCAGATCGACAAAACTACTCACCCAATCCTGCGCACCTCCATTTGTTACGGTAGGGTAAAGGGTTTGGTGTACCAATCGTCCCATTTGATACTACATGGTCAAATGACGAGGTATATTCCAACTCTAGCGGATGGGACCTTTGGTGTACCAATCGTCCCATTTTGTAGGGTAAAGGGTTTGGTGTACCAATCGTCCCATTTGATACTACATGGTCAAATGACGAGGTATATTCCAACTCTAGCGGATGGGACCCTTAAACCAATCCACCAAAAGCATATAATGACAATAGAACCGATCCCTAGGATTATATGCACCCAAAAAATCATGAAATCATTTTGGCATAACATTCACGCATCTAAGCATTTCATGTTATGGACTAAGAAGTAACCTAAACACCAACTAAACACCAACCCATGGTCAACCCAAACCTATGGTTTAAACCTCAAAACACCAACCAGTGGTCAACCTAAATACCAACTAGTGGTCTAAACACCAACTAGTGGTCTAACCTAACACTAAACCCATGGCAAGCCCAAACCCATGGTCAAACCTAAACACCAGTCTTTGCCCGAGGAGATGTACCCAGCTAAAACTTCCCCACTTACTTAAGCCTCAAACACCGACCTGAGCACCAAAGCGTCAAACACCGACCTGATCACCAAAGCCTCAAACACCAACCTAAGCACCAAAGCCTCACACACCGTCCTGAGCACCTCAGATTACCAAAAAGCCTTAAAATAGACATAAGCACCTAAAAATTCACGAACTGGGGGCAATGCCCGAGTCATGCCCTCAAATCTTAACTCGCGCATTGCTTCCTCACCACCAAATATCTCAAAGCCTCAAACATCGACCTAAGCACCACAAATGTTTCCTAAAAGCTTCAAATACCGACCTGAGCACCCCATATAGTCCCAAACTAGGGGTAATGCCCGAGTCATGCCCTCAAATCTTGATTCGTGCATTGCTTCCCCCTTACTTAAGCCTCAAACACTGACCTGACCACCTCAATTTCTTAGAAGCCTCAAACACTTACCTGAGCCCCTTAATTTCTTAAAAGCCTCAAACACTGACCTAAGCATCACAGCCTCAAACACCGACCTGAGCACGTCATATTACCAAAAAGCCTTAAAATAGACCTAAGCACCTAGAAAACTCCCAACCTAGGGGCAATGCCCAACTCGTGCCCTCTAATCTTGACTCGCGCATTGCTTCCTCACCATTAAATAACTCAAAGCCTCAAAAAACTGACCTGAGTACCACAAATGTTTCCCAAAAGCCTCAAACATTGACTTAAGCACCCTATACAGTTCCAAACTGGGGGCAATGCCCGAATCATGCACTCAAATCTTGACTCATGCTTTGCTTCCCCCTTACTTAAGCCTCAAATACTGACCTGAGCACCTCAATTTCTTAAAAGCCTCAAACATTGACATGAACACCTCAATTTCTTAAAAGCCTCAAACACTGACCTGAACATCACAGCCTCAAACACCGACCTGAGCACCTCATATTGCCAAAAAGCCGTAAATTAGACCTAAGCACCTTAAAAACTCCCAAGCTGGGGGCAATGCCCGACTCATGCCCTCTAATCTTGACTCGCGCATTGCGTCTTCACTATTAAATAACTCAAAGCCTCAAAAAATCGACTTGAGCACCTAAAACCCCGAAACACTGATTTGAGCACCTAAAAAAACACAACCTTGAGTTATGAAACCTTGATGATGTATACTGACGCCTCTTTTGTTTGCTTCTTCCAGAGAACAACAACAAGGATTGCTACTCCACCCACTGATCTAAAAGCTATGATGGAAGAAATGCTCTGGGATCAAGAAACCCATTTCCGCAATATGCTGACTGAACAGAATAACTCCCTCCATAACACTATTGCTACTCAGCGAGAGACTATTTTGGGGGAGGTAAGGGCTTTGATGAACATTAGCCAGAATGGCAATATTCCTCTGAACTAGATTGGGGGATCAAATGACCAACCTGCTACATCACCCAATGATAATCAAACTGCTCGAGGGTCAGTTTCGGAGATAGGGGCCACTTCCAATGCTACTGCTATCCCGAGCAAGATAGGGGATAACTCTGCCTGTCCCGAGGTAAAAAAAGATGATGGAGAAGATGGACTCCTTCGAGAAGTTCCTCAAAATCATCAAGAAATATGAGAATCTTATCGATGTTGACTCTCTCACACTCTTTCTAGAGGCTAGGCTGCCAGCCAAGTTCAAGATGTCTGCCATGGATAAGTTCGATGGCACCACTTGCCCGAAGACCCACCTGAAAATGTATGTGGAAGCCCTCACTCCTCTTGGTGTAAACAATGAGCTCCTTGCTCAGTTGTTTCAGTAATCCTTCACTAGTGCTGCTCTTCGCTGGTTTATCGCCCTAGACAATGCTAAGAAGAGAACTTGGAATGAGATAAATAATGCCTTCTACCAATAGTACCACTACAACGTGGAGGTTGACATTACTAGGAGGGATTTGGAGAATACCAAATAGGTAGCCCAAGAGTCTTTCTCCTCGCTCCTTATGAGGTGGAGAGGCAAAGCTACTCAGATGCTCAACCGTCCCTTCGAGCAAGAACAGATTAACATCATAGTCAAGAATCTGCTCCCCTCCTACCAGAACCACTTGAGGACACAGTACCTCCCAGACTTCCAAGCCCTCATTGCCATTGCAACAAAGATTGAAGACCTGATCCAGTTAGGCCAGATTAAAGAGGATCAAGCTTCTTCCTCCAGATATAAGAAGCCCCAAGTTAGCTATCATGCAATTCCTCCCGTCACTCAAAAAGGTAGTGAGGTGGCCAACCTGACCAACCAAAGACAGCTTCCTCCTCCTCCACCTCTAAGACCAGTTGCCTGAAAAGATAAACACAACTTAACAGATCTGGGGGTCCCTCTTTCCTTCATTTTCCAAAAGGCTGTGGACGAAAATTTGATTCAGTCATTGGAGCCAAGACCTCTACTTAACCCCATTCCAAAGAACTTTAACCTAAACTCCTTCTGCTCTTTCCACTAGGGGCCTGAGCACAAAATCGATGAGTGCAAGACTTTAGGGCACAAGATCCAAGACCTAGTGAAAAGCAGCCAAATACTTCCAGTTCGACCTCGACCGAACATAAATACCAACCCTCTCCCTTATTACCAAAATAACATCCACATGATTCACTAAGAGCCAGATTCTGACCTGATCTCTCTGATCCCCCCCATCCTGGACAACTCATGCTGCATCATAGACCTAAATGACGTGCTTGAGGAAATTAATGCCATCACCCGGAGCGCGAGACAATACCCATCTCCTCCTCTTGAAGCTCTTCCCAACCCAGCCACCCTAGCCAAAGACATGCCCAGTTCCAGCTTTGGACCATAACCAAAAAACCTTGTCTTGGAGTAGCTGAAGAAGACCAAGACCAACATATCTATATGAGAGTTAATCCAATCCTATTTTATGCACCGCCAAGCCTTGGTAAAAGCCATGAATCAGTGTCAGACCACTGCTGACATAACTCCAGATGCATTGGTAGCCTCCATTATAAGAAACCCCCTTGCCTTAGCCCTCTACTTTGCTGATCATGAGATCCCTGCTAGAGGAGGGAACCACAACCATGCTCTGTACATCATAGTCCAAGCTAAGAGTAAGACGGTACCTATGGTTCTGGTAGACAACGGGTCACTCTGCTTGTCTGCGCCCTAAAAGTGGCCAACTGCCTGGGGTTGACTGCTAAAGACTTTATGCCATCTTATCAAATTGTGAGGACATATGATAACACCAGGCGAGAGGTTTTGGGTGTGGCGGATCTAGAGTTCACAATCGGCTTGCAGTCATGACTATTCCATTCCAAGTGGTAGATGTTTCAGCATGCTTTAATCTCCTCTTGGGAAGGCCATGGATCCACAAGGCTAAAGTACTTGCCCCCTCTTTACACCAGAAGTTGAAGTTCCCTTATGAGAATTCAATGGTAATAATCAAAGGGGACTTGGCGGGAAACTAAAATTCCTTCCTTGGCTCCACTTTTAAAATCCAACCGGAGCCAACAGTCTACCCTCTATCCGAATTCTCCTTTGATTCAGCCCAATTTATTGAGGTAGAACTGAGTAAAGAGATTTTCCCAATGGATCTTGATCCCTACAGTAACTTACTAGTAGTTAACATGATGAGAGCCATATGTTATTTTCTAGGAATGGAACTCGATTGAAACCAACAGGGTATGACCTCCTTCATTGAATCCCCAATTGTTGAACCTCCCTTTGGTCTCGAATTCAAACCAACAGATGAAGAGCGAGAGGAGTTAGAAGACACCAAATAGGTGGCAAGAATAAGAGGTGAAATAAGGGACCCTCTGATGCACCTATATTTCAAAATCGTCAATGGCTACTTTATCCAAAAAGGGGAATCTGAGCCTTATTATTTCTTTCAAGAACCTTGGTATTGCCCCTGAACAAAAGACTAATCCCCGGTTTGAACTTCTTTTTGATGTCAGGCTCTTCGTAGAAGACCGTGAGCCTCTTTTCAAGCTCCAAATAGACTAGGAGGACAACACGGAGACATCCCTCTTTGACCTACGCATGATTACCGATTAAGTGGAAGCAGACCCCACAAGCCTAATGCTACCTATCTAAGTACCCCTTCAGAATTGGTACATGGAGCACATAGAGCAGCCCACCGTCCTCCTGCCTAAACCTCAGACCGAGTCACAAACAGAACCTGAGTTAGAGTCTAGTTCAAAGTCTTTTGAGTCTTCTGAGTCTTCTTTATCTTCCCTTTCTGAGTTAGGGGACCCTTTTGTTGAACTCGATGTAGATCCCGACCATGGCTCTTTTATCATTAATGGAAAGTACCAGGTTTCTTGTTACCCTCTCTTTAATCTAAAAGAGATTACTCGTAATATAGAAAATGAAAAAGAAAGAACAAAAGAACAAATAAACATTGGCGCAGAAAATGAAACAACATATACATTTGTTGTGCATGGATGTGATTGTAAACAAGAGTTGACAGAGCTCATCAAGCAGTATTCAAATTGCTTCGCATGGACAGCTAGCAACATGACTGGTATAGACCCTAACATTGTCGTTCATAAGATACCCACATACGATCACATCAAACTAGTTAAGCAGAAGCTCCGAAGGCAGAAACTGGAGATTTCCCTTAGAATTAAAGAAGAAATAGCCAAGTTACTGGAGAACAACTTTATCGAAGCTATAGATTACCCAACATGTTAGCCAACATAGTGCCAATTTCTAAGAAAGATGGCAAGATTAGAATTTCCATCGATTATCAGGATTTGAACAAGGCATGTCCCAAGGATGATTTCCCATTGCATGGTATAATCAGACACCAATCAATCCACCAGATAAGTCGAACACTTCTTGCACCATCGAATGGGGTACCTTTTGTTACAGAATGATGCCATTTGCACTGAAGAATGCTGGTGCCACTTGCACTGAAGAATGCTGGTGCCACTTATTAGAGGATGGCTACCACAATCTTTCAGGACTTGATGCATAAGAATATAGAAGTATATGTTGATGATATGGTTTTCCACGCCAGGGACGGGCCAAGCCACCTAATTGACCTCAAAAATTTTTTCTCCAAACTTCGCTAGTACAACTTGAAACTTAATCCTGCTAAATGCCCCTTTAGGGCTCTGTCTAGTATCTTCCTGGGCTACATATTCTTCAAGAGAGGGATCGAGATCGATCCATCAAAATTCAAAGCCATCTTGAGATGCAGCCTCCTAAGATAGGAAAGGAGATTTAAGGGTTCTTAGGTTGCCTTCAATACATTAGCCCATTTGTTTCACAATTAGCAAACATCTATGGACCTATCTTTAAGAAGTTGAGAAAAGATTCCCCAAAGACGTGGGATAACCAATGTCAGAAAGCATTTGAACATATCAAAGCTTACTTGCTAAACCCCCGAGTTCTCCAGCCTCTGAGGTCCGGAGAGCCACTTCTCCTTTATTTATTAGTAACCAATGAAGCCATAGGGGCTATACTGGCACAAGAAGCGCCAGACTATCACAAAGAGAATGTCATTTACTACTTAAGTAAGCGCATGCTGGCAATAGAATTGAAGTATAGCACGATCAAACAGCTATGCCTGGTCCTTGCATGGGTATGCACAAGCTCCAGTATTACCTTTGCTCCTACACCATTTATGTCATCGCCGACCAGAGCCCCTTAAAATTCCTTATGGAGAGGCTGGTTCTAGACTGTATGATGGCAAGATGGGCCACTATCTTTGCAGCATTTGATTTGAGGTTTATTATAGAGAAGGCAATTAAAGGCAATGTGATAGCAAATCATTTAGCTGCATCCCCCAGTAATGCCGAAATAGCAAACGTCAGGTTTCCTGATGAAGACATCCTGCCAATCCAAGTAGACTAGTGGAAGACATATTTTGATGGGGCTGCCAACTATCAGGGTTTCGGTGTTGGTGTAGTTATAGTAACTTCGGATGGGGAGCAAGCCCTTCAGTATTAACCTATCATTCCATGTCACTAATAATGAAGCAAAATATGAAGCATGTATTGTCGAATTAGAAGCAGCATTGAGTATTCAGATAAAGCGCTTCCTAGTCTATAGGGACTCCATCCTAATAGTCTTTCAAGCCCTAAAGAATTAAAAGATCAAAGAGCAACATTTAGTTCCTTACCTTCAGCACCTTAATCAGTTGGCACAGCAGTTCGAAGAATTGTTATTTCACTTTCTGCCCCGGGCTAAGAATCAGTTCGCCAACGCACTAGCTACTTTGGCCTCCATGGTTGATGCCAGCCCTGACATGGTTATTAAACCTATGAATATTCAAATTCATTAGCAGCCAACCTATTGCTCCAATCTTCATTTGGCCGACGACGAACCATGGTTCTAGGATATTCAAACTTGGTTAGAAAAGGAAGAATACCCTGAGGGTGCCTCTAAGTCTGATAAGAGGACCCTCCTGGAATTTTCAAGGGGTTATCTCTACAAGGATGGTAATTTATATAAGCGAACATGGAACCAGGGACATCTCAGGTGTGTAACTGAAGGAGAAGCTCAGCAGATAATGGAGTGGGTACATGGCGGAGAAGAAGGCCCCCACATGAACAGAATGGCTCTAGACCATAAGCTCACCAATCACGATTATTATTGGCTCACCATGCGATCAGACTCTACAAATTTTGTTCAAAAATGTCACAAGTGCCAAATCTATGCTGAACTCCAAAAGATGCCTATGATAGCTCTTCACTCGGTTGTTACAACTTGGCCCTTTGCAACTTGGGGAATTGATGTGATTAGCAAAATCACCCCTAAGTCTTGCCACCAGCATGAGTACATCTTGGCAGCCATTGACTACTTCACCATGCGTAGAAGTTGCCTCTTACCAGATAATGATTAGGTCAGCCAGATGAACTGATCATTACCCTTCGAGATGAACATCATATGCAGGTGCAGAATCCCCTTCGAGATCATATCGGATAATGGGTCTCACTTTCAGAAAGAGGTCTTTGTCCTAATGATAAAGTACAAGATTCAGCACCATCGATCCTTACCATACTGGCCCCAAACAAATGGAGCGGTAGAAGCAGCCAACAAGAACATCCTCCAGAAAATGATTCACAATCACAAAAATTGGCATGAACATTTGCCTTTTACTCTATGGGGGATACAAAACCTCCATCAGAACACCAACTGGGGTGACACCTTACTCATTGGTATATATGGGATGGAAGCAGTCCTCCCTATTGAAGTTCATATCAGATCAGCCAGGTTCATGAGAGAAACTCAACTGCCCGAAGCAGAATGTGCTTAGAATTATAACGAAATTAATTGAATGCTATTAATGAGAAAAGGCTAGAGGCTCTTAATCAGATCCAGAGCTACCAGCAGAGAATAGCCAGGCACTTCAATAAAAGAATTTAGGATCAGAAACTCGAAGAGGCTGTCTTGTACTCAATGAAATCATAGCTCCTGTACAGGATCTTCGAGGTAAATTCAAGCCAAATTGGGAGGCCCCTACATACGAAAAGGATTCTCTCCAGAGGTAGTGTCATCTTATTCGACATAGATGGTAATGAATTCACCAGTCCATGTAATTTGGATCAACTAAAAAGATACTTTGTGTGAATGCATTCAAGCATTAGCGCCAGAATTGTTGCCCCCCTTTATGTCACTGTAAACCAGAACTACGGTGACCTGACTCCTGAAAATATGTACCAAAAGCATGGGATACGTAGGTAGCCCAGCCTGTGGGTGCAGTTACAATAATAATAAAATATATTTCTTACCCTTCTTGTTATGAAAATCCCAGATTTTCTATGCCAATTAATAAAAAAATAAAATGAAATAAATATATAATGTAAGCTAAGTTGAAAACCTGCAAAGGCAGGCGGCTTAGGTAAAAACAATATCAGCCCGCTAAGTTGAAAACCCGAAAGGGCAGCTTAGGCAAAAATTAGGGCAGCCTAGGCAAAAATTAGGGCAGCCTGCTAAGTTGAAAACCTGCAAGCGCGGCTTGGACAAAAGTCAAGGCTCAAAAGCAGCAATCTCATAAAGGATAAAACTGTAGTTTCTTTCCAAAAGTGTCAACTTGATTCCCTCTTTACATATCCTATATCAGTACAGGTTATGTAGAAAGAAAATCACAAAAGCCCTATCATCTAGGCATCTATCTATGTCAGCTACATGCATGTGTCCACTATCCAAAGTGTCAAAAGTCCAAAAAAAGGTGTCAACTGAACCCTCTATCATCATGGGTCAATGTCCTATCTTAAAGCCCTCACAAAATATAGGCTGAGTCAAAAAATAAAAAAAAATAAAAATCCTACCCTATTAAGATAAGGTCGGCATGCACCGAAGAACTAGGCAAACTGTCTGTGCCGCCTCAGAGGCATCTCCCTAGAGTCGTCAGGATCCTCTAAGTTAGCCTGTAGTGTAGAATCTAGAGTTGTCTCATCATCGCCCAAAGTCTAGCCTCAATCTCCCGAGTCAAAGTCGCTTTACGCTCCCTCTCCCAGTCACCATGCTCAGCCATCCACTAAGCCTCATAAGCAGTACTCCTACCCTTAGAAGCTCCAGCCTCTACCACATGAGCCCCTCTCGACCAACTACCTATTATGGCCATACTAACCCTGGGAGAAATCTTTATATCTTGGAAAAGAGCTCCAGCTGGTGGCAATCCTTAAACGTGACCCATCTGCCTCATCAGTCTGGAGTCAGCATAAAATGTAATGCTATCCAAGCCAAGTAGATAAGTCATTTGGAACCCAGCTGACTGGACCAGAAACCTCCTAATCTCGTATCAGTCACACCTCCATAAGATCTAATCCGGCCTCACTGCCAACAACCACTGTAGCCACTCATCCTCTGACTCAAGCCTCACCACGACTCGCTTAGATCGGTATTGTGATGGCTTATACGGACGATGTCATGGTGGCTTTACAACCCTCAGATGATCTCTCAAATAGACCTATAAGACCAGACATTGCACTAAAAATACAAAGATAAAACAGGCATTCATATGCAAAATCTTCCCCACCATACGGATCAGCTGTCTCTTAACTTAAGCATTCAAAACTTTCCCTGAAAGCATGCAAGACTAGACCTTGCCCCCAGCCTAAACAGGCATTAATATGCAATCCCCATATATATGACCTTCCAAAACCTAAGCCTTTCTTTGAAAGCATACAAGACTAAACCTTGCCCCCACTACCCAAACTTAAACAGGCATTCATATACAATCCCCATAAAATATGACCTTCCAGAACCTAGGCCTTTTTGCAGAAAGCACCCTGACCCAAGCTAAAATAAACTAGTTCGTGAATGCTTACCTGAAGCAGGATCGAGCAAGCTGACCAAACCCTATCCACTCTATAAGCTAGTTTGAGGCTCAGAATGGTCTCCGCCAAAGCCATGCTAGCCACCCCAACTCCTCGCTCTATTTGGGGGACTAAGTCAGCCACCCTTAGGTCACCCAAGCCAATTGAACTAGTCAGTATGCAGGTGCTCACCAAACAAAAGACCAGAGCTCAAGTCCTGAACCTCTGATGCTCTAAATCCACAAAGTCAAGCGGATCCAGATATCGCTCAATGAGCCTAGCCAGATCAATCCGATCATCTACCACTAACTCCCTAGCCTCTACCACAAACAGGACTAACATCCTCATGAAGCACTTAAAGAACCCTGTCTCGGTCGGTGCAGCCACCGGAGACCTCTCAGAATCATTGCCCAATAGTGCCTCAAACTCATATGCCGGGCACATCTCCTCGTAATGTGTGCTGAACCGAAACACATAAGCCTATTGATACCATAAGTGCAAACATGCAACTAAAAAATCCCGGTGAACCAGTAAGCCTCTCAGAGTTACTAAAGAAGCCATACTGTATCGACTCAAATTAATCTTCTACACCTTTTCCAACTTCTAGGTCCCTCTTTGCATGCCATAACTGATAAACGGCTCCATTTTTTGGCAGAGTGCTTGAAAAATTGAAAAAATGGGGCTCCATGGTGCAAAACGACACCATTTTGAGGTCATAAATGAGGTACTTATAGGTTTCAGCTACTTGCCTCTGGAAATATGCTAGTATCGATCTGCCTAAGATCGGCACCGATAAGCTCTCCTTCAGTACTAATTTGGTCCAACGATTGGTACTAAAACGGTACCGTTTTAGAGGATTTTGGTGCAGTCCCAAGGCACCTCAGTACCGATTGCCCCCTTTCTGAAATTTTCCTTTTCTTTCTAAAATGGTGGAAACGCCATCTTTCTAAGAAAAGTTGATCATTCTACTCAAAAGTCGATATTTTCAGGCCGCGAGGTTAATTTTTTTGAACAAAAACCTGTACAACTTTCAAAATGTTTTTTTTTCTTTTGGCAAACCAAGCCTAAATTCTCTGAAAGCATTCTCTTAGAAGTTGGGCTAGACAATCAGGAATGGCACTCATGCATCATGCATAAATATTCTATTCAACTAACCATGATTTTCAGGGTGGAATCAAAGCAATAATAATAATAATAATAATAATTTCTATTCAACTAACGCATGATTTCAGGGTGGAATCAAAAGCAATAATAATAAATAATAATAATTAATAATAATATATATAATAATAATAATAATAATAATAATAAGGCGCAGACATTCAGTGCAAACTCACGCAAAATTTAGGCAATTTAGTGGATTCAAAATATATATTAGTACTATAATAATAATAATAATAATAATAAGCCAGACATTCAGTGCAAACTCACGCAAAATAGGCAATTAGTGCGATCTCAAATATATATTAGTACTCAAATATATATTAGTATAGTTCTGAAATTAGTGCAAAACTCAGACGATTGAGACAGGCAGTCAGTGCAAAATAGAAACAGGCAGTCGGTGTAATCTCCAATGTAAATCAGTGCAGTTGTAAAATAAGCAATCAGTGCAAAGATCAGTACAATACAGTGCAAAATATAAAATCAAGCAGTTAGTGCAGTTTTCGACTTTAACTCAGTGCAAATCAGGCAGTTAGTGCAGTTTTCAAATCAGACAGCGTAAACAGTAAATCAATGCAGTTTTCGACTTCAGCTCGGTGTAAAATAGCAGTCAGTGCAATGTACATACCAAATGGTATAAACAAGCGATTAGTACAACTTCTAATGCAGTTTAGGATAAATAGGGCAATCAGTGCCAAAATCTAAAATAGTCAAAACGGACAGCCAGTGCAACCTCCAACACAATCAATGCAAGTCCAACCCAAGTTGGCATAAAACAAGCATTCAGTGCAATTTTTAAATCAACCATTTAAATCAGGCAGCCAGTGCAAACAAGCAGTCAGTGCAACCTCCAATGCAATTCAGTGCAAAAATTTAAAACAGGCAGTTAGTGCAACTTCCAATGCAATTTAGTATGATTTTTTAAAACAAGTAGTCAGTGCAACCTCTAGCGTAATTTAGTGCAAGAATCAAAATAGGCAGTCAGTGTAACCTCTAATGCAATTCAGTACATTTTTAAATCAAGCAACTAGCACAACATTCAATGCAAATTTAGTGTAAAACATGCAATCAGTGTAGAATCAAAAAGTCAAGCATCTAGTGAAGAAAAATGAAATAAACAGAACAGACCTGCAAGAACAAAGATCCAATATTGTCATAAATACAAGAGCCAAGATTTTACAAAAGAAGATGCTACCACGAGGGCAGCATCAGCCTAAAAGTGCTTTTAAATTAGTCCCTAGGCTAGTCAAGCTCAGATCATGGCCTATCCTAAGATCGTCCTGCTGTGTCCTGACCTGGTCCTCCAGGAAGTTGGAGAATATGAGGACGAAGGTACTTAGGAACCCATGATGACAAAGAAGCAAGATACCAAAGAGGAGTAAAAAGCAAGTAAAGACAAAAGAGGAAGGTGATGTGGGGCGAAGGGGCCACCACCCGTCCCATTTTTATAGGAAAAGCGGAGGACGGACCTTGCCCTTACCCGAAAGATTAGGCCTCTCGAGACTCATCTAGATTCAGATTAATGCATGATTATAGTCAAAATATCTAGGACAAATTTTCAAATGCAGCGGTGCCTTCTGATTTGACAGACGATCACAGAAAGAGCTCAAAATCAAACGGAAAGGACCGGCTCTAGAAAAATATTCTCAAAATCAGGCGAGATTTTCATAGGATGTTCCAAACATCACCATAACTTGTCAGGTATGGTTGTCAGACCAAATTTCTTTTCAAAAGTGCTGAAGTCAGAGTTCAAAAGATCGAGCCTTGATCAGCTTCGATCTCTCAGAGGGGGTAAGCTGTTGACCATGATTTCAGTATCGGGCTTTAGGAAATTGCATTATGATTCCATCGGCGTGAGGATCAGCTCGATCAGATATCATTTAGGCCTTGAACAGACCTCTAAAAGCCTAAAACCCTAAAATCAAAGGGCAGGGTTATGGCAGTAATTTGCTCTAATCGGACCAAATAGCTCCTCGCCAGCGTCGATCACCCCTAATTCAGTACCGAAAAGAGGTTCATTGAAGGTCCAAATCGATACTAAAAAGGAGCACTTCGACACTGAAAATGGGGACTTTGGTACCTCCGTGCCCCTGGCTTAGCACCCCTTTGCCTATAAATATGGCACCCCCCTCATTCTTATACACCTCTTGTTCCTTGATTGAGCACTTCTCAAGCTTCAACGACTCTTATTCTCCCTTTTAGAATTCTAAGATAACATTGTCTGACCTTGCTCTTCTTCCTTAGTTGAGTTTAAGGCCCGACTTGGTACTCAAAAGTCGAGCCTTTCATCTTTCACTCACACTTTGGTATTCCTTAGACCAAAGTTATTAGTTAATTAATTTATTATTAATTAATTTAAGAATTAATTAATAATCTATTAATTAACAATATTATAAGACTATAATAATTCTAAGTAAGACAAATTGGTTCTGACCTTAATGGTGGCTTCGTGTCCTAAGTCACCCCTTAGTTTGAGATTTAGGGCCACGAACAATTGGTGCACTCTTAGACAAAATTATGATCGAGCTAATTCAAATCAACTATAATATACACTCACACTTAATAGATCCTCTCTTCACGCCACATTATGTCTTTTAGTGAGTTAATTCTTAAAATTTATTATTAATCTTACATGTATAGAGATAATTAAGTTAAATAATCTGATTGATTAATGTAAACAATGCTGAGTTTTAATATAGACTATAACCTAATTCAGGGCTTCTGGCATCAATGCTATAACCACCATATCCATTAAGGTGCTTATCTGGGAACATGCTAGACCTCTGACCATTGCTCTTGGCCTGCCTTAGACCAAAGTTATTAGTTAATTAATTTATTATTAATTAATTTAAGAATTAATTAATAATCTATTAATTAACAATATTATAAGACTATAATTCAGGTCCTCGTACCATACCTTAGCTTATCTGGAGAGAGACTTGACCTCTTTGGTCGATTAACATCATGGAGCTCATCTGGCCATGTCACAAGCACGAGGGTATAATCACTTAAACTCATAATTTTTTCAATTAAGCCTGATCCATCCGGCACTTTATAAACTATTAAGCCCGGTCTGTCCGACACTTTGTAAATTGTCAAGCCCGGTCCGTTTGGTACTTTGTATGCTTTAAGCACTATAAAAAATTGCTAAATTGCCATCAACAAATTGATCACAAAAACAAGAATTTTGGTCGCTGAAATAAAATTGTGAATGATTTGTTACCACCTTAAATCGATTGCAGAATAACTCGTCGCTATTTATAATGCAATGGATCCTGATGTTGTTGGCTCAAGGGTCAAATATTTATCTCGAGATTTTGATGTTTAAAACAAAACAAATAAATTTAAATTATGTTATTTGTGCTAATAATATTTTACGTAGATTATATATGGAAAGATAAATGAATAAGACAAGTCCTACAATTTCAAGGATCATGAAGACTTTTGAAGACCCTAATGGTTAGATTTTTTAGGACTCACTGTAGGATAGAGAGAACATCCAATTCTAAGCACAAAATCAATTTTCTCTCACCTTATCAAAATGATTTTTCGAAAATATCTCTTTAAATTAAAAATTTTTCTTTCATTCCTTGATTATCTTACCTAAAATGGAGGAGATCGTGTCTCAAACATTTTCGATAATAATAAATCTTAGAAAAAACTTGTCTTAGTTTTTTGGAAATTTTTTTTTAAGGTTTGAAATATTCAATTACCTAAATTAAAGAGACTTTGTCTCAAATGATTTTGGTAATAAGAATAAATCGAATAAAATTCTTATGTACTTCATTTTCGAAAACAGAGGAGATCGTGTCCTCAACATTTTCGATAATATCAATTTAGAAAACTTGCTCTTAGTATTTTTGGAAATTTTTATTTGTTTTAAGGTTTGAATATTCAATTACATATTATTATAAAGAGAAATTTAGTATCTCAAAAACTTCAGATATCATTCAATGTTGGTTAATGTTACATGCCACATATTAAATCGAATTAGTAACAGATCCTCACACTTATGATGATAGAACTATTTCAAATTCCATCCTTTTCGAACAATTTCACACCTTTTAAAGAGATCCAAGAAGTCAAGTTCGTTTTTCTCATATTCTCTCTGAACTAGAACGCAAGGAAGACGGTTGTATCGGTTGTAAAAGGGTCGTCTATCTTGGTAAATCAAACCTGCGCATAATTCGGAGAAAGCACCAGAAATTGTTCTCCAATAATACCGTTTTATTTTTGATACAACTCTTTGTCTATATTAAAAGTTAAAGTTCTTAAATTCTCAATCTTTCTTAATTTATTCACCTTACGCTAAAAACGCAAAATCGTTAACACAGATTAGAATGACTTCGACTGCCAAGACCTATTTCGCGGGTGTATTAGGAGACAACAAATAGATTGGTGATTTAGCGGCATTAAGTACTTCTAAATATGTTTGAGCAAAGTCAATATACTGATTTGAAAAGCGGGACTATAATAAATCAATACATTTGGCTCAAATTCAGACTGTGAGGCTTATCTCCTATACCTCTCGTCTCATATTAAAGTTGGGCATTCCTTGGTAGAGAGATTCGTCGTCGGTAAGAGAGACGGTAAGGAGAAACAGATAAGGGTTTTCAGAGATTAATAATATAGATAGCTCCACATTCTGATCAATATAACTTTTATAATCTCGTCAAAACTTAGCATCTACTTAACGCGTTCCATTTTATTTCTTTTTGCCAATTATCTTATACTAATGGAACATTTACGTCTAAATTATCTTTGAAAGAGAAAAAGAAATGTCTGTGATTAACGAACTGGTTCAATTCTTTGAAAAACCACAGTCTTCTGTGTGTTCGCGTTAACAACAGATTTAATAAATCTTAAATTAACTGTTTCCTTTATCCTGTTCGCTTTTAATTTGTTTGTCATTTTCTGTCTGTTCTACTTATAGTATTTCATGATAGAGTAATAATTACTATTGCATTCACCAGAGTATTTCATCTCTTTGTGATAAACCTCTTACCAGAATGACAGGAATAGCGCAACTTAGTGTGGTTGGAAGGAAGACTATGGTGTGAAATCTGATTCAAGTCTGAGTTCGAACCTTTGGAGGCTTCTTGTAGATGCCACGAAAGATTCGGCCGGAGACTATTTCCTAGGTATTGTCTTTAGCACTCTCGAGAGTGTTCTTTGTTCTACGTGCACAACACAGGTTAACAGAAACGAAGAAGTTCACGCGCTTTTAATCGTATGGAACCATTTGGAAATCTAGTGGCGGAGATAAGGTCAAGATTCTAAAACGGAGTTGATCTAAAACGCTCTTGGGCCGGTATCGCTCACGTTGGGAATCCATATATTAGGATCTTCTCATATTTTCACCACCTCTCCTTGATAAACAGAGCAATAATACATATGTTCACGAGGGATACGTTAATCCGCACATTCTCAATATGAACGCAGCTACTTGGATCGGAGCGAGGATATAGTAGCAGCGAGCGTTCGAGCCACAGTGTAACGCGACTACTAGGTATCATCAACGTGGTGGTCTCGACTGTTTTTCAATCATTTTCTGAAGCTTTCTGAACATGTGGCATAAACATTCTCTAAGGGTGAGGCTCTACGCATGCCCATTTTCTTATTTATAATTTATAGACAAAATCGCACAGAGATGTTCGTTCCTAATGAGTGTGTGTTTCGAGAATGGTTCTAAACTGTAAATACAGACCTTATAATATTTTTTACACTGAAAAGCATTTACTTTCAATCTGAGAAGCTTATGGACTGGAATTCTCCTGCTACAGTTGTAATGAGTGCACATGGCACGGAGTTCTTAAAGGCACATATTCGTCAGGATTACTGTGCAGATTAAGTACTGGTTCTCCTACTAGGTCTCTAGGGAGTTTCTAGATCGACAGGTCTTCTCCTAACCGTGTCGATTAATTATTAGTTTTGGGGTGAATTTGTTTCAGTTCGAGGTTATCCATATCAATACTTAGCTATCAGGTGCAGGTCGAATCGCACAATAGGGCAAAGTCTGCATTCTTCTTGTTTACGAGGTTCATTCTCGCACGGCTTACAACTTAAATATAAATCGTAGGGACGACATGGTTATCTTATAATCACAATAGCTCATTAGCTTATCCGCGCTCATATGAAGCACACCAGCATTTGAGAATAATCACTCGAAAGTTAAGACATTGTGAAGCAGTATCTAGATTTGAGCTAGCTATGTAATATCGTGTTTGACAGAGAAATCAGGATATCTGCTCTTTATTTATCTAAATAATTTGTTTGAGGCACATGGAATTTAGCTGTGAAGAAAGTTCTAAATACAAAGATATTTTTACTTCCCAACCCTCCTCACGACTTTAACCGCAGAAGCCATTCCTCTCGGATAGCTCATTGTATATCTGGTTCACGCCACATTTGTATGTGGATGCCCAAACATCCAAAGCAGAAGATTTAATAGGAATGTGTTCCATTAGTATATTTAATTAAAGAGAGCCTAGAAATATTGCCTTTCGTGCATCCTCAATGTTCTTAAGTAATTCAGCCAATTCCCAGCCTCCCCTTCCTTCGTGTGTGTGGGTTTTTGGTTACGCTCAATACATATTCAGAAGCCCACAACTCCTGGTTACTTCAGTATTTGATATGGGCTCTAGTATATCGAACTTAATTACCAAGCACTTAACGAAAGTCTTAAGAGATACCGAGGATACCATAGATTGCACCTCTTACCTTGTGAATCGATAATCCTCTTACTAATACTTTATTAGAGAATGGTCACATATTGCCTAGTTTATAGCATCCATTAATCGGTTCACAGTGATCGGGTTGACAGTGACCTGAGTAATTCCGCATAGAGGTCCGCCTGGTTCTTTTCTTGAGAAATGTTTACTCTTAGGTTCTAGAAACATGAGACCCCACAACTTGAACTCAGGGCAATAGTGGTTCCGTCTTTCCATATTCTTAAAATTACCAGCCTTCTGTGAGACCATATATAGGATCAATAGTCTATGGGGACAGTATTCACACTCATTTACTCTTCTGGTCTGTCTGCTTCAGCACTGTATTCCTCATATGCCACTAACTTGCTAGAATGACTCGCAGAGAGGTGGTAGAAATATTTAAACAGAGACATGAAGAATACTCACGATCCTTGATTCCTTGCTCTAATTAGTGAAGATGACTCACTTCTGCTATCTAATTATTGCATCATCACATGTCTTGGATATTATCACTAATTCGTATTCCTACTTCCTACTTGTAGCTTTTTTCTTCTGTTCTAGTTACTATCACAAACAGATAATCCAGAGTCTACTTACAAGATGTAATATCCTTAAAAGATGTACGGAGATCTCATGCAAGTCGGAAAGATCTCGCTGGAAGAAAAGACGTCATAGAGATGGATACCTTTTTCGCACGGGCGTATCAGGATAAAGATTGTTTGCACAAAATGAGATCTCAGAATTTTTTATATCGTATGATTCTGGAGGAGAAGGCAATGCACCAATGATAATATCAGTCTCAAACGCTAGCGCTTCAGAGGCCGAGTTGCAGAGAATACTTCTCTACATATGGAGACACAACGAGGAAAGGTATGAGAAATATACTAAGGATAAGGTAGGATTGACCACTGTAAGAATTGAGGGGCTTATTGCACGCCTTTTGACGATGAGCTATTTACTCTGGTTGAACAGCATTTGTAAGATTCGGTATTAGAAGATCATGGATGAACTGTTCAGAGAGATCGCGTTGCGAAGACACCTATATCAATGAGATGTCCTGATTATCTATCAGGCACACTGTATATAACGGTGTAATTTACCCAAGAGCTATAGAACAAAAGTACCCACCGCTTTAGCTATATGATTTGTATTCTGTAGTAGACGAAGAAAAAGATTCAATAGTTATGAGGGTCAGAAAGGAGAGATTGAGAATATTCTCTTCATATTGACTATTAGAAATGACAATAAGGACAGTATATGAAAAGAAGGACTATAGAAGATAAGAAAAAGAAAGGACTGGCTTTGAAAGTAGTTTCTAGTGAAGAAAGTTCTTCTGATCTTGATAGTGATGATTTAGCACTTGTGGCTAAAAGATTCAAAAAGTTCTATAAAAAGAGTGGAAGGCTACAGAAAAAGTTTATCAAAAAGAACTTTTCAGCTAAAAATAGCAACTTACCTAAGAAAGAACCTTCTAAACTGGTTTGTTATGAATGCAACAAACCCGGCCATATCAAGCCTAACTGTCCTAAATTGAAAAAGAAGTTAAAGAAAGAAAAGTTGAAGCAGGCATTCATGGCTGTTTGGAGTGATTCAGACGATTCTAATTCTGAAAGCCAAATTGACCAAAAAGAAACTGCAATTATCTGTCAAATGGCTATTATTAATTCTAACTCCAAGGAAATTAGTACTCTGACTTCAACACAGAAAGTTGAAAACAATGAAACAGATGCAACGGTCCAAAAGCGTGAAGAAAGCAATGTAAGTATTTCTGAACGTAAGTAATTTTTCTGAAACCTGAATCTGAAATGATCTTTTTAGATACTTTATAAATACCTTTGCAATGAATTTGAAAAAACATGATAAAAGCATAAATTTCTAAAAGAAGGATATCAGAAAAAATTAAAAAATTTTTTTGAATTGTAATCATTTGAAAGATGCTTTTTATCAAGAAGTTTACATGCAAAAGATCTTATCATAGAGAATCAAAGATCTTAAAGATTATAATAATAGATTTTCTGAAAATCTGAAAATACCTTGAAGAAAATGTAAAAATCTAAATTTTTGAAAAATGAATCTTTAAAAATTGGAGAATTAGAATTCAAAATCAATTTCAGAATCGTTTTCTAAAGAAAAGACAAGTTCTAGCTATGATCGGCATTTCTAAACTGAATCATGTTTTCTAATAAGAAAAAATGTTGTTTTCTAATGTATGACTTTAGAACATCAAAAGTCCTCAAATAGAAAGAAAAATCATAGTAAGCTAAATGCACCTGTAACCACTTACCCTCTCCATATAGGACCCAATATGAGTTGGGTACCGTAATCTGTTGAATTTTTTTCTGGTGTGCTTAAGGGAGTGAGCTGAAAACAGAAAAATGTGGTAACATGGACAATGCTTGCTCTAGGCATATGACTAGTGATAGAAAGAAATTCACCCAGATTAGAAAAGAAATGGGAGGTCAGCGTAAAGCTTTTGGAGACAAAGCAAAAAGGTAAAATCCGTTCGTATTAGTGTGGTAGGTTCGAATTCCTTTAAATAGAAGATGTATGGCTTTAGTAGAAGGATTTACAATTATAACTTGTTAAGTGTAGTCAGATTTGTTGATAAAAATGAAAAGAGTGATCCTTTGAAACCCTCTTATTGTGAAATTTAAAACATGCAATGATAACAAAACATTATTTGTTGGAAAAAAGGTTTGAGAATAAATATCCTAGTAGAGACCTCTGATGTTCATAAACTGACATATGCTTAGTTTCTGTTGATAATCTAGTTGGTTTAGGCATACGAAGACTTGGACCATGAAGCCATGCACCTTTAAACTGTCTAAGAAAGATTTGGTTCGAGGATTGCCAAAGTTGACATTTGAAAAAGATCACATTTGTGATGCTTGTCAAATGGGCAAACAAACCAGAACATCTTTCAAATCCAAGGGTATGGTTTCTACTTCTAGACCTTTAGAATTGCTACACCTTGATCTATTCGGACGCATTACTCCTTCTAGTCTTAGAGGAAAACTCTATGCATTTGTTATTGTAGATGGTTACTCTAGATTCACTTGGACACTATTCCTTAGAAATAAGGATGAGTCATATGACATATTTGTTCATCGTTGCAAGCGAATACAAAATGAGAAAGGATACAACATCTCTGCAATTAGGCAATTAGAAGATGATCTTTGGAGGAGAATTTGAAAATTTCAGAAATTAGGATTGCTTTTGCAAAACGAGTCCGGAATCTTCCATAACTTCTTAGCACCTAAACACCTCAACAAAATGGAGTAGGGAACACAAGAATAGAACACTTCAAGAAATAGCCAGAACCATTGCCTGAGTGATTCTAAATTACAAGTATTCTGGCAGAACCGTTAACACTGCATGTTATATTTCTAAATAGTGCTTTTGGTAAGACTAAACTTTAAAAAGATCCTTATGAGTTAAACAAAGGTAGAAAATCAATATTGGTTATTTTCATATTTGGGTTGTAAATGCTTTCATTCTAGATAACAAAGAAAATCATTTCTTGCCTAAATTTGATGCTAAATGTTATGAAGGAATTTTTCTAGGATATGCTTACAGAATAGTAAAGCATATGGGTGTTTTAATAAGAAAACTGTTTAATAAGAAAACTCTAGTCGTAGAAGAATCTATTCAAGTTGTGTTTGATGAATCTGACTCTACTTCTAGAATTTTAGAAAATGATGATGTTGTAGATTCTAATCAAGAAAATATAATGAACAATCAGAACAACTAGAACAGCTAGAAAGTGAGCAGAATATTGATATTCAGGCTGAACCAGAAGATGAACATGAAGATCAGAATGCAACTGAAAGTCAAATGCCAGAGATAGAAAATGAAGATTCTCAATTACCAAAAGAATGGCGATTTCATAAATATCATCCACAAGAGGACATTATGGATACTTCTTCAGAAAGGATGATGACTTGAGCTCAATATAAGAGATATTTTTGTAATGTTGCTTTCGCTTCTCAATTAGAACCTAAAAATTTAGAAGATGCTCAAAATGATGAAAGTTGGATTCTTGCTATGTAAGAAGAGCTAAATCAATTTAACCAAGTTTGGAAACTTATTTCTAGAACCTAAAAACCATTCTGTTATTGGAACCAAAATGGGGTGTTTAGAAATAAGCTTGATGACGGTTGTTGTGAGAAAAAAAACAAGGTTAGTGGTCAAGGGTACAACCAGAGGAAGGCATCCATTTTGATAGCCTTTGCCCCGGTGCTAGACTTGTTGGCCATTAGATGCTTTGTGCATTTGAATGTTTTTCCATGTTGTTATCAATGGATGTAAAATGCTTTTCTAAATGAAGAAGTGTATGTAGAACAACCTTCCTTGGTTTGAATCTATGATAAACCAAATTCTTGAAATTTTTGATAAACCTAATCATGTTTACAAACTTACTAAAGCTCTTTATGGTTTGAAGTAAGCTCCTAGAGCTTGGTATGAAAGATTGGGTAAATTTCTATTAGAAAATGGTTTTTTAAGAGGAAAGGTTGATACAACACTATTTATAAAAAATAAAGCACATGACATTCTAGTTGTAAAAATTTATGTTGATGACATAATCTTTGGATCTACTAATGATCTTCTTTGTAAGGAATTTTCTAAGATTATGCAGGGTGGGTTCGAAATGAGTATGATAGGAGAATTAACTTCTTCCTTGGACTTCAAATCAAACAATGTGAAAATGGAATTTTCATCAATCAAGAAAAGTATACTAAAGAATTGTTGAAATGATTCAAAATGGAAAATGCCAAGGTATGTAGTACACCAATGAGTCCATCATCAAAATTAGAAAAAGATGAAAAAGGTAAGAAAGGTAAGGATGTAGATATCAAATTGTTTAGAAGTATGATTGGTTCTTTAATATATCTAATAGCAAGCAGACCTGACATACACTTTAGTGTTTGTCTATGTGCTAGATTTCAGTCATATCCCAAAAAATCTCATTTAATTGCTATAACAAGAATTCTAAGATATCTTTGTGGAACTTTTAATCTGGGTCTCTATGTATTTCTAAGATGATACATTTTGATCTTGTTGCGATATTAGTGATTCTGATTGTAGGAAAGTGAGAATAGATAGAAAAAAGCACGTCTGGGAACTTACCAGTTTCTAGCAGCTCCCTTGTATCATGGTTTTAGTAAGAAACAGACATCTGTCGCTCTTTCACTGCAAAAAGCCAGAATTATTAGCAGAATATATTGCTGCGGGAAGCTGTGTTGCACAAGTTCTATGGATCAAGCAACAATTGGCAGACTATGGTCTGAAATTAGAAACAGTACCAATAAAGCGTGACAACATAAACGCCATCAATTTATCTAAAAACCCAGTCTAGCATTCTAGAACCAAGCACATAGAACTCAGACATCACTTCATATGTGATTATGTTCAATAAGGAGATATAGTGATTGAGTTCATTCCTACAGAAAAGCAATTGGCAGATATTTTTATTAAACCTTTGAATGAAAGTCAATTCTGCTTAATTAGAAGAGAACTCGATGTTAGTTCTAAACTCCTAACTTTAGAATCTGTAAGTATGTTCTAAACTGCTTTCTATATTTTGAATGGAAAAAACTTGCTCTGTTGATATTTTCTATTATATCCTGTGTTTGATTTTCTGAAAAATGTTTTTGTCTTAAAAAGAAATTGCATATTGCTCTGATATGACTTTTTAATTGTCATTATTCAGGTTCTATCTTAGACAAAATTCAAAAACAGTCAATTTTATTTATTCTTTTTATGTGTTTGCTTTATTGCTTCCGCTTTATTTAAGTTTTGCGGTTTTTTTTTAATTCTTTGAGTCGGTTTGAAATTTCCTCAAAACTTTTTTTTTTTTTGTGTTTCTTTCTTTCCTAATGATTATTTCTTCACTTAATTCAATTTTTTTTTTTTTGTGTGCTGTGTCTCTATAAAAAAATGCTCTTATCTTCTTCTTGCCCCTCTTGCAAACAAAACCCTATATTGCTCTCTGCTTCAAAACCCTCTCTGCTTCAAAACCCTAACAATGGCCAAATCGAGTTCCACCTCTTCTTCCTCAGACTCCCTGACAGAACAAGAACTTCAACTTCTCAAAAGATTATCGAAGAAGTATGAACAGAAGGAGTCAAAACAGAAGAAATATGTTGAGAAATCGAAGAAAGAAAAAGCAGAAATAGAAACATCAAAGAAACAGGTCGCTAGTTCTCGCGCCAAAGGTAAATCTGTTCTTTCTCCATACCCACTTATGCGTTCTTATGCAATAGACTAGAAGTTCTTTGGGAAGGACAAGTTCAATTTCAGGGAACTCTTTGAGGTCCAGGGATGGATGGATTTTTTATCCCTGAACATACCATGTTATGAGAATGTGGTTAAGGAGTTTTATGGTGCTCTTAAAACTAGCGGGTCAAAATCAATTTCTGTGAAACTTGAAGGAGAAATTAAAGCGTTGTCTTACGCTGAGTTGAGCAAGATCTTTAATATACCAAACACTGGGTCTAGGGTAATAAAAATCAAAGATATCTATAGGGTTAGCGGATACAAAAAGGAAGAATTTATTAAGAAAATTGTGAAGAAAGGTTCTGCGGAAAAACAAAGTGTTATTGAGTGTTCACATCTAATTGACAGTATGAAGTGGTCGTATAAACTGATTGTGCACTACATTTATCCGAAGAGTGCATCACTTACTTATGTGAATCAGGTTGAGATGTGCATAATGTGGCACATAACTGAGAAGAAACCCTTTAATCTTTGTCACACAATTTTTGATAAGATGCAGAATAGTTCTAAGATACTACCCTATGGCATGGTGCTCACACCTATGTTTGAATTTTTGGAAGTTAAAATGAATGAGAATGAGGGTTACATTGTTTCAAAGCTAGATAGTGGGTCTTTGAAACTAAAAGATGAAGAAGGAGATGAAGAAAGAGAAGAAAAAGGAAAAGTTAAGTGGAGGATGCAGAAAGGAAAGAATAGGAAGAGAGATTGGAAGAAAAAGAAAAGAAAAAAAAGGAAGAGAGATTGGAAGAAAAAGAAAAGAAAGAAAAGAAAGAGAAATTGGAAGAAGAAGAGAAGGAAGAAACAGAGAAAGAAAAGGAGACAGTGGGACAGTGGCTTGAGGTTGAGACAGAATCAGAAAGGGAATAGAAGAAGAAAAAGGGAGAAAGTTGAAGTTAAAACTGAAAGAGAAAAGAATTTTGAAAAAGTTGAGATGAGAAAAGACAGTAGAGATAGAGGAAGCAGTTTGATGCAGAAACGGAAAAATTTGAATTGAGTGAAGAAGAAAAGGAACACTGAGGCTAAGCAAAAAAAAGAATCAGAACATTTTTCAGCACAAAGGAGTAGAGAAGTTTATGCTGGGCAGAATGGAGAAAGCTTATTAGAAGAACACAATAGGAACTTGATGAGGCAATAAAAACAAAGCAAAGCTGTGATGAGGCTAATTAGTCCTCATTTGAATCCTTAGAAAGAATGAAGGAATATTAATGAGAGAAAACTAGCTACTCTGAAAGTCAAGGGAACAACCTATACACTCCTACCTCAGAAAAGCCAAAGAAAGTAAAGCACACTGCTAGCAAACATAGAGTTCATGGAAGAAAGCCTCCACTGCACCCTTCTTCTAAGCGCCCTGAAAGTTCTACTGAAACCACTCCTACTCAAAATCTCAGAAGTTCTAAGAGACTTAGTACTGACCCCAAATCTCTCTGATTTATTTACTTTATCTGTTTATACTTTGTGAATAATTAGTTTTGGCTTTGTTTTTTATTTGTTTTGCTCTGATCTTAACTAACCCTCTTGTATGATGACAAAAACTGGGAGAACACAGGATATTTTGATGGTTAAGTACTCTGCTAATATGTGGTAACTTTAGTACTTACATCTTATTGCTTATTATTTTCTAATCTTTGTTATTTTGTAATTTTGTGAGCTATATGTTTTACATGATGATTTGTGAGCTATATGTTTTACATGATGAACTGATTGTTTAGCTTTAAGTACTTAGATTCTTGTTCTAACTTATGCTCTGCAGGTTAGAATTAAGATTTTTGTTCTATTTCTAATGTCAGGTTTTTATTCTATTCTTATTGCTCTGATTATAGAACTTAAAATCTTCCTTTATATCTGTATGTTCTAATATCAGTTTCTAAAATTATTTTTTTGTTCTAAATTCCCATAAATGTTTTACTGCACTAATCTAGGGGGAGCGTTATACATGTTCTAGACTTGCTTCATGATAGAATATATGACATATTTAGAACTTATATTTTTTTTTAACATGCATAAATTTAGGGGGAGCACATGTTTTATGATTGATAAATTTATTGGTTTTGTTCATTCAAAAAGGGGGGAGATGTTGGTTCAAGGATCAAATATTTTATCTCGAGATTTTTGATGTTTAAAAAAAACAAATAAATTTAAATTATGTTATTTGTGCTAATTAAATATTTTACGCAAGATTATATATAATGAAAGATAATGAACAAAGACAAGTCCTACAATTTCAAATCATGAAGACGTTTGAAGACCCTAGTGGTTAGATTTTTAGGACTCATTGTAGGGATAGAGAGAACATCCAATTAAAGCACAAAATCAATTTCTTTCTCACCTTATTCAAAAAGGATTTTTTGAAAATGATCTCTTTAAATAAACTTTTTCTTTTTGTTCCTTGAATTTATCTTACCTAAAATGGCAGGAGATCGTGTTCTCAAACATTTCCGGGTAATAATAATCTTAGAAAAAGTCTTATCTTTAGTTTTCGAAATTTTTTTTTTTTAAGGTTTCAAAATATTCAAATACCTTAAATTAAAGAGGACTTCTGGCCTTAAACGAAAATATTAAAGAAGGTAATTAAAATAAATGAATTAAAATTCTTTATGTACTTCATTTTACGGAAAATAAACTTTTAAAAGGAGATCCAAAAATCTTGATATATTATTTTACTTACCTAAATGAAAGGAAGGTTCTATCCTTAAATCGTTTTGGTAAATAAATCTTTTGGTAAATAAATCTTTCGAAAAAGATTTTCAAATATTTATTTTCAAAAATCTTTGTTTTTAAAGGAAAGTTAAATTTTCTTTTATTCACTTACTAAAAGAAAGAATATTGACTAAAAAGATTTGGTAACAAAGACTTCCATATCTTCTAAATATGGAAAGTCAATATTCTGATTTGAAAAGGGGATTTCACTTTCTAAATACGGGATTCTCATCCCTCTTTATAAAATGGGCATTTCGTCTCTAAAAGACATAGAGAAAAGAGTTTTCGTTTTAAGAGTATTTGTCCATTGATCATATCTTTTATCTCTCAAAACTCAAAAAAAACTTACCTCTCTACCTCTAAAACGATTTTTTCTAATTCTTAAAAATTGTTTATTTCCTGGCTTGTATTTCATTTCTGTCTGTCTATTTATAGATTTTGTAATCTTTCAGTAAGACAGGTTTTTCTTTTGATAAACTTCTTTGCGAAAATAGCTTAGGTGAAAAGCTATTGTGAAATAGGTTTTATCAAGACGACCTCTCTCCGTTGAGAAGATCTAATTACTTGATTGAGTTTTCTGTTCTCTGCAAGAACAATAAGAAGGAGTTGAGTTCAACATAGAAACCTTGGAAATCTAGTGGGAAGACAATGGTAGATCTAAAGGAAATTGATCTATATTGCCTTGATAATGTGGTATTGTCTCTACCCTTGAAAAGAATAACATAGTTTGAAGAGATCTCAAGTTGAGTTCTTGGGAATGGATGAGGCAAGTTAGCTGCCAAACCACTATAAAATCACATGTGTTGATCTTTTTATTTTCTGACAAGTTCTGCTTGATTACTATTACCTCTCACTTGAATATTTATATATTTAGAAATGCTAAAGTTGTTAATGGTTTTGAATATTCATAAAACTGAACATTAGAACTCTGAATTTTTAGACTCAGTAAATATACCAGTTCTAACTGTTTCTTCTTATTTTCAGATTATATTTCACTATATGGGTTAATCTAATCAGGTTTCTAACTTGATTTAAAGTTTGTTGAAGCAAGTTCAGATTTTCAATAAACTATCTTCCACACGTCTTTGATAGTATATTTCACTATATGGGTTTCTAATCAGTTTTCTAAACTTGATTAAAGTTTTGTGAAGCAGTTCAGATTTCAATAACTATCTCTCACACAGTCTTTGATTTTTGTCTAAACTATATGAGGAAGTTCTAATCACAATAGCTTTCCGTCATAAAGAAACTTTGATATCAGTTCTAATTGATAGCTGTACTTTGCAAAATCTTTCTATTCTTCTAATAGAGCATTGTGAGAAAGTTCTAAATACAATAGCTTACTCTCACTAATGCATCATTTTTCTGCTACAATAGAATTCTGAGTTTTATTTTTAAAGCTAATTTTTTATTTTTAGAATTCACCTCCCTCTTGGGTTGTGCCATATATATTCGGGACCCACAGATGTCAGTCGCAAAACTGCGACCACGCTTTTTGTTGCAATTATATTAAAATCAGTCGCTATCTATTGCAATTTTTGGCGTGAACATGCAATCGCAGATCCATAGGTATTTCACGCAAGCGCTGAGTTGGTCACTAAGCGGTCGCAATTGTCAGCATATTTTTAAAATTATGGTTGATAATCTATCACTAATTGATCACAATTCAGATTTAAAAAAATAAATGTCGGTCGCAATTCCTTAGGAGATCGGTCACAAAATGCAAATGGCGGGAAAAAAAATTAAAAATTTTCAAAACTATAAATTTTTTCACTGCCAAAAAACAACAAATATGTGCATGGAATCAAAATATTCAAGTCCTCATCATAAGCATAAAAAAAAAATAGCATAAACAATAGAAGAAACTAACCTAAACATAGTAATTTTACAGAATAAAAAAGTTAAAGCAAAATAATATAACTAAAATGGTCCAAAGTCAAATCTACGCAGCTGGTAAGCTGAAGTGGCTACATTATGTGTTGTAATGCCTTCAAAAGATGCAGGAGTCAATAAGGTATCTGTAGTAGCAGCTACAGTATCTGAAAGAGAAGTAGGAGGATGCAAAACAGTCGGAGGTTGTGAGGGATCAACATCAATGTGTGGGCAAGACATCTGCATGACATGCACTCGAACCTCTATGAATTGCCTCTCCTGCTCATCAACACATGAAAGCACTAATCTCCTCAACACTAGGATCTGGTTATGATCGTATCGCAACACTAGCAGAGGCGACATTTACTGAGCCGGTGTAGAATCGTGATGCCTAAGAGCCGATGCTGTACACCTTTCTCTTCTTCTCACCTCTTGTGGCCTCCAAATATAGCACTAACTCATAAACAATCGACTCAGCTCCTAGTGCAACCTGCTGGGAAGAAACAACATGCTCGCGAGATGTAGTGTAAGTCTCCTGAAAATAATAATTTTTGGTAGCAAAATGACATGAATTTCAATGCAGAAATATTTAAGAAAATCATATTAATGAAAAATATAATTACATTAACGCCCATCACACGCTTGTTAACAAAAGTGTGCCAATTGTGGTCCTTCGTATGGGTGTAAGTGAAGACCGCCATCGGGGTAGGCTTGCGACCCATTTTTTCAGCCTGCATTGCAATTCAACATATATAATATTAATATTAACATCATTATTCCACTAACAAATAGCTTGTATAAGTGCTTTTGTCTCACCAGTATCTGAGCTATCTGTATAATAGATATATATCCACCAGTGTGTCTGGACAGGCCTGCTCTGTCACCTGTAGTCTCATTGTGTCTATTCCGTGCATAGATCTCACACTTTCTCTTAAACGTAAGATCCTCCCAAGCCTTCTGTCAGCTCTCCCATACTTCCTGAGATACACATTTTTGCTTCCCTCCCAAGCCTTCTGTCAGCTCTCCCATACTTCCTGAGATACACATTTTTGCTTCTTTCAACTCTTCGCATCCTGTACGTGAAGTCAGAGTACCGATTAGAGCACAACTTCTCCCAAGCCACTTTAAGCATTATTGTAATATCCTCGTCTTCCTATAAAAAATGCGTCTACACAAAATAGAAGACAATGTTTATACAAAATGAGTCAGTGATTCCATTAACTTGAAAGGGATATGATTAAAGTCAACAAGTATTCAGAACTTACCTTAAACTCATCCCAATAAAAATCCCTCACATCTTTTGGTACGACATCCCAAGTGTATCCATCTTTATCTAAATGTAACTTGAATATTCTTGTAATTCGCCTAGACGCTCGAGAGGATGGATATATGCTTTAAAACAAACCGAAGTCATGTAAATAAAACCATTCATCAAAATAAGCGTAACATGAAAGAGTAAGAAATAAGCAGACAAGTACTTACTGTCTTGCTACCAATTTGAACTGATTGCATGGTTCAGATGAAGCTGTGAATGCAAAAAGAAGAGAAATATACATTCAATTACAATTATGCAATATATATATATATAACAGACTTGTATACATAAAACTAAAATTACAAGGACTTTTATTAATTAACGGTTATGATTACCTGGTACAAAAGGAGACTATGAAGCTAATGAAGACTCTGACTATCTAGCATTTGGTTCAGAAGAAGAAGTAACAAAAGGAGGTGGAGGTGGAGGTGGCACAGGGGGTTGAACAGAAGATGAAGACCCAGGTGTTGAAGAAGGAGGCAGAGGAGTTAGAGGAAGGATAGCCCTCCCTCGTACAAGCGTGTTACGTTCTCGGCCTCGACCTCCATGAGGTCCATCATCGATAGTGTCCGGATTGACCCCCTTGCCTCTAGTCATATTTAGTATAAATGATCCAACCTAATTAATCTAGTCATATATATATAAATTGAGAGAACCCCCCTTGCTCATAGAGTCATATTATAGTATAAAATGCATAACAAACCTAAATTAATCTAGTCATATATATAATTATATATAATATATATAATCTATAATAATAATAATATAAACTAATTAATTTACTTAAACAATATAAAAAAAATCAGTTTGCATTTTAATAGAACATCAACTAATATGATTAGTTTATTATAAGAGTACATTGCATGATATTTGCTAATTTTATTATTATCAAGATAAAATACAATGGCATCTAAGTATCTTCAATCTTCACTTCGTCATACTATCTTGGCTATCTTCTTCTTCTTCTTACTTACTTCACTTCCTCTTCTTCTTGCTAAAGATATGTAGGACTACACATAGTTCTTTCTTCCTCACACTCTTCAATAACATGATGAAAAACTTATGTCAACAAAAGTTTCATTTTCATCATCACCAACACAGTCTTTTAGTTAAAAATCTTCAACTACTAATGCATTGGTTTACGTATCAACATTCAACTTCTTGAAATGAGCTCAAAGTTTGATATACTAACAGCAATAATTGATTTGTTATCAAATAACAAAAAAAAATGCTCTAAGCCTTGAGATTTTTGGCATACCGCATCAGCAAATTCCAACTGATCTTGTTTATTAGAGATAAATATGGAACATAAACACTTGCACAGCTATGCAATCAACCAAGCACAAAAAGGTTCAATACTTTATAATATCTTCTATCTATAGATTAATATCTACAAAGAGGTTATACTTTGGACTGAAACCTTTACATACCAATATTTATGTGTAAAGGATCGAACCATTCACAATTGAAACCAAGATTGTAAGCTTTATTGGTAGATTGGAAAAAACTCCAACTCCAAAAACCTTGAAAACACAACTGTCCCCATAAAAAATCATATTGACTCACGATCACTAAAGTAGTTTGACTTCCTTTATGCAAACACCAACTGTTCATTGCCCTTTTTATCTTTGTCCTAGTAGCCCTCAGTATGAAACTTGTATCCTTTAAAAAGCGAAACCAAGAGTATACAATAAGACCTAGCGGTAGAAGGTCCTCATTAGCTAGATCAACAACTGAATTGTGTTAAATCAATATTACATTTCAAAATTTCATAAGCAATGTATAATAAAACAATGAACAAGGTAGAGTAAGGTTCATTTTTTACTATGAGTAAACTTAGAAAGGTACTTGCATAAACATTATAAACCACTCACTGCAATTTTGTCTCAAAGAGTTCTTAGCATCGTCGACAACTATCAGTCAAAATCGAGATTTAGCTTCACACTATGTAAATGACAAAAGATAAAATTTTCCTGCTTTACAAGCATGGTGGTTAGACAGAATGTGATTTAAACTGAAGTTATTAAGCTTAATAAGCGCAACCAGATTTTGCCACTTACTGTACAAATGGAGTGATGGCTCAAAGGGATCACTTCTATTTTGAGATTTTGGATGATTATCAGACTGAATAAATATATAATATTTTGTGCTAATATTGTATTTAAATGTAGATTTATTTATTTATATAGATAATAAAGAAATTAAATAAAGAAGAGCAAGTTCCCTACAAGTCCCAAATATTAATTGAAAACTATGAAAGAGATAGATTGTAAGATATTTTTTTTTATCTTAGGAATTTTTTTGTAAGGATACGAGTGAATAATTAATTTATTAAGCAAAAAAGATATTTTCTTCTCAATCTCATCAAAAATGAATTTTAGAAAATATTCCCATTAAAGAAGTTCAAATAATCTAGATTTATAAAAATCTTTACCATAAAAGAAAAGGATTGTCTTTAAATAATTTTTTTTGTAAACAAAATATTTTAAAATATCTTATTTTATTATATCGAGAAAATTGTTTATAAAGGGAAAGTCCCAAAATCTATGCACTTATTATTAATTTGCTTACACCTTAAAGAAAAGATTAATATGAACTTAAAGATATTTGGCAACAAGATATTCGTATCTTTTAGTTTTTTGGAAATGTCAACAAAATTCATTGTTTAAAAGGCTAAAGATTACATTTCTAAAACAGGATCTACACATCCCTTTGATAAAAAGGCGTCCTTACTTCTTATGAAAGACTGGGGTAATTTATTTTACCCAAAAGCAAGAGTTAATTATTCTCAATGTTTATTATATCTCAAAGCTCTCTCTTGAACCACCTTGTTTCTCTTTTCCGTCTTTTATTGCATTCACGAAATTACTTTTAAAGAGAAAAGAAATTTTATAACAACTTTTTTATTTGAAAAAAGTTCTGTTTATTCTTTAAATTGATTTTCTAAAAGCTTGATATTCTATTATATTCCCTTTGCTTTATAATTTGCAATTTCTCCATGTCTATATAAGAATTCTATGTAATCTGAATTGAATAGACAAGTTTTTTTATTTGAAAAACTTTTGTGTAATAGCTTTAGGTGAAGAGCTATTATGAAATAGGTTATCAAGCGACACTTAACTACCTTATAAATGGGATTTAATGATCCATTGATTTGAAGATTTCATGTTCTCCTGCAAAAAATAAGAAAGGGTATGAGGTTGACTAAGAAAACCTTTGGCAAAAATCTAGTGGGACAAAGGGTAGATCATAGGTGTTTAGTATCTAATTGCCACATTGTACTGTTAGAGCTTTTGATAATCATTACCCTTAGAAAAAGAGAATAAACATAAGTGGGAGGGATCTCAAGATGAAGTCACATTGAGGAGTGGGATGTAAGTAGAAGTTAAGTGCACGAACTACTATAAATGATTGTGTCTTATCATTATTTTATTTTCTGAAAGTTCTACTTAATTAACATTTACTTACACTTCTATTAATCTTTTTGGAAATGAAAAGATTGTTAATGGTTTTTATTATTCTAAACTCGAATAAGCTTTTATCTTTAATTAGAGAGAACATCAGAACTAACCGCAAAATTTCCCTGCATTAGTGATTAATATCAAGTTTCTAATCTTATTCTAATGTATATTCAGATATATATCACAATTTTGGAATTTTAACTACAAATTCCTCTAAAAAATTTGCTTAAGAGCTTTTGAGGTGAAGCACAAGTTCTAAAATTCAATAACTGTCTTTTCATAGATCTTTAATAGTTATGTGTAAGCTTTATGAAGGTAAGTTCTGAAAACGTAAACTAACTTCCCTTCATAAAAGGTGTTTTTGAAAAATTGATTAAGATATTGTGAAGGCATTCTAAATCAATAGCTGCTCTTATTACAAAGTTTATCTAATATTCTCCATTAAGACTTTGTCAGGAAAGTATCTAATACTTGAATAAACTTATATCTCACAAATATATTCTATTTCCACTGAGCAATAGAAATTCTGATTTTTTTTAGGTGTTTAGGAAAAGTTATAACTTATTTTTTTAAACAACATCATTCAACCCCATTCTTGGCCATAACCACACTAATACGAGGACCCACATGGAGAAACCTCTATTCACAACGTTCAACAATATATAACTTTTGAGTTCCTTTGTATCCACCTGCAATTCAGATTCATACCTTCTATTTTTTTCGCTTTTCTAATTGTGCGCCCTGAATAGGTGAAAATTGTATAGCTTCTTTCTAAATTCTGAAATTTCAGTTCAGTTTCTCCACCATCACATTACATGACACTACTTCGAAAATACATTGGAATATAAAAATATGTGGTTCAAAGTAATGTGAAAAGATGGAAGCTTCATCTAAACATAAGTAATGTGTATGGCAAATTGAACCCTCAACCTTAGCCTCCTTGCAACACATTTAATTTTTTTATTTTGTGCAGGGTACCTGTAGTTTATATAAATGTTATATAAATTCAAGTTAAAGAAACAATAGAAACATAACAATATATGATAAAATGAATTCACCTATCAAATGGACTACAATCCATCTATATTGTACTAAGTCTATAGCAAAACACGAAATTCATAATTGTAGATGAAATAGGTAGAATGCTCCATAGAATTCAAAAGAATCCAGGTGGGAATAATACCTCCAAATTTCATAAGAGTTAAACAGGATTTCTCGTAGCTTAATCAAGATCCATAAATCATCTAATGTCAGAAAAATAACAGTTGTATGGTCCAATATCTCTTGAAAAATAATACCTCCACTCTATTATTGCTTAATCCCATAACTCTTACAGCAACAGTTCTCAGACATGCTACAAGTAATCAAATCTCTGCATGAAAACAATGCCAATCAGGCTTTTAATGCAAACAATCTGTATTATATTCATGTCACAACACAATCATCCGCAATGTTTGATACATATCCAATAAACACAGAAATCTCAATGTTCAGAACCGCACTACACATCTAATGGCTAAACAAGCCTTTAGATTACTAAATCCCTGTAAATGACATATTTGTCCTCAAGTTCTAGGCGACGACAGATTTCTTTCATACTTCGCTATAGCTCTCTCGGCACTTAATCCTTTGATCTCTCACCCGCAAGATTCATACCACAAGTGGATTCAAGATATCTTCGAATCATTCCTTTTTATGTGCTCACATTAGAGAGGTTGTGACGGATTAAGAAGTAGTACTCAATAATGACAAATCCAATAAGATACTACATTTATATATTCCCATCCACTAATACGTGCAATCTGACCATTTAAGCTCTTCACACTGACACCCTAAAAAATCGGAAACACTTTCATCATAACCCAAATATTATATTTCCTCCAATATTTATGACTTCTAAACATACAAGTGGGAGGAGGATCATAAACAAAAGCACAGTGCTTATTTTTTGAAACCATTGTCCGCTATTCGCCTCCAGGTGTGGATCATCTGGTAAAAAATTTACATGACAGTACAACCAACCATTGGCTTATCCTACCATTATTTTCAATGGTAAATTCAACTGTTATAAAACTAATCATAACAATGGAGGACAAAGCAAGTTTGAGTCGGAATAAAACTACCTAAAAACAGTGATTTTCGCCAAGTGTAAGAATTCTGCACAAGATAAATAAATAGAATGAGAGAGTAATGTAATACCACAGGGATTATAATATCACGTAACCAAAAAAGAAAAAATTGAATGTTAACACTTTTATATTATTATAAAGAACAATAAGAGGGAAGAATTGTTGTAAGGAAATATTAAATTTGAAAGTAAAAACAGAAAGAGATCAAGCAATAAAATTTAGGATAGAAAAGAAAATATCAGGGAATTTAAAAGTACTAGGGAATATTGATTTCACTTAAATTCTATCCAACTTAATTTTAATATAGTATCGTTAATCAATTTTAATTGATTTAAAGTGGAGAAACAAAGCCATGGATCCACTAACAAGACTCTCCCGATGTATAATGTTAGACTCATTCTAATACTAGTCTAATTACCTATCTTCCAAATAGCCAGCAATTAAACATAAATTAAATCATTAAAGTTTTTGTGATATGTTTTAATGATATCATAACACTAAAGAATAAAATTAACTTAATGAAAACCCCTCTATGAGGTCAAACCAATATAGATTACCAACATCAAGAGTATATTATTATTCAAATAATTTATTATTGGTTTTCCATAATCAAAACCTTCATCACCACCGATAGTGGATTATTGAGAAATATTTCAAGTCCAGGGGAAAGAATTCCTGCCTGGAAAGCTTTAAAAGCTTAATAATAAATTATAAAAAAGAACAAATGAAAAAACAAATCTAATATTAATAAAATTAAAATCAGAATTAAAGTTACATCAAATCCCTAGTAATAAAAAAGAATTTTAAGCTTGGACATAGTAATAAATAAAAACTACAGTAATACTTTGAATCAATCTTATCATAATCAGTAAATAGGTAATGAAAAAGAAAACAAGAATAAGAGTTTAGAAGATAAAAACTAGATCATCAGCTATGTGGAATGGCTTCCCTTGAATCATTGGCACATATCTTGGATGCTTGAAATCTTATAGGGAGAGAGAGAATTATGCAGAAAAAAAAAGCCTAAAAACGCGAATAACCAACCATGCAATGAAAAAAGCTCCCCTCTTATAAATAAAGAGCTCCTGAGAAAAGGCAAATCTGACTACACGTTTAGAGAAATAGAATCCATATTAAGTACACAATCTTTCTATAGGAGAGTCAATAGAATGATTTAGGCCTTGGAATTTCTTCGTTAGTGTAGGAACTCCTTACTCTTCCAAAATAGGATCTAGAAATCTACTAGTTTAGTAAACGTATTAGGAACTATCCCGAGGTCGGGCTAAATGTGAGAAAAAAGGATATGATTAATGCGTTTTTAGTTCACGCTATAGTTCTTAAGACTTCGAAGCACGGCGGCCAACCGAATGCAAGCGGGCTTGGGCGTGCTTAAAGGTCCTGGAACTAACAGGGGATGGTTGAGCACGGGCGTAGCTAAAGGCAGGCAAAAGGCTAGGCACGTTCTATAGTCTCTGTCTTAAAACCAGCTAGAATTTAATATTATACATAGGGCGGTGCACTAGGCTGACAAGAGCCCTAAAAGTTTTCTGTCTGGGCATGTACGTGCCTTCCATAGCACAGACTCACAAGGCCGTGCTACACTTCACTAACTCTCCCTATAATTTTCCTTAGTTTTTAGCACAGAGTGTGCTTTTTAGCACGGGCTGGGTGTGCTGGAGGCTGGAGTATATATTGCCTATGTAAATGACCCTTCACTATACTAGTGCCAAACCCCTGTAAATTATCTCATCACAGATCTCAAGTGAGGATTAATGAAATTCAAAGGAGAGCAATTTGAACAAAGTTATACTAAAATGAAATAAAAAACAATCCTAAGTGAATCAATTTACTAAATTATTTCCTAATAAAAACTATACTAAAAATACTATAAACTAACACTTAATCACAAAATCCACCAAACTTAAACACCGATTGCTTGATCCTCAATAGCAACAACAAAATTTTAAAAGAAAATAAATTTGACAAAAAATGGATTTACCATGGTTATGGAGGCGATTAATCGTAAACAACTATAAGGATATCATGATATAGGCAAATACAGTGAATAAACCAATTGTTCTCAAACATGCTACTCATATTTAATAAGCTTGATTTCCAATTATTTTTATTTAAATAAAAGCACATTCATAAATGAAATTAAATATAAGTTTAAAAGAGATTGTCAACAACTAATATAAGAAATATTCAAATTTACGATAAAAGTAAGAATATGAAGCATCCACAAAAGAATTTTCAAACCTTATTCAAATAAGATAATTAGGTAGTAACAAATTTGGCATTCCCATATGCAAAATTAGTCATGCCCTTCTCCACAAAATTTAAATGCATACATTTTTAAAAGATTAAAAAGGTCTTAAATTTGGGTTGTAATGGGTTTTTCGAGGTGTAAATTTTGCTTAACAAAAAGAAAAAGGTGAAAGAGGTAGAACCAAGGAAGTAGCAAAGACATGTATACTACACAGAAATCTAATTATTTTAAATAAAAAACTTTACTGTTTTACAAAGGAAGTTTCTATATATTGAACTTTCTTTACTAGCTAGAGACATTTTGGCAGAGAGTCTTTATCCATAATATTTTGGTAATTTCTTCGCTTGCCTTTTTGACATTCCACCACGCAAACTTGAAATTCTTGATTGCTGTCTTCTTCTTCTTTTTTTTTTATTTAAATGTCTCTTGAATTAATTTCTTAATTTGGTGCGCTTACTAGTAAAAAAAATAAAATTCTCCCCTATATATTGATTGCTATGTTTTAATTAAAAAGTCGAATCTTTCAATCAAAATACAATCTTTTGTACATTAAGGGAGATAAGGAATATACTGAAAATTGAGGTTTTAAAGGCTAAGGTTTTAATGAAGAGTGAACAAAGAAAATAATTTATGGAGTTAATAAGGACTTCAAAAATTGAGTTGCAAAGGTTCAATATTTATTTAACTTAGGAGTGGATCTAGGCTAAATATGAGTATTATCACACAAAAAGAAATGACCTATAAATACTTTCTTTTAAAATGTACAGCATTTAAAAATTTTTGCCTAAAGGGGAATTCTAAAATATGTTAAGAAGGAAATTCTAATAAATTGACTACGAAGGAATGCCAATATTTTTAAATAAACTTTAGATTAAAACACGCCCTAAATATATCAATAAAATTTAACAAAAATCAGTGTTTAAGAGATATTCAGAAACAAGATAGTATTAAATCAACATGAACATATTTAAAGTATCAAAAAATATCCAAATTCAGAAGCTTAAGTAATAGAATAGAGAAATCAACTAAATTTATAACCTAAATATACTGATCAATGCACATCCTTCAGCTTGCTTGTGAGTCATCTCCAACAAATGTTAAGCAAAAACAAAATTATTAGCTAAACTTTTCCTTACCCCCCAGAATTCAAATCAAAAACACATTGTTCCCCCAAATGTGTGCAAAAATTCAAACCACGATTCCCCAAACTTAATCGAGAGCATTAAAACAGAAGAAAAGCTATTAAGAGAGTGAAGAATAAACTTTACACCAAAAAATGTGTATAGAAAAAAATACAATAGAACGGGTGCTGGAAATGTCATACGCATAAAAAGAGCAAAAACAAAACATTAAGAGAAAAGAAACCAACTAAAAGTTATAAATAGTACAAAATATAACAGAAAAAATAAAAATTAAAACACAAACAAGATCAGTGTATGAGAACCAAATCAAATAAAAAACAAGTGATACAGTCAAAAATCCATCAAAGGAGCTCCGGTAGGTGGAGGATGGATGGGGTTGTAAAAGAATGGAGAACAGTATTGGAAGTTGGCCCGCAAGTGTTTCCATATAACCGAGAGCGAAGGCTATAACCCGTGCATAAAATCTTCGATAGAGATTGGAAAACGGTCTGCAGATTCATTGGTTTTCCATCCCGTTAAGGCGGTGTCAATATGATCCATTCAGAAGCAATTCATCCTTGCAAGGATCTTTCGTCGTTGAACATATTTATGAGACGTTACCATTGAAAGGATGGGTCCAGCACATGAAGTACCTAGCACCAAAAGAAGAAGTTTGAAAAAAGGGAAGATTAATCACATCCTCCATGTCAGCAGCACCTGCGAGCCTCAGCACTCCACTCATCCTCAATAATGTCCTCAAAAATCGATCGCCTAACTATCCAGATAAGTATCGCCAGACTTTATTCATCAAGCTTTACATGTGGATCATTACAAAATCCAAATCTAGTCATGGTACCACTTTCCACCCCTCCAACACTACATAAAATCGGTCTAGTCGGGTATCTAGACTATGTAAATAATCTAACAAAAAATAAGCGGGTCACAAAACACCCTAATTCAAATGATAGCACCCATTTATACGGCCCTAGCTACCACTTAAAAAGGCAAATTTTTTTGGCAACAGACCAATATCCAACCATTAGCAAATTCCTCTTTCAATTGAGGCACCATAAAAAAAAAATAATAATCAATATCAAGCTTAGGACCACCATCAACTTTCACTCCTTCAAAAAGAAAATAGTGTTAGATAAGAAACTTGTAATACGTATCTTAGGGAAGGATTTTTAAGTTTTAGAGGCCTATTAGAATACTAGAGATTATTGGTAACAGAACCTGATTATTTTCTTTTAGAGTGTCGCGTAAATAAGTGAATATTACCGATCTGCGAATAGTACCATCGAGTCCGGGACACTATGAGTATAAATTTAAAAGTCCGGAAAAAATAACATATGCATTAAGTAAAATAATTATTATTTACTAATTTCTTGAGGAGCAAATGTATAAATGCATGATTTAGGTGGGTAGAAAAATATTTAATTGATATTATAGGAGAAAGTTTATAAGATATAAAAATGCAATAATATTATCTAAGTGTGGTAATACCTAAGAGAGAATATTTTAAGTGGAGTTATATTTTAATTAATTGGTGAGAGTTAAATAAATAGTAAGAAGAGAATTATAAGTATGAAAGCATATATAATAGAGCCATTGGATGAGATTATTTACGGACTTGTCCATTAAGCCAACACATTTGGCATGAAATTTTAGGAAGATCAAAATTTTGATTAATTGAGCACTTAAAAGTAACACCAAAACAAACTTTATTTCTTTCATTCTCTCTCTTCTCCCCCGCCAATTTCCCATCATTCTTCCTTCCTTATCTTATCATTTATCCTATCATTTTCTTACCATCCAAAAATTATATGACCACCAAAACTACCTAATTAAACCAATAGAAATAAAAGAACTTAAATGCTTAAAGAATAATAAGGAGATAGAAAGTTGAGATTGAGGTGAATTTAAAAAGCAAAAGAGAGAAAGTGAAAGTTACCAAAATTGAAGCAAGTAAGTTGTGGTTTTTTTGAGTTTAATGTGAGAATTGTTAAGTAAGAATTCCAAATAGGAGTTTAAAAGAAACATGTTAATTGATAGCATTAAATCATCGACTCCAACTATTTCTTTTGTCCAAGTTTTGACTATGAAAATGTTGAATTTTCATGCTTTGAAGAGGTTGGAGGAACATCACCTCAAAACGGGATAAGAGAAAGCCAAGGAAGTAAGGAGCTTATTCAAATGCTTATCAAGCTTGTTAATAAGGTTAGTGGCAAATCATAATTTCACATTTATTATTAAGATTGATTTTTACATGGTTAAAAAGGGTTTATTTGAGAAATAAATTTTGGAACTTTGTATGTTTTGTTGAAACTTGCAATGAATTATTAATGTGAGAATGTGTTCGCGAGTGGGATTGGAACTTCATTTTTAGACCCTTTAAATACTTTCCATTTGTTTCTAGACTTCTTCATGAAAGTTGTATAGCTCTATATATCTCAGCTTTCCAAAAACACATATCTTTATGTCTAATTCCAATCACTTGTAGGCGCAACTTATGAATTTAAAATACACAAACTACGTATCTGATTGATGATGTCATTACCTGTCTATCCAAAAAAATGATATGAGTCCCCAATATGACCACATCAATTAATGGCCAAAATAAACATTTTATGTTCTTCAATAAAAGGTTATAGCTTTAACTTCTTATACCATTCCAACCAATCCTCTTGTGTCCACATTGGAGATAACATATACTTCACTTAATTAGGCTGACAACACCCCAAACTGACTCTGTTGGTGTCGGCGGCCACAGCATTAACTAAAAATTGGAGTGCACCCATTTATGACCACTATAAATGACAAGATTAGATCTTGAGTTCTTCAATAAAAGTTGTTTCCCCTGTGTCCTTGAGAATTCTCTCGTATCTACTTATTTCATTATTGAAGTGTTTGGATGAAGTAGGAATACGAGAACATTGGACTTGGTTCCTGCATAAGAATATCAAAGGCTGATCTGTTGGTCTGTGTTCAGAGCTTTCTGTTGCTACATTTAACTGATATGATCTGAGGGACTGTGGTCCCTATCTGAACACATTTATGTATCATTAATGTCTTAAATTTCTAATGAAATCTATATTCACTTTCAAATTTAGAGACCAACATAACTACAAAAAATGTGTTAAAAAACTAGATAAAGGTCAAGTTTATGAAATAGCCTGAAAAAGTCATTTGATTTAAATGTACTTATTAATAACTATTAATTAAGTATATATAGTATCACTAGTGTTTTGAGTAAAAATTTTGAACTAGATGAGTAACTAAATGAAGAGGCTTTGATATTAAGAATTATTGCTTTTAGTGAAAAAAAGAATGATTATTGACATTTGGGACTCCATACTATGACATGATTTGAAGAACGTGGTATGATGAAGATGGATATTTCTTATTGTGAGGCTATGATCATATGCCAAAAGGTTATCAGCACAATTATAAAATAGAGCGGACACCGCTTAAATTTGTGTGATGGGGTGGGTTGCTAAA